>LR738712.1:759823509-759865690 GCA_902687465.1 Secale cereale
AAACTAGTTTATTTTTAGTAAGAACTAGTTCATTTTTATTTATAGGAAGTGTTTATTAATTAGTTGAACTAGTTGAATTAATAGAACTATAGTTTATTCTTAGTAAAACTAGTTTAATTTTAGTAAACCTAGTTTATTTTTAGTAAGAACTAGTGCATTTTTATTTTTAGTAAGTGCTTATTAGTTGAACTAGTTGAATTAACAGAACTAGTTTATTCTTAGTAAAATTAGTTTAATTTTTAGTAAAACTAGTTTATTTTTAGTAAGAACTAGTTCATTTTTATTTATAGTAAGTGCTTATTAGTTGAACTAGTTGAATTAATAGAACTAGTTTATTCTTTTAGTTCAAACAATTATTCCCGCATCGACGTCGACGATGCCTATCCCGCATCCCCGTCGTCGACTCAATGGAGGCCTGCCTGATCAGAGGGGTCATGTTCGGGACTGGGCTCCGCCAGGCTGGTATTGGGAGGTGCTTCCTTCCGGTGGGCGCAACTTGATAAGCAGCCAACCCGTTGTTGATCCTAACCTTCTTTGGTAGCGGGCGCGCGGGCCAGTGACGGTGCGGAGGCTTGAGGACCCAGCGGAGGTTGTACGTCACCGTGTCAGCGAGGAGGACGAACACATCTGTCGCTACATGGTTGCGTTGGAGGGCAGATTCGACAATACATGGCAGGTTCTTCAGGGATCTCACTGGAGCTATGATCCTGTGATGGTTCCTTCTTTTTGGGTGTCCACCGCCCGCGCCGATACCCGTCATTCGCTAGGGTTTTAGCTGTATTAATTAATTAGGGATGCTATATGTATGATACTATTCGAGATGTATTAGTGATAATATTCGACGATGTACGGACGCAAGAGATAATTTAGTTTTGCTTATTGAATGCTCAAACTAGAGTTCAACCAAATCTCCATGTCAATATATATGAGTCATATAATTAAGATATTTTGAAATGTTTTTGTTTATATTTTCAACCATTGAATTTTGGCATGACTTGTGCTACAATATGTAGAAAATGTCGTCGTCTGACGATGACGATAGGATCCCAGCGTGCGACTGGTGTGGCGACGACCGGGTTCAGTGCGATAGGCCACACCTGGTAGACGATCGATGCTTCAGTGTTAAGCTCGATGAGGACTTCGATTTTGAGACGGTATGCAACACGACAAGTCTTGTTTGGTAATTAAGCATGACTTATGCCTTCTTTTCAACGTGTAATTTTCGTCTTTTACAATTCGACAAGCTTATCCCATGCCATGCAAGACGCTATGTCTTGGAGCATCTGGATTTCGAAGATCATGAAAGTATGGAAACAAAGCAAATTCATCTATGGACCCATCATGATTATGATTTTCTTGTAAAGCTATACAATTCGGAGAGCATAACACATTTTGGTTGCTCGAACTGGAGAGCACTGTGCAAAGCATATGATTTTCAGGAGGGTATGTATGTCACCTATGACCTTGGTGATGATGACGATGGCATGTGGGTCCTTGTTGATGCGCTTCCAGTTCTACCTCTATGTGAGCTTCTCAAACATATTTATTAAGTAATTTATGTTGTGTCTTTCAAAATAATTGACAACTTATTTCCATTAACAGCTTATTTCCATTCTTCAAGAAATGTACGGAAGATGGTAGACAGAACCCACTACACTGATGGTGCGGAATTAACTTGTCAGAAGAAAAATCATCTTGTCTCGTTACTTTCTTATTTTGAGCGTTACAATACCTATGCTAAAACTCCTGCACATTATGGTCAATACGTGCCACTAGTGCACGTGTTCAACAACGGTAACATCCATGGAGATGTCATGGTAAGATTTGTGGCCGATCATCTTTTGCATAGATTCTTCTAAAACTAAACTACATTACTAACTATGAAGTTATTACTATGTTTTCAACAGAAAATCCCTTCGGATTGTGTGCCTCATCTGATGTTTCAGAAAGGTCACCTCAATGTTATGAGCTTATTACCGTACTCGTCAAGTCATCATCCTACACATAACTGTCCATACAGGATTTCTAAATCCAATGTAGACTTGAAAATCAAAGATTGGAAGAAATGTATGGTCAGTCGTAGGGAGCTACATGGAAGTGACATTGTGCGAAAGCCAAGAATTGGAGACATGATAATCTGCATTCTCCATAATGGAGAGTCAGGGCCTATCTTATTTTATGCTATTTCACCTTAGAGAGGGTGTACTTAATTAAGTCTGGCTACTTATGATCATGTGCTAAGAAGTTGTTAGATGACTATGATGATGATGATGAGCAGGACTTGTTATTATGACAATGAGTGGAAGCCGCAACTGCCACATGGAGGGGCATCTGTCCCGGTTGGTATAAGAACTGGGACTAATGGTCTAGGGCATTTGTATCGACTGTTTAGTCCCGGTTCCCCAACCGGGACAAATGGCCCTGACGAACTGGGACAAATGGCCCTTTTTGCACTAGTGAAAGTTGGCAGGGGGCAGAGGCTTCGAGTTGCCAGAACTGTGCGCATGACTTGCCAGATTTGCGGTATGGAGTTGTCGCACCTGTCGTATACAAGTTGTCCAGAATTTGCCTAAATGGATGTCAGTTTGTTAATTAGGATGCTTCATATGGTTCCAGGACTTCTTTGCTAGTTGTTTTAGTTAGTGCCCTGGGAGCTTTCACACAAGCACCAGATTGTATGAAACTCAATCCTAATGGTTTTTAATAGTCACATGCTTTCTTTTTGCTGGCACCTCACACACATATCTCGAAGTTCACGAACACACACATATACACTTATTCACTTGCGCTAAAAACAAGGGGTTAGGCAAGTCCACACTACTAGACTAGGCAACTTACACACATAGAACAAGCTAGCGGAACTGAAAATGGTAGGTAACACACAAATGTTAGGCACAGACTTTGGGGTTGGGGGGGGGTATTAAAATGTCAATCAATTCACATACTGAAAACTCAACTCACATTCAAATGTTTTGCTCAAAATTACAACTAGCAGTCTCAAAGAACAATACTTCCTTTTTGTGTTCTTGTGTGGGTTCGGTCCATCATCGTGTTGTTTGACGATGCACTCAACACTAGTATCTTATGTATATAACCTTCGAATAATTTACTACTTCGGGTAAAACCACAACTTGCCTGAAGCTACTATGTAACTTGCTTACATTCCCTGACGCGGCTTGACTTTTGATTTCTTTTTCCTGTTACCTAGGAGTACCTTTTTTTCTCCCAAACCAGGAGTTCATGCAAATTACAGAGCTCAAGACCAAAATAAACATGCCGAAGAAAGCAGCCCCACCACTCTCTTTTGTAGGTATGTTTCGTGCAAACCAAATTTGTTGCAACTAACTTATTTTTTTCATTGCATTTTTCTTCAAAGCATTTGCATGTTACAAATAAAAAGCAAAGCAAAAAACATATTTTATTGTCTACTTGTACAAATGTCCGTGCGTTGCAACGGGCCATCAAAATCGCAAAACCTGCTCGCTTCTTACTTTTGGTAATTTCGTCTATTTTCGTACCTCATGCTGGGCAGCAGCCCTGGGCTGGCTAGTTGAGCAACACAGCAGTTCGTGTTTGTTTTTCTGAGCAATGACTCACCAGACTGATGGGAAAAAAATCTACATTATGTGATTATCTTTATTGGGCACATCTAACTCCTACCTGTAGTTGAAATAAATTTGAATTCAACTCATCCAATTTGGGTGAAACTTCCTTTTTGGCTAAGTATAAATATTTGACTGTACATAAAAGGTTTCAATATTTCCAAAAGCACTGACTATTTCTTTTCTTCTCTTTTTCCTTCTCTCTATTTTCTGTAATGTTTTTTTAGGAAACTCTACTAGCAAACGTGCCTGTGCGTTGCAATGGGAGAAAAAAAACATCACCCCCTTATACACACTGGATGATATCAGCAAATCCCTTAAAATCTCCACACAACAAACAATATGATAAGTGTGTTGTGTAAAATATAATGATTGGACCATTTCTGAAATGTAATCAAGGTGTTTTTAAAAACTTTATGGGCACAGTTTCAAAATATATGAAGATCAACATTAAGCCCAATATACAGAAGGTATTAATTATGATATTGCGCCATAAACTTTATTCTAGAAATAAGTAACATGCAAGATAATAGCATATTTGAAATCTACATTTTTTTGAGATTTTCATGCATAGCATGTTAGATTTGGAGTTAGGGTTTGAAAGATATGAATATTTTAAAAAAACATTGGAATTTGGAAAAGAAGATGAAAAAGGGGCGACACTATGGTCGAACTAAAGTCTCTTGGATGGGGGAGTAAAGCTTTGACCAATGGGCTGGTTGTGTTGTTGTGTTAAGTTAGGGTCTACATAGTATATAAACCAAAGCAAACGGTCCAGGTAGTGAATCGAATCGTTTCTCCATTAATCGGTGGCAAAATGCTCGTGCATTGCAACGGGAGACAAATATATCACGTCATAATTAAATAGCTCAATACTCTGACATATGAGTGTCCTTTATTTTAACACGGTGATCCATCATTTTTTTTTCTCACCCTCACTGTCGATCGCCTCGGTGTCAATGTAAAACTAATCTCCTCGACCACGAACTACTCCCAGCGCCTACATATAAATACTTTCCGAAAACTAACTAAATCCTAGACACAAAAGATTTAGCAGCCCAAATTCTAGAGCTATCTAGAGCAATCTTATGGAGAACTACTAAAATAGACCACATGATACTCTTTAAAAAAAAACTTTGAATCTGAAACAATTTTTCGAATCGACAAGCATATTGTTGAAACTTGGGATTTTTTTGAATTCACGAATATATATTTTGTTTAGATGAACATTATGTGAAATGAATGAACAATTTTCAAATTCATGAACAATTTTTGCATCAGCAAACCTTTTTGAATAAATGAACGATTTTTTAGATTGCGGAACAAATATGGAAATTGATTTTTTTTGAATTTTTGTGAACATGTTATTAGATTTCATGAACATTTTTTAAAATTCACAGATATGTTTTGAATACACGATCATTTTTAACAAATCATGAACTGTTTTGTATTTTTTGAATGTATTTTTATGGAATCATGAATTATTATTTTTTTTTAAATCACCAACATTTTCTGAATATGTGAACTTTTTATGACTTCACAATTTTATTTTTCATATTCGGAACTCTTTGGAGTTTGGAAAATCATGAATTAATTTAAGGAAGGGAAAATAAAATCAGAAACAATAAAAGAAAAGGCATAAAAGCGAAAAAGGGGGCCACGCTCTACAAATGGGTCTGCCCATGAAGAGGACGTGGAGGTACGCTTGCTAAAAAGAAAGAGAAATTGGTTTGAACCAGGGATCGAACCTTGGTCCTCTGCATGAAGGAGGTAGGCTACTGCCACTACAGCACATGGATCTTCATGTATTCATTGGGTATCACCTTTAAAAGAACTGAACCTGACGCGTGTTTGACAGGAAAAATCGAAACGTTTTTTTAACTTATGGGTGGCATAGTGGGTACTTTATTACAACTTCGAGGTTAGTTTTAATGACGGACGACTGAAACCCAATTTTCTTTATTATTATGTAGAGATACACGGGGGTTGGCTGCAACATAGATATGATTTTTTTCCACTGAGTGCACTGTTTTCCCCCCAAAAAAGCCATAGTAGTTGTTTTTTATTTTGTTGTTTTGCACTAAAAGTTTCCTGGACAAGAACATCAATAGTTGTTTGATTTTTTGTGTGTGTAGTTTTTGCATACACAACTACAAATCAGGGTAGGAAGCTTGAACCCCTCAATATGTAATTTTTACACACAACACGAACCCAATAGTTCAAGCAACTGAAAACCAGCATAACCTAGCCCGAAACACCAATAGACAACATCCACAAAACTAATCTCCAAGGGCTTTTATTCCCTTTTCCTACAAAACCATTAGTTGCTTGCAAAGCATTCTGTACTTGCCTACATATCAACACAACTTGCCTAAAAAAAATCGAAATACCTACACCAACCCAGCTGCTCATGCACCCCACAACTTACAAACCTGAAACGGAAACCAGCTAAAAAACCCTAAAGAAACAAAACCTAAAACATCTTCTCCCAAGGGCTTCTTTGTGTTTCCTTCTAGTTTGCCAAAAATTCATTAGTTGCCGGCGTCTCAACACAAACATGAATAAAGGATCACCCCTAGGTGCTGGTAGCAGTGCCTATTACACATAATTGGTTTTTCGCTTTGACATTTTCTCTCTCTAGTTTTTGCATACACAACCACATGTCAGCATAGGAAAGCATGAACTATCAACTTGTTCTGTTTTATGTATTACAAATTAAGGCATCCTGCCTAAAAATGTTTGTCTGTACACAAATGTCGCTGAATTTACCCAAAATCACACAAATGTCGCATGTCTGTACTTTTTTTATTCTAGACAAATGCAACATGATATATAGGGAGGGATAATGCATTTATAACAACACAACATTTAGTATTCATGTTATCCAAACAACAATGTTTTGAACAGTTTGTTTTCAAAGCCAACAATGTGCAATACAATTTTTTTCTGGATAGCAAAGTCATGATGAATTACACAAAAAATTCTTCAGAATGTTTTTGCGTGTTTAGTTAGTTTTTTGAGTAAGACTTGCTTGACGTTTGAATATGACCTGCCAATGTTTAGCATGTGACTTGCATATGTTGGCTGCACTTTTTAAGAATTTAGGTTATGTTCTTACCACAATCCCATCAATTGCCTGCAGAGCATTATGGTCATGGTCGTCCAAGGTGACATGGGTGAGATGGAGCTCTCATGTGGATCGAGATCTGGGAGGACGGAGGTGTGCATGTGCGGCGTGGAACAGGGGCGGCTCCAGACCCTAGGAAGCCAGGGCCTCGGCCTGTGGCATGGTGAAGATTTCCTTTGTTGACTGTAGCAGAAATCGCACTATAGCGTACAATAACTATATGGCTTGCCTGGGTCATGAATCGCTCCGTTACTTGTGTGGAGGAAGGGGGGAAGAAGGGAACTCAGGAACTCACGTCCTTTTTTCCTGCACGTGATCGAGGAGGGGGAGGGGTGTTGGTTGTTGCGCGAGAACTGATTGGGGCGGGGGACCAGGTGTTGGCCATTTCCTTTTTGGATCTTTTTTCTGGACTGGAGAGATATCTTTCCTTAAATGGGGTGTGTGCTAGGGAACAATAGGGAGCACCTGTTTGCTCCCTAGTCGCGTCCAATATCTTAACGTGTGCATCGCACACAATGTCATACGCAAATGCCCGTCTCCTCCTTGAGCTAATTAAGGGCACACGAAGTGATTCCATTAGCATTTCACATACATAGCTAGTGACCTGATTATGATAAGTCGCATATGTAAAATGCTACCCCTTAATTACAATCTACGAACTTAGCTTAACGGTCCACCTAATGAATTTATCTAGAGGGAGAAGCAGCCCGTGCTTAGGTGAAAAAGGACAAAACAGGTCCTTTTCGCTAATTTCAATACAAAGTTAACCCATTTTAGACGGAAAAAAATATCACAAAACGGCCCTTTTGCATGTTGCTCGGGCCAGCACCGCCATGCAAGACAGCATGTCTTGGCCAAGGGTGTCATTCCTCAGAGATGACTATGCCAGGTCGATCGGGCTGCACCGCATGATGGACTATGATTGGGTTGTGCCATGTACATGCATGAAAAATACTGCTTCCATTCCTAAATATAAGTTCCTTTAAAGATTTCACTATTGACTACATATGGATGTATATATACATACTTTAAAGTGTAGATTCTGCTGGAATTTTATCTACTTATAGACCAGCCCAATAATCATTTCAAAAATTCTTAATAAATCCTAGAGGTCCACTTAGCCCATTCGTGCAAAGGCAAGGGGCACAACTAAAGTTTAGTCTGACATTGGTAGTTTAGAGGGAGTTGGACCTCCTTATAAGGGAGGTTCTTTCCCCACTTGTATGAGCATGAGAACAAGAGGGCCATCCACGCGCGCTCCTGCTCTGCTACCTCGCCGCGGGTTGCGGGAATGAGCCGAGCCGATGTCTAAATTTTTGCCATGCACGACGGGTATACGAAAGGTCACGCGGGAGCTCAATGTTTTGCTGTAGTGGACATTGAATACAAACGCTGCACCCTTCGGCTGTTGCATGTTTGTTTCATCTCCCTCGTTATGTTCAGTTCTCGGCACAGCCTCTCGCCTCCTTCTCTTGCGCTTATATAAGGGAGGTCGCTCCTCTCAGATAGACACACTAGAACTACTCCTCCTCTTGCCATCGGTTACATCTCTGAGCTACTGTTGTCTTCCTCATCCCGGCATGCGGCGTGCACTGCAGGTTGGGACAGTAGGCCTCCAAAACTGCACCTTTTAAGTATTGTACGGGAGAAGGGTCACAAGGTTTTTGGGGTGCGCTCAATGTGACTACTGACTTCTTCATTACGGACGATCCAGCCGCCGATGACTACTTCCCGATGACGACTTCTTCCCTGACGTCGTCAACCTCTTTGACGACATGGCTGGCGAGGACATGCCACTTCTCGAACTTGCGTTGTATTTCCCTTAGTTTTTGAGAACCAAGGTATCAATCCAGTAGGAGACCACGCACGAGTCCCTCCTACCAGCACAAACAAATAAGAACCTTGCAGCCAACGCGATAAAAGTGGTTGTCAATCCCTTCTCGGTCACTTACAAAAGTGAGATCTGATAGATATGATAAGATAATATTTTTGATAATTTTTTGTATAGAGATTGAAAGTAAATAATGCAAAGTAAATTAAATAGTTGATGGAAGATTAATATGATAAGAATAGACCCGGGAGCCATAGGTTTCACAAGTGGCTTCTCTCATGATATCAGAATTCTACGGTGGGTGAACAAATTACTGTCGAGCAATTGATAGAAGAGCGCATAGTTATGAGAATATCTAGGCATGATCATTGTATATAGGCATCACGTCCGTGACAGGTAGACCGAAACGATTCAGCATCTACTACTATACTCCACACATCGACCGCTATCCAGCATGCATCTAGAGTATTAACTTCATAAGAACAGAGTAACGCCTTAAGCAAGATGACATGATGTAGAGGGATAAACTCACGCAATATGATATAAACCCCATATTTTTATCCTCGATGGCAACAATACAATATGTGCCTTTCTGCCCCTGCTGTCACTGGGAAAGGACACCGCAAGATTGAACCCAAAGCCAAGCACTTCTCCTATTGCAAGAACTATAAATCTAATAGGCCAAACCAAACCAATAATTCGAAGAGACTTGCAAGGATATTATGAGCACACATAAAAAGTTCAGAGAAGAACCAAATATTTCTCATAGATAATCTTAATCATAAACCCATAATTCATCGGATCTCGACAAACACACCGCAAAAAGAGATTACATCGAATAGATCTCCTCGAAGACAAAGAAGAACTTTGTATTGAGATCCAGAGAGAGAGAGAAGAAGCCATCTAGATACTAGCTATGGACCCGAAGGTCTGTGGTAAACTACTCACAACTCATGGTGAGGGCAATGATGATGATGATGATGATGAACTCCGTGATGGATCACCCTCCGGTGGAGCCCCTGAATAGGCTCCAAGATGGGATCTCACGGGAACAGAAGGTTACGGTAGTGGAATTTGAGTTTTCTTTTTGTTGTCGAAGGTTTCGGGGTACGTAGACTTATATAGGAGGAAGGAGGACACCGGGGGGTGCTCGAGGGGCCCGCGAGGCAGGGGGCGCGCCCCCCACCCTCGTGGACACCCCGAGGCTCCCCTAACGTGGTTCTCAAGTCCCCTGTGCGTGATTTTCTCCAAAAATATCTCTCGCGAAGGTTTCATTCCGTTTGGACTCCGTTTGATATTCTTTTTCCGCAAAACCCTGAAACAGGCAAAAAACAGCAATCTGGACTGGGCCTTTGGGTTAGTAGGTTAGTCCCAAAAATGATATAAAAGTGTATGATAAAGCCCATTAAACATCCAAGACTTCATAAATAATAGCATGGAACAATTAAAACTTATAGATACGTTGGAGACGTATCAGCCGGTCCCTCTTGTCCCGTACCTATCCTCACCACCGTTATTCGCTCGCGCCGATCTCGTCGCGGGCACCACCGTGGTGAGCCTCTTGGTTTTATCTTCTTTCCAAAAAAAATCTTACTTGTATGATATAGAAAGATATTTTTATAATTTTCTTACTTTTATTATTGTTTGTTATTATATAGTGCGATGGTTTTGGTATCCGCCCACGTCGGCCCTCGTCTTGTCTATGATTCGGATGTGGTATATTATCTTTCATAACTATTTGTTTTAGTGTTTATGACAATTATGCCGACCAACGTGACATTGATGTTTTTATCTAGGAGGTATGTGAACCGGAAATTCGAACCGACCCTCTTGTGGAGAGGTTAAATTTAATTGAAAAGGAAAACAGGGAGTTGAAGAAAAAATTGGAAAAAACTGAGGAGGAGAAAATGGAATTGGAGTTGCGTGTTGCGGAAGTCGTCGATGATCACAATATCAATTTGGACCCTCTTGTGGAGAGGTTAAATTTAGTTGAAAAGGAAAACATTTACTTGAAGAAAAAATTGAACGAAAAATTAAGGAGGAGAAGATGGAGTTGGAGTTGCATGTTGCGGAAGTCGTCGATGATCACAATATCAAGATGGATGTAATGCTCTTGAAGATTAGAAAGATTAGAAATATGCCCTCCATAATGAGGCTTGGTATCATTATGCCATTGGATCAATTGTTACCTTAGTTGGAATTATGATCTCATTTGTTGTTGCATTGAAATGTTTTACATAGTTTCAATGTATGGTTTAATTAGATACTCTCGAGAGTTATATGTTGTTCAATGAGAACTATGTATGTACTTTGCTTTTAATGTGTGATGAACTTCTATTAATTTTGTCACTTCTGTATTGATGATGTTCTGTAATGTTTTTTGACACACTTATGACGTGGCTTTGAATTATGCATTTTGAACACACACAAAATGTGGGGTTCAAATAAGTTCAATAAAATGAAATCTCTTTCGTAACAGATGAGATTTTGTCCGAAACCATGATACTTCGAAAGAGATTGTCCGTTTTGTACACGAAGTGCATCCAGTTTTTGCCGTAATCCTCTGAACTTTTTAGCACATGCTATGTGGGTGAAATGATGATACCATGCCGACTTTCAACCTTTTCAGAGTTCATTTGTAGTGCTTTTCAATTTCAGGGTCATTTAGCTCAAAATAAAATCAGTAAATGCACAAAAATACCAAATGAAGCCAGAAAGGGTTGAAAGCTTACGATGTGGCTTTGAATGATGCATTTTGAACACATAAAAAGTGTGGGGTTCAAATAAGTTCAATAAAATAAAATATCTTTGTAACAGACGAGTTTTCGTTCGAAAACCTGAACCTTTGAAAGCGATTGTCTATTTTGTACAAGAAGTGCATCCAGTTTTTGTCGTAACCCTCTCAACTTTTTAGCACATGCTATGTGGATGAAATGATGATACCATGCAAACTTTCAACCTATTCAGAGTTCATTTCTACTGCTTTTCTATTTCAGGGTCATTTAGCACAAAATAAAATCAGTAAATGCACAAAAAATACGAAATGAAGCCAGAAATGGTTGAAAACTTATGATCTGGCTTTGAATGGTGCATTTTGAACACGCAAAAAGTGTGGGGTTCAAATAATTTCAATAAAATGAAATCCCTTTGTAACAGATGAGTTTCCGTTCGAAACCCTGATACTTCGAAAGAGATTGTCCGTTTTGTATATGAGATTTGATGATCTAATTAAAAATGTACTATAGAACTAGTTCATTTTTGGTGTATTTAACATAATTCTAGGTTGATTCTTTTTTAAGTGGACATAGAACTAGTTGATGAATTAGTTTATTATTTTAGTTAAAGCAATTATTCCTGCATCGACGTCGGCGATGCCTGTCCCGCATCCTCGTAGTCGACTCGACGGAGGAGGCCTGCTTGATCAGAGGGGCCATGTCCGGGACTGGGCTCCGCCGGGCTGGTACTGGGAGGTGCTACCTTCCGGGGGGCGCAGCTTGGTGAGGAGTCAGCCCGTTGTTGACCCAAACCTTCTGTGGTGGAGGTCGCGTGGGCCAGTGACGACGCAGAGGCTTGATGACCCCGCGGAGGTAGTAGGTCAGCGTGACTGCGAGGAGGACGAGCACGTCCGTCGCTACATAGTTGCATTGGAGGGCATGTTCGACAATACCTGGCAGGTTCTTCAGGGATCTCACTGGAGCTATGATCCTGTGATGGTTCCTTCTCTTCGGGTGTCCATCGCCCGCGCCGATACCTGCCGTTCAGTAGGATTTTAGCTGTATTTATAGTAATGTTATATGTATGATACTATTCACCAAGATGTATTAGAGATAATATTCGACGATGTACGGACGCAGGAGATGATTTAGTTTTGCTTATTGAATGCATGCTAATTTGAATACTAATTTATTTTATGATTTAGTTTTGCTTATTGAATTCTCAAATTGGAGAACTACTCCTATTTTGAATCCTCAAATTGGAGATCACTATGCAAGCCTTATGCATTTGATTAGTTGACAGCTTATAGGATTTTTGTTTTTGCAGTAGTCGTCGTCGTCTCCATGTCAATATGAGTCCTATAAGATATTTTGAAATGTTTTTGTTCATATTTTCAACCAATGAATTTTGACATGACTTCTGCTATAATATGTAGGAAAGCCCCTGATGAATAATAACGATCTAATTTAGAATGACTTTTACCATGGAGTGTGTAGCCAGTCTTTGAATTATGGACACGAGAAATGTCTTCTCACAAAGACGATAGGATCCCGGCATGCGACTGGTGCGGCGACGACCGAGGTATGTGCGACATGCAATACCTGGTAGACGATCGACGCTTCAGTGTTAAGCTCGATGATACCTTCGATGTTGAGACAGTATGCAACGATAAGTCTTTTTTCGTAATTAAGCATAACTTATGCTTCTTAAACGTGTAATTTTCATCTTTTACAATTCGACTAGCTTATCACATGTCATGCAAAACGCTATGTCTTGGAGCATCTGGATTTCGAAGATCACGACAGTCTGAAGACAAAGAGAATCCATCTTAGGACCCATCATGATTATGATTTTCTTATAAAGCTATACAATTCGGAGGCGTAACCCATTTTGGTTGCTCGAACTGGAAAGGACTGTGCAAGGCATCTGATTTTCAGGAGGATATGTATGTCAAGTTTGACCTCGGTGATGATGACAATGGCATTAGGGTCCTTGTTGATACAGATCCAGTTCTACCTCTATGTGAGTTTCTCAAATATATTTATTAAGTAATTTGTATTGTTTATTTGAAAATAATTGACAGCTTATTTTCATTCTTCAAAAAATGTAGGGAAGATGGTAGACATAATCCACTACACTGATGGTGCAGAATTAACTTGTCAGAAGAAAAATCATCTTGTCTCATTTTTTACTTATTTTGAGAATTAAAATATCTACTCTAAAACTACTTCACATTATGGTCAATACGTGCCACTAGTGCACGTGCTGAACTACGGTAACATCCATGGAGATGTCATGGTAAGATTGTGTGCGTGATCATCTTTCGCATAAATTCTTCTAAAACTAAACTACATTGCTAACTACGAAGTTATTACTATGTTTTTCAATAGAAAATCCCTTCGGATTGTGTGCCTCATCTGATGTTTCGGAAAGGTCACCCTGATGTTATGAGCTTATTACCATCAGGTCATCATCCTACGGATCACTGTCCATACCGGATTTCTAAAACAGATGAAGGAATGACAATCAAAGATTGGAAAAACTGTATGATCAATCATAGGGAGCTACTTGGAAGCAACATTGTGCGAAGGCCAAGTATTGGAGACATGATAATCTCCATTCTCAGTGTCTATGTTGTTTTATGCTATTTTACTTTGAGAAGATAGTTAGGTCCTAACTACTCATGATCATGTGCTAAGAAGTTGTTAGATGACTATGATGATGATGAGTGTTAGTAGTAATCTTGATTAGTTAGTTGCATGCATGTAGTTAGCTGGATAGTAGACGGCCGTTGAGGAAAGCTAGCATGCACTCTGGTATGGATGCATGCAGGTCCTTGGTTAGCTTGCTAGTGTTGGAAATATGCCCTAGAGGCAATAATAAAAGAGTTATTATTATATTTCCTTGTTCATGATAATCGTTTATTATCCATGCTATAACCGTATTGATTGGAAACTCGAATACACGTGTGGATGAATAGACAGACTTAGTGTCCCTAGTGAGCCTCTACAGGACTAGCTCGTTGATCAAAGATGACCGCGGTTTCCAGGTCATAGACATGAGTTGTCATTTGATAACGGGATCACATCATTAGGAGAATGATGTGATGGACGAGACCCAAACGTTAACATAGCTTTTGATCGTGTCAGTTATCGCTATAGTTTTCTGCATGTCAAGTATAAGTTCCTATGACCATGAGATCATGTAACTCACTGACACCGTAAGAGTGCTTTGTGTGTGCCAAACGTCACAACGTAACTGGGTGACTATAAAGGTACTCTACAGGTATCTCCGAGGGTGTCTGTTGAGTTGACATGGATCGAGACTGGGATTTGTCACTCCGTGTGACGGAGAGGTATCTCCGGGCCCACTCGGTAATACATCATCTCAATGAGCTCAAAGTGACTAAGTAGTTGGTCACGGGATTATGTATTACGGTAACGAGTAAAGAGACTTGCCGGTAACGAGATTGAACTAGGTATAGAGATATCGACAATCGAATCTCGGGCAAGTAACATACCGACGAGACAAAGGGAACTGTATACGGGATTGCCTGAATCCTTGACATCGTGGTTCATCCGATGAGATCATCGAGAAACATGTGGGAACCAATATGGGTATCCAGATCCCGCTATTGGTTATTGACCTGGGAGTGTCTCGGTCATGTCTACATGGTTTCCGAACCCGCAGGGTCTACACACTTAAGGTTCGGTGACGCTAGGGTTGTTAGTGAGAAAAGTGCATGGTTAACCGAAGGTTGTTCGGAGTCCCGGATGAGATCCCGGACATGACGAGGGTCTCCGGAATGGTCCAGAGACGAAGATTGATATATAGGATGAAAGGTTTCGGAGTCCGGAAGTGTTCCGGGGAGCATCGGGAAATCGGCGGAGTACCGGAAAGGGTTTCGGGGGGTCCGGAAGAAGTTCTGGGCCTAATGGGCCACAAGGGGGGACACCACAGCCCTCAGGGGGCTGTGCGCCACCCCCTGGGCCCTCTCCTCATGCGGCTAAGGGGGGTGGGACCCCCTAGGGCAACCGCACCCCTTTGGAGTGGGGGGCAAGGCACCTAGGGGGGAAACCCTAGGGCCTGGCCCTTGGCCGCCGCCCCCCCTGCCTTGGCCGCCGCCCCCTCCCCTTGCCCTGGCCGCCGGCCCCTAGGGGAAACCCTAGGGCGCCCCTCACCTCTCCACCCCCCCTATATATAGTGAGGCAAAGGGAGGGCAGCAAACACAAGTTCGTGCCTCGGTGCTGCCCTCCCTCTCCCATAACATCTTCTTCTCCCGCGGTGCTTAGGCGAAGCCCTGCCGGAGTTCTTCTCCACCATCACCACCACGCCGTCGTGCTGCCGGTTCTCCATCAACCTCTCCTCCACCCCTTGCTGGATCAAGAAGGAGGAGACGTCCCCGAGCCGTACGTGTGAAGAACGCGGAGGCACCGTTGCTTCGGTGCTTGGATCTTCAGCGATCTGAATCGCGGCGAGTACGACTCCATCAACCGCGTTCTTAACGCTTCCGCTTAGCGATCTACAAGGGTATGTGGATCCTACTCTCCCCTCGTAGTTGCATCTACTAGATTGATCTTGGTGAACGTAGAGAAAATTTTTTGTTTTCCATGCAACGTTCCCCAACAGTGGTATCAGAGCTAGGATCTTGCGTAGATGCTTTCTCGAGTAGAACACAAAAGGGTTTGTGGCGTTGATGTTTTAAATTGCTGCCCTCCTTAGTCTTTCTTGATTCAGCGGTATTATAGGATGAAGCGGCCCGGACCAACTTTACATGTCCACGTACATGAGACCGGTTCCATCGACAGACATGTGACTTTTGTTGCATAAGATGGCTGGCGGGTGTCTGTCTCTCCTATCTTAGTTGAATCGGAATAGAACAAGGCGGTCCTTGTAGAAGGTTAAATAGCAACTTGAATATCACCGTTGTGGTTTTGCGTAGGTAAGAAGCGTTCTTGCTAGATACCCATAGCAGCCACGTAAAACATGCAACAACAAATTAGAGGACGTCTAACTTGTTTTTGCAGGGTATGCATGTGATATGATATGGCCAATGACATGATGAGATATATTTGATGTATGAGATGATCATGTTGTAATAGTTAATATCGACTTGCATGTCGATGCATACGGCAACCGGCAGGAGCCATAGGGTTGTCTTTATTTTTTGTATGACCTGCGTGTCAATCATTAAGCGCTTTGTAATGCTTTACTTTATCGCTAAACGGTAGCAATAGTAGTAAGAGCATGGTGGGCGCCGACAACCCCGATGGCGACACGATGATGGAGATCATGATGATGGAGATCATGGTGTGACGCCGGTGACGATGGAGATCATGCCGGTGCTTTGGAGATGGAGATCAAAAGCACGAGTTGATGGCCATATCATGTCACTTATGATTTGCATGTGATGTTAATCCTTTTATGCATCTTATTTTGCTTAGGACGACGGTAGCATTATAAGATGATCCTTCACTAAAATTTCAAGATAAAATTGTGTTCCCCCCGAGTGTGCGCCGTTGCGAAGGTTCGTCGTTTCGAAGCACCACGTGATGATCGGGTGTGATAGACTCTACGTTCGCATACAACGGGTGCAAGCCAGTTTTGCGCATGCAGAACACTCGGGTTAGACTTGACGAGCCTAGCATGTACAGACATGGCCTCGGAACACGGAGGACCGAAAGGTCAAGCATGAGTCATATAGTAGATATGATCAACATGTTGATGTTCACCATTGACACCACCTCATCTCACGTGATGATCGGACTTGGGTTGGTGAATTTGGATCATGTCACGCTCGAATGACCGGAGGGATGTCAATTTGAGTGGGAGTTATAAATAATTTGATTAGGTAATAACTCACTTATCATGAACAATAGTCTAAAGTGTCTTTGCAAATTTTTTGGTTGTAGATGGCTCGCGCAGTAGCTCCCCTGAATTTTAATGCGTTCCTAGAGAAAGCTAAACTGAAAGATGACGGGAGCAACTTTGTGGACTGGCTCCGCAATCTGAGGATCATCCTCACAGCTGCCCAAAAGGTTTATGTCCTAAATGCACCGCTAGGTGAACCCCCCGCTCCTGGAGCCTCTGCGGACGTTATGAACGTCTGGCAGACGCGTTCGGATGACTATTCGATAGTGCAGTGTGCCATGTTGTACGGCTTGGAAGGAGGACTTCAAAGGCGTTTTGAACGTCATGGTGCATATGAGATGTACACGGAGTTGAAGTTCATCTTTGAGAAGAATGCTAAGATCGAGAGGTATGAGACCACCGATAAATTCTTCGCTTGCAAGATGGAGGAGAATTCGTCTGTCAGTGAGCACTTACTGAAGATGTCTGGGTACTATACCCGCATAGCTGATCTGGGACTTGTGTTCCCGGATGAGGCTATCATTGACAGAAATCTCCAGTCACTCCCTCCAAGCTACAAGAGCTTCGTGCAGCAGTATAACATGCAAGGGATGAACAAGACCATCGCCGAGCTGTTTTCGATGCTGAAAGTCGCTGAGGCAGACATCCAGAAGGAGTATCAAGTGTTGATGGTCAATAAAATCACCAGTTTCAAGAAGAATGGCAAGGGCAAGAAGGGTAACTCTAAGAAGGGTGGCAAAGCAGTTGCTAATCCAGTGAAGAAACCCAAGGCTGGGCCCAAGCCAGAGACTGAGTGTTTCTATTGCAAGGGGAACGGCCACTGGAAGCGGAACTGCCCCAAGTATCTGGCGGACAAGAAGGGGGCCAACAACAACAAAGGTATATGTGATATACATGTTATTGATGTGTACCTTACCAACTCTCGTTGTAGTGCCTGGGTATTTGATACCGGTTCGGTTGCTCACATTTGCAACTCTAAACAGGAACTGCGGAATAAACGGAGGCTGGCGAAGGACGAAGTGACGATGCGCGTGGGAAATGGTTCCAAGGTTGATGTGATCGCCGTCGGCACGCTCGCTCTTCGATTACCATCGGGATTAGTTATGAACCTGAATAATTGTTATTTAGTGCCTGCGTTAAGCATGAACATTATATCTGGATCTTGTTTATTGCGAGACGGTTACTCATTTAAATCAGAGAATAAAGGTTGTTCTATTTATATGAGTAATATCTTTTATGGTCATGCACCCGAAGTTAGGGGTTTATTCTTGTTGAATCTCGATAGTGATGATACACATGTTCATAACATTGATACCAAAAGATGTAGAGTTGATAATGATAATACCACTTTCTTGTGGCACTGCCGTCTGGGTCATATCGGCGTGAAACGCATGAGGAAGCTCCATGCTGATGGACTTTTGGAGTCTCTTGATTTTGAATCACTTGACACGTGCGAGCCGTGCCTCATGGGCAAGATGACAAGGACCCCGTTTTCAGGAACAATGGAACGGGCAAGTGACTTATTGGAAATCATACATACTGATGTGTGCGGTCCGATGAGTGTAACGGCGCGCGGTGGATATCGTTATTTTCTCACCTTCACTGACGACTTAAGTAGATATGGGTATATTTACTTGATGAAGCATAAGTCTGAAACTTTTGAAAAGTTCAAGCAATTTCAGAGTGAAGTTGAAAATCATCGTAACAAGAAGATCAAGTTCCTACGATCTGATCGAGGGGGAGAATATCTGAGTTATGAGTTTGGTGATCACTTAAGAAAATGTGGAATTGTTTCACAGTTGACACCACCTGGAACACCACAGCGTAATGGTGTGTCCGAACGTCGTAATCGAACCCTATTAGATATGGTACGTTCTATGATGTCTCTTGCCGATTTGCCACTATCGTTTTGGGGATATGCGTTAGAGATAGCTGCATTCACTTTAAATAGGGCTCCATCTAAGTCCGTTGAGACAACACCGTATGAACTGTGGTTTGGTAAGAAACCGAAGTTGTCTTTTCTCAAGGTTTGGGGTTGCGATGCTTATGTCAAAAGGCTTCAGCCAGAAAAGCTCGAACCCAAAGCGGACAAATGTGTCTTCATAGGATACCCAAAAGAAACAGTTGGGTACACCTTCTATCTTAGATCCGAGGGCAAAGTGTTTGTCGCTAAGAACGGGTCCTTTCTCGAGAAAGAGTTTCTCTCGAAAGAATTGAGTGGGAGGAAGATAGAACTTGATGAGGTTATTGAACCTCTGCTTCAACCAGAAAGTAGCGCAGCACAGAAAGATGTTTTCGTGGAGCCTGCAGAGGTTGAAGAGGAAGCCAATGATGATGATCAAGAAGCTTCTGATCAAGTTACTACCGAACCTCGTAGGTCGACAAGGGTACGCACTGCACCTGAGTGGTATGGTAACCCTGTCTTGGAGGTCATGTTGTTAGACAACGGTGAACCTACGAGCTATGGAGAAGCGATGGTGGGCCCAGATTCCGACAAATGGTTAGAGGCCATGAAATCCGAGATGGGATCCATGTATGAAAACAAAGTATGGACTTTGGAAGTATTACCTGAAGGGCGGAAGGCCATTCAGAATAAATGGATTTTTAAGAGGAAGACGGACGCTGACGGTAATGTCACCGTGTATAAAGCTCGACTTGTGGCAAAGGGTTTTTCACAAGTTCAAGGGATTGACTACGATGAGACTTTCTCACCCGTAGCGATGCTTAAATCCGTCCGAATCATGTTAGCAATAGCTGCATATTTCGATTATGAAATTTGGCAGATGGATGTCAAAACAGCGTTCCTTAACGGTTTTCTTAAGGAAGAGTTGTATATGATGCAACCAGAAGGTTTTGTCGATCCAGAGAATGCTGACAAAGTATGCAGGCTTCAGCGTTCCATTTATGGGCTGGTACAAGCATCTCGGAGTTGGAATCTTCGCTTTGATGAGGTGATCAAAGCGTTTGGGTTTATACAAGTTTACAATGAAGCTTGTATTTACAAGAAAGTGAGTGGGAGCTCTATAGCGTTTCTAATATTATATGTGGATGACATATTGCTGATTGGAAACAATATAGAATTTTTGGATAGCGTGAAGGGGTATTTGAACAAGAGTTTTTCGATGAAGGATCTCGGTGAAGCTGCTTTCATATTGGGCATCAAGATCTATAGAGATAGATCAAGACGCTTGATAGGACTTTCACAAAGCACATACCTTGATAAAGTTTTGAAGAATTTCAAAATGGATCAATCCAAGAAGGGGTTCTTGCCGGTATTGCAAGGTACAAAGTTGAGTAAGACTCAGTGCCCAGTGACTGCGGAAGATAGAGAAAAGATGAGTGTCGTCCCCTATGCTTCAGCCATAGGCTCTATCATGTATGCAATGCTGTGCACGAGACCAGATGTCAGCCTTGCCATAAGTATGGCCGGAAGGTTTCAAAGTAATCCTGGTATGGATCACTGGACAGCGGTCAAGAATATCCTGAAGTACCTGAAAAGGACTAAGGATATGTTTCTCGTTTATGGAGGTGATCAAGAGCTCGTCGTAAAGGGTTACGTCGATGCAAGCTTTGACACTGATCCGGATGACTCCAAGTCTCAAACCGGATACGTATATATTCTCAACGGGGGAGCAGTAAGCTGGTGCAGTTCCAAGCAGAGCGTGGTAGCTGATTCTACATGTGAAGCGGAGTATATAGCTGCCTCGGAGGCGGCTAAGGAAGGTGTCTGGATGAAGGAGTTCATGACAGATCTTGGAGTTGTGCCTAGTGCACTGAACCCAATGACTCTGTTCTGTGACAACACTGGTGCCATTGCTCTAGCCAAGGAACCAAGGTTTCACAAGAGGACCAGACACATAAAGCGACGCTTCAATTCCATCCGCGATTCGGTCAAGGAGGAGGACATAAACATTTGCAAAGTACACACGGATTTGAATCCGTTGACTAAGCCTCTTCCACGGGCTAAGCACGATCAACACCAAGACTCTATGGGTGTTAGATTTATTACCTTGTAATACTAGATTATTGACTCTAGTGCAAGTGGGAGACTGTTGGAAATATGCCCTAGAGGCAATAATAAAAGAGTTATTATTATATTTCCTTGTTCATGATAATCGTTTATTATCCATGCTATAACTGTATTGATTGGAAACTCAAATACACGTGTGGATGAATAGACAGACTTTGTGTCCCTAGTGAGCCTCTACAGGACTAGCTCGTTGATCAAAGATGACCGCGGTTTCCAGGTCATAGACATGAGTTGTCATTTGATAACGGGATCACATCATTAGGAGAATGATGTGATGGACGAGACCCAAACGTTAACATAGCTTTTGATCGTGTCAGTTATCGCTATAGTTTTCTGCATGTCAAGTATAAGTTCCTATGACCATGAGATCATGTAACTCACTGACACCGTAGGAGTGCTTTGTGTGTGCCAAACGTCACAACGTAACTGGGTGACTATAAAGATACTCTACAGGTATCTCCGAGGGTGTCTGTTGAGTTGACATGGATCGAGACTGGGATTTGTCACTCCGTGTGACGGAGAGGTATCTCCGGGCCCACTCGGTAATACGTCATCTCAATGAGCTCAAAGTGACTAAGTAGTTGGTCACGGGATTATGTATTACGGTAACGAGTAAAGAGACTTGCCGGTAACGAGATTGAACTAGGTATAGAGATATCGACGATCGAATCTCGGGCAAGTAACATACCGACGAGACAAAGGGAACTGTATACGGGATTGCCTGAATCCTTGACATCGTGGTTCATCCGATGAGATCATCGAGAAACATGTGGGAACCAATATGGGTATCCAGATCCCGCTATTGGTTATTGACCTGGGAGTGTCTCGGTCATGTCTACATGGTTTCCGAACCCGCAGGGTCTACACACTTAAGGTTCGGTGACGCTAGGGTTGTTAGTGAGAAAAGTGCATGGTTAATCGAAGGTTGTTCGGAGTCCCGGATGAGATCCCGGACATGACGAGGGTCTCCGGAATGGTCCGGAGACGAAGATTGATATATAGGATGAAAGGTTTCGGAGTCCGGAAGTGTTCCGGGGAGCATCGGGAAATCGGCGGAGTACCGGAAAGGGTTTCGGGGGGTCCGGAAGAAGTTCTGGGCCTAATGGGCCACAAGGGGGGACACCACAGCCCTCAGGGGGCTGTGCGCCACCCCCTGGGCCCTCTCCTCATGCGGCTAAGGGGGGTGGGACCCCCTAGGGCAACCGCACCCCTTTGGAGTGGGGGGCAAGGCACCTAGGGGGGAAACCCTAGGGCCTGGCCCTTGGCCGCCGCCCCCCCCTGCCTTGGCCGCCGCCCCCTCCCCTTGCCCTGGCCGTCGGCCCCTAGGGGAAACCCTAGGGCGCCCCTCACCTCTCCACCCCCCCTATATATAGTGAGGCAAAGGGAGGGCAGCAAACACAAGTTCGTGCCTCGGTGCTGCCCTCCCTCTCCCATAACATCTTCTTCTCCCGCGGTGCTTAGGCGAAGCCCTGCCGGAGTTCTTCTCCACCATCACCACCACGCCGTCGTGCTGCCGGTTCTCCATCAACCTCTCCTCCACCCCTTGCTGGATCAAGAAGGAGGAGACGTCCCCGAGCCGTACGTGTGAAGAACGCGGAGGCACCGTTGCTTCGGTGCTTGGATCTTCAGCGATCTGAATCGCGGCGAGTACGACTCCATCAACCGCGTTCTTAACGCTTCCGCTTAGCGATCTACAAGGGTATGTGGATCCTACTCTCCCCTCGTAGTTGCATCTACTAGATTGATCTTGGTGAACGTAGAGAAAAATTTTTGTTTTCCATGCAACGTTCCCCAACAGCTAGATGGACGGCCGGGTTGTTTGGGTGTTGTGGTGAAGCTGGACGTGAGCATGAGAATAGGGGTAGTTAGTGGCGTGAGTGGTGCATGGTGGTTGTGGCCGCATGTACCATGGAGTGTCAAGTCCCTGTATAAATGGTTTCCTTTGAGTGAATGGAAAAATGGTTGAGAGGCCAAAAGCACAATGTAGCCACGGTGGTCACCAAGGAAGTGCTCCAAGCAAAGGCCCTATGTTCTTCTTCCTTGGTATATGGGTGCGTTGGTGTGTGTCCAGGTCTAGTGTGTTCTTGATAGTAACCATGAGAGAAACATGAAGAAGAGGAGTAGCGCCATGGAGAGGTGGCGCCAACAATTGGCATCAGAGCAACCAGGTTCTGGGGTGCCGTGGCATGCGGTGGCGTCCGCGGCGAGCACGGCGAGCGCGGCGGACATGGGGGCCATGGCTGCGACGCGCGTGTGGCACTGAGATGCAACACGGCGGCGCACGGAGCTGCAGGCTGCCGTGGTGGCAGCGAGCGGCGTTCAATGGGGCGAAGCGCTGTGGAGTATGGCGGTAGCCGCATCACCAGCGGGCGGGACAGCGACCGACGAGGTGGCCGTGTTGCACGGTGGATCGTGCAGGAGGCACACCATGGCGTCGGGCAGCAGCAGCCACGGCGAGACACGTTGGGCGCGTGTGCGTGCGCGCGCGGGGCGTGTCAGGCACGGTTCGGGCTGCGTCGTGGTTGTGGCGTGCATGTCTGGCCATAGTCTGGGCATGTTCTGACTAGTGTATGGGCACTGTCCGACTTATGTCCAGGCTTGGTCTGACTTGTGTGTGTGTGTGTGTAGCTAGTCTGTTGGCGGACGTGGGGGTGCGTGAGTGGGTTTGTTGCGGGCTCGACGTGACCGGGACGTGTGCGTGTGCGTCGGGGGCGCGGACTGAGCGGGCTGGACCGAGTGCTCCGCGTGGATGGGGACGTGGGTTCGTGCCCTAGGCGTGTCCATGGTATAAAACCTCCCGTGTGCGTTGTAACTGGTGTGGGTGGAGAAGGAGCTCGTCGAGGAAGAAGAAGGAGAGGCTGCAGTGTTCGTGCGTTGATGATGCATGCTGCGTGGTTCGCGTCAAGTGTGGAGGCCGCGCCGGCGGCCGTGGCAATGACGACGGCGATGGGAGCAGCAACGTCAACTCCGGCGGACGAACGTGCGGCAGCCCCGGAGACGAAGAAGCAACGTTCCCCGGCAGCAACTCCGGCAACGGCAAGTCAAGATTAAGGGGGAAAATGTTAGTAGTAATCTTGATTAGTTAGTTGCATGCATGTAGTTAGCTGGTTAGTGGACGGCCGTTGAGGAAAGCTAGCATGCACTCTGGTATGGATGCATGCAGGTCCTTGGTTAGCTTGCTAGATGGACGGCCGGGTTGTTTGGGCGTTGTGGTGAAGCTGGAAGTGAGCATGAGAATAGGGGTAGTTAGTGGCGTGAGTGGTGCATGGTGGTTGTGGCCGCATGTACCATGGAGTGACAAGTCCCTGTATAAATGGTTTCCTTTGAGTGAATGGAAAAATGGTTGAGAGGCCAAAAGCACAATGTAGCCACGGTGGTCACCAAGGAAGTGCTCCAGGCAAAGGCCCTATGTTCTTCTTCCTTGGTATATGGGTGCGTTGGTGTGTGTCCAGGTCTAGTGTGTTCTTGATAGTAACCATGAGAGAAACAGGAAGAAGAGGAGCAGCGCCATGGAGAGGTGGCGCCAACAATGAGTAGGACTTGTTATTATGACAACGAGTAAAAGTTGTGAGATGACTATGATGTTGAGTACGACTTGTTATTATGACAACAACGATGATGAGTTATTATTAATTATGATGATGCATTATGCTAAGTTGTTATATGAGCATGATGACTTATTATATATATCAGTGGGTGAAATGGACATGGAGATTATCGATGGTCGTGCAACTCCTGACCCATGGTGTGTTAGGGGCGCACCAGCAGATCCTTGTCTGCGGCAAGGTGGCAACATCCACCTCTATTCACAAGGATTCTGGGTGTCATGGTGGATGTTGCCAGTATATCCACGTCAACGTGAAGTGGCATGGAAGGCATCCTGACGGCAATGGTGATGGTGTATGGTGAGCTTATATCCCACCCATTTGCTAGGGACACCTCAGCCTAGCTTCGAGAACTGGCACGTGCATGGTCGTAAGATTTGATAGCAAGATGATATATGGAACACACTTCATGTCACGGGTGAAAACTCTTGTTCAGACCTTTGTTGGTCAGATTCAGCAATGGCGAACTTGCATCATTATATTATTGAAGGTGTTATTTCCATGATGACGGTGGAGTAAGGGCGTTTATCCATTCATGAGGCGTTGCTGCAAAAATGCTAGACATACAAAGATTTACAAGCTTTTACACGCTTTTTCCATCTAACAACCAATCACAAACCTCTCCCCCCCTGATTTTAAGGGGGGTGGACCGCCCCGCTCACCTATTGACCAATCAAGGTTAACCCACCCTGTAAAAACCTGTAAATTATTTGTACGTGTAGCATTGCTCGGCGTTGCTGCGGTAGAAGTCATATTTTTTTTCGGTCACAGAGCTGGGCGGAATCAATGCACTAATGCTGGCAGTGGTGACACCCACGTCTGTCATCCCGACCCTGAAGGCACTGCCATGGCCTTCTTCGTGCACCTAGGGAAACCCCTAGATCCGGTTCTCTGGATCGGACAGCAGCAGCGTCACGACGTCTTCCCTTCATTAAGGTGTTGTCTTGGCTATTCGCGGCGTCCTCGGTGTTGGATTTCGAGTTGTCGGTTGCCGTGCTTGGTGTGGGTGTTCCTTAGGGCGTGGGCATCTGGGGTGCAATATAGGACATCATGGGCTCTTCCTCCATTATTCCTCCCTCGCGCCTGGCCTTGTCCTGCAACTCACTTGCCGAGTCTTCTTGCGGCTTATGGTGGGCGGTACATTGATTTGGTCGGTTCCTCAGTCATTGCCATGTGTCATAGGTGCCTCGCGTTGGTCGTGACACGGCCTTGGCGCCCTCTCTTATGTCTCCTCACCTTTCTTGTTTGGAGTTCGAGCTAGGCTAGTTGAGGGATGTGTTGCTTTGCTTTTTTTTTCACATTTTGGTTGGGTGTCCTTCCTCCCTTCTCTATGTTGTTCCCTCCTACGTATCAATGGAATGATATGCAATCCTCGTGTATTTGTGAGAAAAAAGTCGGTCCACACTTTTGGTCGAGACCGAAAAACACACGTGTATGTGCAAACTGGCTTCCAAGCAACTTGGCAGTGGACTGATGTTCCGGCGAACTCTACGTACTAAGCTACTCCCATCGTCCTATAATATAAGAGAGTTTTAACGCTGCTAAGATCGATCCTGCCAAAGACTAGCTAGCTAAAGCTAACACATGAACATAAGAAAGTTACTAGAAGCCACCGGCTTTTCTAGCTCCACAAAACGAAACAATTGAAACGGCGATTGTTGGCCACAGGCGCCTATCACGGAGGCAAGGCCTGGTTCCACGTCTGCTCCTATGAATCGTCCATCCTCATGGGATACACATTCTATGGGGTGGAGCTAAAACCACAAGACGGTAGCCTGCCGGAGAAGGGCGTGAACCTGCTCATCACCGATCGAGATGGGGTGATTTGGCCATGATGTAGTTGTGGATCTGTCCAATGTAGAGCGAAAGACCAGGCTTCAGGTTCCCATGATCCTGCAGTAGGCGGTTCCACACAGCATGACAACCACATCGACTTATTTCGTGATGCGGCTGTTCCTCGGAGATGTGGCCCGGAGTGTCTACAAGAGCGCATCACTGGTAAATTAATTCCCGATATCTCTCAAGCCTATGATTTACGAACGGCTTGAAAACAAGGGTTACCATAATTTTGTGGCCAATATTTGTCAATTTTCTATGGGACATGCCTCTGAAATATGTTCCTTTTATAAGGATGTCGTGTGGGTGGGCAATCAATTATTCAGCATCTACCTTGAATATACAGAATAAATGAATATATGTGTCAGACTTTTTATATTGACAGCCTCCTGGGTTAGACAGCGACCGATCTCAAGATGGGGATGGCGCTGCTAAGGGCTAGCTAGGGCCTTGCCGGCGGTGAGGACGACATTGCTCACACTCGCACGGGTGAAAGCCAGTGGAGAAGCAGGGGTTCGCCGGTCTGCATGGGCGCACACGTACGGAGTAGTACTGTATTTGCTAAGACCGCCAAGACATTGAATGAAATAATGGTAGCCCACATGTTGTAGTAACATGGGTTATGTTGCACGGTAGTAGTACACAAGTTAATGGTTGAGGGACCGGTTATTCAGAACACCTAGAGAAACTTGACTCGTGTGGGTTTGCTGCTGGGAGACTCGAGAGTTGAGACACGCCATGTACATGTTTGATCACAGATATGAGATTTGGACTCATCACCAGTCCGTGCTCATCACACGGTCGAGTCACCGACAGAACCAGCATGCATGCATGTTCAGCGCTTGCTTTAATTCCAATTTCCGAGTGGAGACGAAACCAATTGTTGCATTACCGTAGTGTTGATATAGTCTGCATTCTGGGCTGTGCAATTCAATGTTCAGAAGACGATACTGAGATATCGAACGACATCGCAGGGTTCAATGGTTAAATAAGATGCACAACACCCCATCGGATGCCTTGCTAGTTGCTTCTACTACTACAAGTTGCACAATTTGTATTGGAGACAAGGATCGACGCATCAATAAATATGTATATGTGCAACGAAATGATGGATAGTGTCTTGGTCAGTCTGATGAGTAAGTGTGGTACTTATGTAGGATGAATATATAGATGGTTATCAAGACTTAGACCGCTGTAAGCATCCAAAATTAGAACAATAGAGTCGGGTGCATTCAGTTTTTTTGTAAATAATACACGTGAGTTTAGTTGGGCTGCACATATATTCATATAAAAAACGCACTCATTTACAATAACATAACGAACGCACCATGGCTAACAATTCACTTACAAGCACGCAAAACTATCGAGGGTATGCCGCAGACAACAGGAACTCTTCTTCTTGGATATCACACCTGCCTGCTTCGTTTGTCTTTGCTTGTTGGCTGGTCGATGGAAAGCCCGTTGCTGCATATTCCTTCTCATCTGTTTCTTCTGTCAAATCATCCCTGACCCGCTTCTTGGGTGTTTGGAGAGCTTCAAGCGCCATCTCTACTTGCCTCATGGTTGGCCGCTCCTCTGCTCTTACTTTTAGGCACTCCACGGCTAGAGTAGCAACTTCTTTCACTTCGCTGCCCCCTTCCTCTATAACTTGTGGGTCTAGTATTTTTTCCAAATCGCCTTCTGCAAGTAGTGCAATAAATTGCATGACAAGTCCATCACCCTCGGAAGATCTATACACAGATGGCTTCCTCCTAGTAAGCAATTCGACAAGGAGGACTCCAAAGCTATAAACATCACTACTTTCCGTGAGGCGTCCAGTATAATAATACATAGGATCTAAGTACCCTATAGTTCCTTGCACCGCAGTTGTTGTTCCTGTTTGATCCATGGGAATAATGTACCTTGAAGCTCCAAAGTTTGACACTTTTGCTGTCATGGCATCGTCAAGAAGTATGTTGGAGGGTTTGATATCTCTATGTATTAGAGTGACTGACATAGCTGAGTGAAGGTAAGCAAGAGCTTTCCCTGTTTCACTTGTGATCCTTAACCTATCTTTCCAAGGTAGCGATCCTCGTTCTTCCGTGTGAAGATGATCAGCGAGTGTTCCGTTGGAAATGAACTCGTAAGCCAGTAAAGGGACTTCTGTCTCGAGGCAACATCCACGAAGCTTCACAATATTTCTATGGTTGATCTGTGAGAGTATGGCAACCTCATTTATGAACTCGTCGATTTCTCTTTTGACAACAATATTTGACTTCTTGATGGCCACAACATGCAAGTCTAACATAATCCCTTTGTAGACAGTGCCATGCCCACCTCCACCAAGCTTGTGGGCTTGATCAAAATTGTTGGTACCCTTCTCTATCTCCTCTAAAGAGATGAGCATCCTCTCCGCGATATCGGCTCTATGAGATACCAATTGCTTTAACAGTTGGCCACGGTTTTGACTAAAGAACTTCTGTCGCAACACCTTTGCCTTGTGTTGCTTAAATCCATAGGTTATTAGAAGTGCACCAAGAACCAAAAGTAGAATAAATGGGCCACTAGCGACTGAGAGACCAATGACTAAACCCAAGTTACGGTTACCTGAAAAGCAATTCACACGTTTACTGCTGGTACTATTTGCTCAACCATATATACTAGATGGAAGATTGAAAGGCACCATTAGTCCACTAACTCAAACAGATTGCACATTTTAGGCAACAACTCAGAATTGATTGATTTAGGCCATTAACTCGTTAATTTGATCAAATAAGGCCAAAACTGATCCGAGAAGGGAAAAAACGGGCACGGAGCTGCCATGTCAGCCTCCCTTCTTGAATTAAGCATTTTTACGTTTCACGGGGGTCTATGTGCAAAGTGGCCTATTTTTCTCATAAACCATGCTAACGGCATTTATATTGAGAAGAAGTACATATATATTATAATGAACTAGCGTTGCCGAGAATCGAACAGAAGCCCTTTGGGGCTGCCGAGCAACTCGCTGACCAGCGCAACATCAATCAACATATGTACTAAGATGCAATCCATTCTTTATTAGAATGATGATACCTTTGATATTAATGGAATACAAATCCTTTCCAAAATCCATGTGATTATGTGGAACCTTTCTTAAAGTTCCATTCCTAAATCCACTTTCCTCCTGTTGGCTAGCAGGCCGCTCCTCAAATTAACATGTGGGTTTAGGAAAGGATTGTGTGAATTTATGAAAGCATTTGTATATTCCGTTAATATATGGAGTGGGCTTCGTCTTAGTTCACAAACATGAGAGTGTTGTGCTGGTCAGTTAATTAAGGGCATGTTTGGATCCTGGGGCCTCGCCGGGCCAGTCTAAGCATTTGGTTCAACCGAAATAATTTGGCTTTAGAGGGCAAGCTAGCCTTGATGGGTAAAGAAATCGTCGTTCGCCGAGGCGAACCAATTTGGCTTGCTCTTGACGCCAAGATCTTCAGGCGAGCTAGCTGGGCTAAGGCAAGGTGAGCAGTACAACCAAATGTGCCATTAGTTACTTGGCAATGCTAAAGCAGTTGTGTTCGATTCTCGGCAACACTAATTTTTCTATATATATATATACTTTTTCTCCACAGATTTTGTTAGCATGATTTGTGAGGAAAAAACCAGTCACCTTGCACATAGATCTCCTAAAAAAATGATTAGTTCACTAGCGGAATAAGGGAGGCTGACATGGCGGGCACCTGGCCAGTTTTTTCCTCTCGGGTCGGTTTTGGCCTTATTTGATCAAATAAACCATTTTATGGCCTAAATCGATCAATTTCTGAATTGTTGGACTAGTGATGCATTTCACTCCTAGATGGAACGAGATAATTAACTAATTAACATTAACTGTTCCATTGTTTCCTGTTGCAGGCAATAGTAATCGACTCCCTAGTGTACCTCGGATTGTGTCCACAGAGTCAATGATGCAGCCACCAGGCATGGTGTAATTTCCATGCGTTCCATGCGGGCAGAGGCACCGGAACGAGCCTGACAGTTCCTCACAGACGCCGAAGCAGAAATGTTTTTCTTTCTGATTGCACTCTTTGATATCTGCATATATAGTGTCTGATCAAATCAAGCAAAAATGGAATCAAATTTATGTAAGTCGCATGTCAAGTTGTAAACTCACCTTGGCATCCTCCTGTGAGGTAAGGGTTGCCCTCGTAGCCCTCCTTGCAGTGGCACGAATAGCCTCTGATTTCGTGAATTGTGTTTCCGACGCTGCAATTGCTGTTGGTACTCTTGCAGATGCTCCGGGCTGCGTCGTGAGGGCAACGTGGATGGCCAGTGTTATATAGTGCTGCGTTGTGTGCTAACGCCCACCCGAGAATCACGGGGACCCTGAGCTGATCAGCCTTCCGCGAGAGATTTTCTTTTTGGCTTTCCTCCGAGTACAGGTTCAGAACCACCTACCGGTTGTCGTCTAAGTCGAACCAACCCACCTCGGCGATGAGCACATGCACGGGCAAATCGAAATTGTTGTACACGCCGCTGTACTTGAGCCGTTTGAGCTCCATGCCATAGGACGCGCTGGCAGTTTGGATGGTCAACTGGCAGCAGCCGATGTTGGAGCAGGTATTGGATTTTCCCCCAGAATAAAGGAGGTGACCGCCACCACCATCACCATAAGCCAGGCAGAAGGAAGCGCAGCCGCTGGCGAGGCTCTGGTTCCCCAGAAGCGTCGCCTGCACGTTGCAACCCGTGAGGATGAAATCATTTGAATCCGGCTGCAGCAGGTAGGGCAACCTGCCGGCGTCGATGCTCTCAGTCTCAGCATCACCGAGGCTCCACCGGCCCGAGCCGCCGCTCATGTTGATGGCTTGCAGTCCGTGGCTGATGATATGCATCGTAGTGTTCTCCAGGGAGATCTTGACGACCTCGAACACGCCATCTCTGCCCTCACCAAGGAGCAGCCGCGGGAGATTGCTTCCGTTGTTGTCGCAGGTGAGCTTGAACCCCGGCCAGTAGCACCTCTTGGGGCCCATGCCGAACGGGTACGGAACACTTACGTTGCCGCAGGTGGTGTTGCAGCCTGGCATCCCTATCATCATCGGCGGAGCCCCTGCTGCGGCAGCTGGTGCCGAGATTAGCAGCAGCAGCAGCGCTGCCGCAATGGATACGCATCTTGTTACCATTATGTGGCTGCAGTTATCTAATTCCAGTGGTGTACTAATGCGCTACGATGCAGGAGAAGGCGAGCTGTACACATCTATGCCACTCGCTAACGTTAAGGTGCGTGAGGCCGTCCTTGAAATTATGTTGAGTGAACTGCAAATATTTATGTTTCTCAGACATTCATGTGTGCCGAAATAGATTCAAAAGTGGTCGGACACTGCGCAAGCGGGAGCTACGTGCACCAGGCTGCCCTTACTTGTATGTATTTATTGCCTGGTATAGTGAACACGTTACGTGCTTAAGTTTTACTGCCTTCCTGTATGAATGTATGTATCTTCTAGACCGTACCTCTCACTTTTTATTGTCTTCCGGTTTGTATGTATCTTCTAGACTGTACGTGCTAGGTAGTTTCGATCAGATTGATTCAGAGCCTCAAGTGCTGCAGTGCGGAGCTGCCATCGATGCCCTTGGCCCTTATGTGACGGATCAGCTCCGCCATCGTCGTGCTCCTGAACCGTGCCTCGCCATCACCCACGATTGGCCCTAGCACTCTGCTGGACGTGGGCGCGTCCTGTCGTCGGAAGAAGCAGACCACGGAGACGCGAGGCCCGGTGCTCTGGGCTACCACGCGGTGCTCCACGCTCTTGAACCTATCATTTGAGACGATCTGCAGGAAGTCGCCGACATTCACCACCAGCGCACCTTCCATCGCCGGTACGTCCACCCACACAGCAGACGACTTGTTGTTGTTGTTGTTGTTGTTGTTGTTGTTGTTGTTGTTGTTGTTGTTGTTGTTGTCTTCCTCGAGAAGCACCTGTAGGCCGCCAACGGAGTCCTGGAGAAGCACGGTGAGGAAGCAAGGGTCGGAGTGGCGCGTGGTGCCCAGCGTCAGGTGCGGCTCCGGGCAGGACGGGTAGTAGTGGCCGGCGAGCCTCTCCAGGCATGCAGCGTCCTCCTCGAGGTGGCCAGGATCGAGGCCCAGCGCCTCAGACAGCAGCTCAAGCAGGGTGCGTCCGAGCTGCTGCATCAGCCTCGCGTACTCTAGCGCGATGGGCCTGCACGCAGGTGGGATCTCTTCCGGTGGCGGCAGCTCCGGCGTCGTCTCCATGTACAAGGTGTCGCGTCACGCCACTGGGCCGCCGGTGACTGGAACAGGTCGAAGTTGCTCCAATACCTCACGGTCCGACCAAGGTCCCGACTATAGTATGGTGCCTTGGCCTCCGCCGGCTCCTCGTGGAATTCCCGCACCGCCGCGAGTATCTCCGACATGACCGCCTTGGGCACGCCATGGTCACCACCTGGAAGAAGCCCACCGTCTCTGCGGCTGCCTTCACCGCTGCAACCAGCTCAGCTCGCTTGGATGGTGTGGTAGCAGTACCACCCGTGGCAGCCGCGAGGTCGATGACCGAGATGGTGAAGTGGTGATCATGATCAGTGTGCTCTATGGGCAGTGGGTGGTGGAAGATGGAGGGGATGGTGGTGACGCCTGCATCAACAAGGCCTTTGACGCCGGCCTTGGTGTCGTCGAAGGCCTTGAGCGCACGAACGCTATCGGAGTCTGAGGCCATCAATAATTGTACTGCTCCACTCCACTAGATGATTGTTGCCGTGCTCACTGAAATGAACTATGGGCTGGTGCAAATCCTGCGGGAAAAGCACGATCCACTATATAATAATTTTCTGCATTACCTATCTCTTTCCAACTACTATGCAAGAGACAACCTAACTTGCAGTTCCTTATGTAATCAGTGAGTTGGTTGATCCATCATTGTTTCCCTATCATTTTCCGAAAATCAATCATTCTAGTTCTTTATGTAATCAGTTCTCACATAATTTCGAATGGTGATTGGTTGCATGGCTTCAGTGGCTAGAGCTGGAACTAAATCATAAAAATTACTCCTTACTCTGACTACCTTTCACACACATCAACGGTCACATGCTAATTTTTTTGAAAAGAAGGATAGTCAGATTCACTCAACAGAGACAATCAAGAATTCCTTGTAAAGGAGAAGTGTGGATTGAGCCAAAAAGAAAGTGCACACTAAATTGAGGAAACGATGAAATTTTTAGTAGTGTGCAGGAGCTGGCATTGATGAATTACTTGGATAAGCACTTGAGCAATGAATCTTATATTTCTTTACAGAGGGAGTAACAGTGAGCAGCAGGCAAGACCCTTGGTTCAGATGACCAGATCTGGGGAGCGAAAGATATCTATATCCAGCGGTCATCATTGTTCCTAGTACAATCTAGTACAATGATTGTTCATCTCAAAAAATAAATTAGTACAATGATTGTTAGGCTCAAGGTCCGCATCATCTATAATACACAATTCAAAGATTGTTACTTGGAAAAGGATCTGCGCTTAATTTGTGCGGAAGATATCAAAATCTAGGTTTTATACAGAAGAAATCGGAGCCTCTGCGATAATCTAATATCGGGGCTTAATTTTTGCAGAAACCAAAATCTATCCTTTGTTTTTAAAACTTCTTACTGCACAAACCAAAATCAATGCTTCCTAGTAATACATAAACAGGAGGTTCCCAATCATTTTTTAGTTGCTTGAGCTGCTGCTGATACATGTATGCTAACAAAAACGAGTCCTCTTTATTAGTACTTTGCACTACACCAATAATCCCTTCTTCCTGATACTGCAGAAATGAAAAGTACCAATGAAGATCTGAGCTATATTTGCACTGTACAAGTCTCAGCTTGCTACAACATCACATTCATATATGAGAATCCACAAAATTCAGCTAATAAAATTCTAGACCCACTTTCCCAGGCTGGATAACATGTGTGGTGATATTCCTTTCGTTGAAGCGTGCCAGGGCGTGCCATGCGTGGGTGATATTCTGGACCAGCCCCAAGGCCCGAGCTTCTCCAGATGCCGGGGTCTATCCGTTGTACTCAATGGCGGCAGCATTAGCAGGTGATCATTTGATGGTCGCGACGAGATGGGTGGCGGCTGGGAGCAAATATTTGGCTCTGGCCAATAACTTTCAACTATGATTGCTGAAGGCTGCTGATTGCTCGGCCAGATTTATCATGCACACGGGAGATTCCTCTCGTGCTCCCTTTCAGGAGAATCTGACATCAACACGAGGGGCGGTTTTCCGGTGATGCGGTCTGACATCAATATGGGCCGTTTGCATGGTGCCAGATCAATTGCCTGGAGTTCGGTCGTTAGGTCCCTAGCCTGATTTGACATTGGCGCCAGGACAGGCGCGTTCCACTGCTGTTTAATCTGGCATGACACCTCGATCTATATGTTTAGCTCTAGGTCACCAGATCTAGCGGTCCGACGAGGAGTTGGAGTTCTGATCTGGCCTAGACGGCTAGCCGAATTGGCAAAGATGGCGATGCATCCGAAAACGAAGGTTTGGCCTAGCACAAAGGTCATGCCAGTGCCGACCTGATCGTCAATCTTGATCACCATCGAATCGCAACCACTACATGGTGGGACCTGCATGGGCCACCTATGAAGGAGTCGATTCCGACAGATCTCATTTTGGGGGTCCCAAGCTAGTAGCCTAGATTTGATGGTAACAAGGACACCGGGTTTACCCATGTCCAGGCTCTCCAAAGAAATAAAACCATACGTCTTGCTTGTGTTGTATTGGTTTTGATGGAGTACAAAGTATAGGTTGATCCACCACGATTTTGTTGTGTGTCGTCCGGGAGCTCTATCCCTCGATTTATATGTGTACTGGGGTTTTTTAGGGTTACAATTAGGTCGGCTACGCAGGAGGTAAAACATGTTATAAATGACCTCTAAGTCTTGGAGTATATGCTAAGTATTCCAGAATGTTTCTTCTACGTGTCGTGAGCCCTCTTGAGATGGCCTGCTGGTGAACCGCCATGGGTTCCTTGACCCCGCCCACCAACCGGATGAGAACATGCTAAGTGACCCATAATCAAGGACACCATCACCCTGGCACAGGGACGAGATCCGAGATGACGTCTTCGGGAAGCAAATGCCACCCACGGGCACCATCGTCGTTGGAGTCTGATAACACGAAGCTTTCTCTCGAAAAGTCGCCTACACCACCAGGAGGAGTCCCGGTCGCCACCGCAACGAAGATCAACCCATCCACAGCAGAGGGCACTGCCAGAGCAGACCAAAGCCTCTAGCTACTATAGCCCTTGCCGCCTACATGGCCAAGAGGTGGAGCCACCGCCGCCACAAACAAGCCTGCCAGAAAGCCAACCGTGAAGCCCACCATCCAGAACCACTGCCCTGGGATGCCCCTAGGCACTGCCAACCGCTCACAACACGGCCGCCCAAACATGGTTGGAAGAGTGAAAGACACATCCTTTCACGCCTAACCCAACATCACCCACCGCGTCTGGGTTGGCGCCTCCATCATAGGAAGCGCTCACACCTGACACCTGGGGGATACGACCCAGTGACTACCGATGGCTCCCACCGAGCATGCTCGAATGCCGCCATGTACGTGGTCATCATATTCAAGCAAGGGAAGTTCAGGCCAACATATAAAGTGAGTAAAGTTCAGGTTTTAGCCAAGGCCACAATGTAGTAGACGTACATCGCAGTTTACGACCATGAGGGGCAGCTTTTCCGTTATGCGGTCTGACATCAACGTGAGATTCGTCTCGTGCTGCCTTTCAGGCTAATCCGACATCAACGTGAGGGGTGATTTTTCCGTTATGCGGTCTGACATCAATCTGGGGCATTTGCGTGGTGCCAGATCAATTACCTGGCTCCCAAACTTCGATCATCAGGTCCAAAGCCTGATTTGACATTGGCGTGAGGACTGGCGTGTTCCTCTGCTCCTTAATCTGGCCTGACACCTTGCTCGAGAAGTCTAGCTCTAGGTCGCCGGATCTAGTGGTCCGACGAGGAGTTGGAGTTCTGATCTGGCCTAGACGGCCAGCCGAATTGGTGAAGATGGCGATGCTGCCGAAGAGAAAGGTTTGGCCTAGCACAATGGTCATGCCTGTGCCGACATGATCGTCAATCTTGAGCACCATCGGATCGCAGCCACTACATAGCAGGACCTGCATGAGCCACCTATGCAGGAGTCGATTCCGACAGATCTCATTTTGGGGGTCCCGAGCTAGTAGCCTAGATGTGATAATAACAAGGACACACCAACATAAGGCTTACCCACGTTCAGGCTCTCCGTAGAAATAAAACCATACCTCTTGCTAGTGTTGTATTGGTTTTGATGGAGTACAAAGTATAGGTTGATCCACCACGATATCGTTGCGTGTCGTCCAGGACATCAATCCTTCAATTTATATATGTAATGGCTTTTTAGGGTTGCAATTAGTTCGGCTGCGCAGAAGGTAAAACATGTTGTAAACGGCCTCTCAGTCTTGGAGTATGTGCCAAGTATTCCATAATGCTTCTTCTACGTGTCGTGGGCCCTCTTGAGATGGTATGCTAGTGAACTGCCATGGGTTCCTTGACAAGGTCCACCTGGCCGGCTGACAACATGTTGAGTGACCCATAATCAAGGACACCATCGCCCTGGCATAGGGACGAGATCCACGAAGACGTCTTCAGGAAGCAAATGGCACCCACAGGCACCGTTGTCGTTGGAGTCAGACAACACGAAGCTTTCGCTCGGAAAGTCGCCTACACCACCAGGAGGAGTCCCGGCCGCCACCGCAACGAGGATCAACCCATCCACATCAGAGGGCACTGCCAGAGTAGACCAAAGCCTCCCGCTACTACAGCCCTTGCCATCTACATGACCAAGAGGTGGAGCCACCACCGCCACAAAGGATCCTGCCAGAAAGCCAACCGTGAAGCCCACCATCCAGAACCGTTGCCCCAGCATCCATGCCCCTAGGCACCGCCAACCGCTCACAACACAGCCACCCAAACATGGTTGGAGGAGTGAAAGACACATCCTTTCACGCCTAACCGACATCAGCCACAGCGTCTGGGTTAGCGCCTCCATCATAGGAAGCGCTCACACCTGGCACCTGGTGATAGGACTCAGTGACTACCGACGGCTGCCACCGAGCATGCTCGAATGCCGCCATGTCTATGGTCATCATATTCAGAAGCAAGGGAAGTCCAGGCCAACATATAAAGTGAGTAAAGTTGAGGTTTTAGCCAGGGCCACAATGTAGTAGACGTACATCGGAGTTTACGAACCACTCATGGCAGAAAAAACAAAGAAACGTTTATCTGCGCAATAATGCAGTCCGTGAAAAGCAAGAGCAACTTGACAAATGTTTGTATATCTATGTCCTAGTGCTAACGTGTGCTTGCATCGCATCCTAGTATCTTGCTGACAGCAAAATAATACCTAAAAGGACCACCAATCGACTGAAATGTTTCAACAAACACACCGAGAGTGTTGCCTACAAAATGATTGGCTTCTATTTTGTGGAGTCGACTCCAACAATAGATCATTCAATTTGGTCACTTGTACTCTCTCCGTCCCATAATGTAAGACGGTTTCTGACACTAGTGTAGTTTCAAAAAACGTCTTACATTATGGGACGGAGGGAGTGTCAAAAAACGTCTTACATTATGGGACGGAGGGAGTACATCATTGGATCGTGCCGCGGCACTTGCTACTACAGCGGTAAAGTTACCTTGTCGGCAACAGATATGCATGCGAGAGGATGAAGGAAGTGGCAGACAGAGGAGACAGCAACGTTGGGCCTAGGAATCAATTTGCTTGAATGCCTATATTTTGGAACAAGTTTTGAACGGCTAGATAACATAATGGACTGATGAAAAACTTACAGTTTATGAAACACGGGTGGATGGCTTCGTTATTAAAAAACATCTCTTATTTTTTTGGTCCACTATTGTTTATTAAGGTATTTATTATTGTTTATACTAATTATTGTTCGTTCTTTTGTATTTGAGGCAGTTGACTTTTAGCGTCAGCATTGTTCATCAGTTTAATTTAAAAGATTGGTTCAAATGTCAAAATTTCGAAGTCATGTTTCAAATACTTTTTTTATAATAAACACAATATAACAGAATAGATACTATTCACTAGATTTTGTTTAAACAAGACAATTGGTCAAACGTAACTAAATAATCAACTGCCCCAAATAGAAATTTAAGCGTTTCCCATAGAAAACACAGTGCACTGCTCATGATATTTTTGGCCATCCTTTTCCTCTGCAATTACGATCATGCCGTGCATGATTGCAAAAAGAAATTCTTCCTCCATTCTTAAATATAAGTCTTTGTAGAGATTTTAATATAGACAACATACGAAACAAAATGAGTGAATCTATACTCTAAAATAAGTCTATATGCATCCGTATATAGTTCATATAAAAATCTCTAAAAAAATTATATTTAGGATATGGTCGTCCATGTCACTAGTGCTAGAAGGAAGTAAGCGTACATCATCATTCCTACCACCGAAAACGCTGTTGCACCCTTGAGTGACTTTTCGAATATGATAACTACGAGTCGAATATGATAACTATGAAGATAGATTGCGTTTTTTGTGGTGCGATCAGCCAGATCGCTTTTGTGGTGCGATTACACGTGCGTCTTTTTCCAGAGAAAAGAACAATTTATTAAGTGAAGCACAAGTATCAATCTCGAGTACAAAAGTGTCAACAACTAAAAAAATGAAAGGTCGCAACCGGTAAAAATAGGGATATAAACCTGCGTACATAGCCTACATTTGGTCGCCATTCAAATTAGTTGTACGTTTCACGTACTACCGTTCTAGTTGCACATAAATAGCACAAGCTCCCACATTTCCGCACGGTGTAGAGAGGACCAAGTACAGTTCATCTTATAGAGCAAAAAATAACCTGTAAATAAAATTGAACATTTGCTCTGGTAAAAATACAATCATTGTAGCAGTTCCATAAACCCCAATGCAAGGCACAAACTTTCACACGGATCGGGGTCTTAGTTCCGACGTTACCAAACATATTTTCTACTATACTACTACCTCCGTCTAGGTGAATAAGTCATTCTCGTAGTTCTAGGTCGACGATTTAACTATCTAAATATGGATTATATGTGACAAAAAATATATATTTAGAAACTACATCCGTGTAGAAATCTAGTGATATATTTTTCATGACATATAACACATATTTAATTCCTCAAATCGATGACCTAGAACTACGCGAATGATTTATTCACCTAGACGAAGGTAGTAGTAGATGAAGGTAAGTTTAATGTCACATGGATTGTACTATCCCGGTCCTGATTTATTGGTCCCCTTTGTATTCTATGTCAAATTTGACCTTAGATTTAATTGACAAAATGTTAATGCATGTCACGGAAAATAATATCATTGGAAACTACTGTATGTTCAAATACGAAATCAATGGTATATTTTCTCATGACATACATTGATATTTTGTTAGTTATATTTGTAGTCAGAACTTAGCACAAAATATAAAGAAGACCAATAAATCAGGACGGAGGTAGTGCGGTGTAGTTGTACGTCATATTTTATTACACGTAGTCTGCTCCTATATAAAGTACTACGTTCCGCAGGGAACTCAGCTCACCAAGTGATCACCAAGCATGGAGCTCCTCTTGTTTTGCACAACAGTTTTCATCCTCATCATCTCCTCTCTATACCTCTTAGGCCTCTTGGCCGACCGTCGTCGCAAGCTGCCTCCCGGTCCTTGCCCGCTGCCATTCATCGGCAACCTCCTCTCCCTGGGCGCACTACCACACCGCACCCTCGCGCGCCTCGCGGAGCGCCACGGCACGATCATGGCGATCCTCCTAGGCACAGTCACCACCATCGTTGCCTCCTCCCCAGACGCCGCCCGCGACATCCTCCAGCGCCATGACACAGCTTTCTCGGGGCGCTCCATCCCAGACGGCACCCATGTGTTCGCGCACAACACACACTCCATGGGCTGGCTCCCGGCCAGCAGCCCCCGATGGCGCGCCCTACGCAAGGTGTGCTCAGGTGAGCTCTTCGCGCCGCACCGTCTCGACATGCACCACACTCTGCGCCAGGAGAAGGTGCATCAACTCGTCTCCCACGTGATGCAGTTGGCACGAGAGGGCACACATGTTCGCGTTGGCGGCCTGGGTTTTACAACAGCGCTTAACCTCCTCTCCTCCACCATCTTCTCAACTGACTTGGCCGACCTCGATGACCGCCATGACAAGCCTTGGGGATTCAAGGCCATGCTCGCAGAGCTAAACGTGACCGTCGGACTGCCAAACCTGTCGGACTTCATCCCTGAAGTCGCATGGCTAGACCTGCAAGGCTTGAGGAGACGCATCGAGGGGTTGTTCACGCGGCTGCATGCCATGGTCGGCGAGCGGATCGAGCATCAGATTCTGGACCGCGCCGCCGCCGCAGGGGAACCCACCAAGAAAAACTTCCTGGACGTGCTGCTCGACTACCGCAACACCGACGATGACTAGGGCTTCGAGCGCCAGACGGTCCTCTCATTGATTTCGGTATATATCTTCCATGTACTTTACTGAGTCTCTTTTTGCAATTGCAAACGTGCATCTATACCGATATATAGCGACAAATATATAGCTCACGTACGTACGCTACATGCATATGATCAGGACTTGTTCAGTGCTGGGACGGATACAAGTTCAGCCACCGTAGAATGGGCGATGGCGGAGCTGCTACTGAATCCATCATGCATGTCAAAAGTCCGCGAAGAGCTGGACCAAGTGATAGTTCTAAAGATTATGTCGAGGAGTCAGACATTTGACAGCTCAAGTACCTCCAAGCCATCGTGAAGGAGACGTTTCCGGCTCCATCCTCCTGCACCATTCCTGCTGCCACATGTGGCGGAGAGGACGACACAAGTCCGGGGATATACGGTACCCAAGGGCGCGCGCATTCTGGTGAACGTGTGGGCCATTGGGCATGCCTGGAGAAGGAGGTGGACTTCAAGGGCCGAGACTTCGAGCTCCTTCCCTTTCGGTCCAGGAGGAGGATGTGTCCGGGGTGGATGCTGGCCGCTCGCATGGTTCATCTCATGCTCGCATCCTTGCTGCATCGCTTTCGGTGGACGCTTCCCGTAGATGTCGAGAAGAAGGGGCTGGACATGGATGAAAGGCTTGGGGTCAACTTGTCTATGGCTACGCCCCTTGAGGCTATAGCCACGCCAGTTTGATATGACACTTGATATGATCATCATCGTACTTAATTTGCAGCTGACGTTGTGGCATGTGAACATCATCAACATGCGTAAATAAGGAGTAACCAAAAGAGTTTGCCTTATACTATTGCTATATATGTGCTTCTGTTACGACCGTACTCCCTCCATTCTATATTATTTGTGGCTTGTCGCTCATATATTAGTGACTAAGAATAAAGTTATACTGAATCAGCGACAAGTAATATGAAACGGATGATGTAGTATTTGTATTACTGAAGGTCAAAAGATTTTGGGTCGGGCGGTCGGCGTTCCCAAATCGCTACACTAATATGTCAAAAGAGTCATGGAATTCTTCAATACTTTGACACTAGCTAGGCAACCTCTCTCGAC
>LR738712.1:759865934-759899022 GCA_902687465.1 Secale cereale
ATAAGATAATCCGTAACAAAAGACGGATTATCCTATCAGGAACTCCGTTCCAGAACATCTTTGCATAACTTCGTACCAACATGCCCCGGTTACTTCTGGCAAATGATGAAGTCATGGAATTCTTCAATACTTTGACACTAGCTAGGCAACCTCTCTCGACCCCTCGACCCCCGACTGCTCGGCGATCCACAACCCTAGACCCCCTCATGTCACATTTTGTCGAGTGTCAAAGGATTCAACAAAACCAATACTTCATCATTAGGCGAAAGTAACAGTAGCATGATGGTACGAAGCTCTCCAAAGTTATTTTGGAACGGAGCCCCAGATAGGATAATTCGTAACAAAAGACGGATTATCCTATCAGGAACTCCGTTCCAAAATAACTTTGCATAACTTTGTACCAAAATGCCCCGGTTACTTCTGGCAAATGATGAAGTCATGGAATTCTTCAATACTTTGACCCCCGACTGCTCGGCGATCCACAACCCTAGACCCCGACTGCTAGGCAACCTCTCGACCCCTCGACCTTCGGCCTCTCGGTCCCTCGACGACACTCGACCCCGGCCCCCCCTAATGTCGAAGTTATCGGGGAGGGTGTATATCGACATAGACATATCCGATAAAAAAAGAGGAAGAAGAAGAAAAAAGGAACCGCTAGAGGAGAAGATCGAAGGAAAAAAAAGAAAAAAAAAGGAGAAGAAGAAAGGAATAGAGGAGAAGAAGAGAAAATTTCACTTCTTCTCCTCTATTCCTTTCTTCTTCTCTTCTTTTTTTCTTTTTTTTCTTCTTCTTATTTATTTCTCCTCTTCTTCCTCTCCTCTTCTTCTTTCTTTCCTCTTTCTTATTTTCTTCTTTCCTATCCTTCTTTTTCTAAATTTGTAATTTTTGCATATATAAAACTTTCTATATATATTTAGCATATATAAACAAAAAACTATATAGCCACATACACATATATATACATCACATACACACATCACATATATACAGCAACTTCCTAAGAAAAAATATATTTATATACACATACATATATATTTAACATATATATTTAGCAAATTCCTAAGAAAAAAAAATATATACACATACATATAAATACAACAACTATATGTACAACAACTATATATACTGCAATTTATATAAACATTAAAAAAATATACACATATATACATATATACACAGCAACTATATATATATATATACAACAATATTAAACATAAAAAAAAGGGAGCCCCTCACATCGCGCGGCGGGGCTGGGAGGCGCGACGGCGGCGGGGCGGGGCGGCGACGAGGCGGCGTCGGGGCGCGGCGGCGCGACGGCGGCGGGGCGGGGCGCGCGGCGCGACGGCGACGGGCCGGCCGGGGCGCGGCGACGGCGCGGGGCGGGGCGGAACGGGGTCGCGGGGCGGGGCGACGGCGACGAGGCGGCGTCGGGGCGGCGTCGGGGGCGACGGCGACGGCGACGGGGCGACGGGGGCGGGGAAGGAGAGGAAGAAGGAAACTGCCCAAATTTTCGCAAGTGTTGGTTATATAGGAGGGGCATTAGTCCCGGTTGCTGCCACCAACCGGGACGAAAGGCCTTGCCGCGGTGCGGTGGAAAGTTTAGTCCCACCTCGCTAGTTGAGAGAGAGCAGCACCAGTTTATAAGCTCCGATGCCTCTCTCCTCTCGAACTCCTCTAAACTGCAGGCCTAAGGGCCTAAACTGACACTGCTTTGCCTGTGGGCTTGCTGGGCTTTCTACGGGCCTGAATCCTGGCCCATGGTTGGGTTTCTAGTCGTATTCAGGCCGTGTGGGCCCAGCAGGTGGCATATTTTTTATTTTTTTTCTTTGTTGCTTTATTTTTTAGTTTTGTTTCTACTTTCAACAAAATACTTACTGTTGCTATTTTTATTTATTTGTTTTCTTTGTTGCTTTATTTATTTGATTTTGTTTCTACTTACAAAAAAATACTTATTGTTGCTATTTTTTTTCAAGTTTTTTTGTTTTGTTTTCTGCATTATTTATTTTCTTTTGTTTTTTGCTTTATTTTTTAATTCTTTCTGGTAAAACCAATTACAAACTTTCTGTTAGTGCAAGTAGTATTCAAATTTGAATAGTTTAAATTTGAAATTATTCGTTTTCTTTGTTGCTTTATTTATTTTATTTTGTTTCTACTTACAATGAAATACTTATTGTTGCTATTTTTTATTTTTTTGCAAGTTTTTTTTTTGTTTTCTGCATTATTTATTTTCTTTTGTTTTTTTTTATTTTTTAATTCTTTCTGGTAAAACCAATTATAAACTTTCTGTTAGTGCAAATTTGAATAGTACAAACTGACAATGGTATCATACTCGTTTGTTACAAAGTTGGCATGGTATCATCATTATAGTTGCGGAAAAAACTCTTCACTTTTTTTTTCGCTTGTGTCATTTGCTTATTGCGCCGTAACCATGGATAATCTTCATCGTTTATCATGATGCTTGGGTCAGCCTTGACTTTGAAGGGAGGAATTTCATGAAACTTTTCATAATCTTCAGACATGTCTGTCTTGCCCTACACTCCCAGGATGTCCCTTTTTCCTGAAAGAACTATGTGGCGCTTTGGCTCATCGTATGATGTATTCGCTTCCTTATCTTTTCTTTTTCTCGGTCTGGTAGACATGTCCTTCACATAGATAACTTGTGCCACATCATTGGCTAGGACGAACGGTTCGTCAGTGTATCCAAGACTTTTCAGATCCACTGTTGTCATTCCGTACTGTGGGTCTACCTGTACCCCGCCTCCTGACAGATTGACCCATTTACACTTAAACAAAGGGACCTTAAAATCATGTCCGTAGTCAAGTTCCCATATGTCCACTATGTAACCATAATATGTGTCCTTTCCCCTCTCGGTTGTTGCATCAAAGCGGACACCGCTGTTTTGGTTGGTGCTCTTTTGATCTTGGACAATCGTGTAAAATGTATTCCCATTTATCTCATATCCTTTGTAAATCAATACAGTCGAAGATGGTCCCCTGGACAACAAGTACAACTCATCACAAACAGTGTTGTCACCTCTGAGACGTGTTTCCAACCAACTGCTGAAAGTCCTGATGTGTTCACGTGTAATCCAGTCGTCGCACTGCTCCGGGTGTTTGGAGCGCAGACTGTTCTTGTGTTCATCGACATACGGGGTCACCAATGTAGAGTTCTGTAGAACTGTGTAGTGTGCTTGAGACCAAGAATATCCGTCCCTGCATATTATTGAGTCCCTTCCAAGCGTGCCTTTTCCAGTCAGTCTCCCCTCGTACCGCGATTTAGGGAGACCTATCTTATTAAGGCCAGGAATGAAGTCAACACAAAACCCGATGACATCCTCTGTTTGATGGCCCATGGAGATGCTTCCTTCCGGCCTTGCGCGGTTACTGACATATTTCTTTAGGACTCCCATGAACCTCTCAAAGGGGAACATATTGTGTAGAAATACGGCCCCCAGAATGACAATCTCGTCGACTAGATGAACTAGGACGTGTGTCATGATATTGAAGAAGGATGATGGGAACACAAGCTCGAAACTGACAAGACATTGCGCCACATCACTCCTTAGCCTTGGTACGATTTCTGGATCGATCACCTTCTGAGAGATTGCATTGAGGAATGCACATAGCTTCACAATGGCTAATCGGACGTTTTCCGGTAGAAGCCCCCTCAATGCAACCGGAAGCAGTTGCGTCATAATCACATGGCAGTCATGAGACTTTAGGTTCTGGAACTTTTTCTCTGCCATATTTATTATTCCCTTTATATTCGACAAGAAGCCTCCCCGGACAGCACCCCGGCAGCCTCCCCGGACAGCACCCGTAAGCGCGAAAATCCACCGCATATGCAACAGCAAGACGAGGCCGGCGGTAAGGTCTCCTCATCGTTGACACCTTGGTGGACCCCGTCATAGCAGATCCAAGCCATGGACGCGCTGGCATGGAGCTCAAGAGGCTCAAGGGCAGGCTCTGCGTCATGCTCGAGAAGGTCAGCTACTAGGATCCAGCTAGCTACGTACCTAGCCAATCAAATCATGGAAGCACAGCTCCACGGCTCCACCACATGCAGTAGCTTTGTTGATTAATTAGCAGGAACTGCATCACGCATGAGAAGTAAAAGGGGATCTGCGATCTAACAAAAGGAAACTGACAAGCCATACAAGAAGTTTGAACGAAATTTTGGTCCGTCTTCTCCACTTCATATTCCAGTGCCACGCTTATCTCTTCCCCCTTCCTTCCACATTCTTTCGCCCTTATTATGTATACCAACGAACCATATCTTTATTCTCTTCATAGGATGAATCCATTCCCCATCCCACTCCCCACAAAGAGAATATTGCTTTTCCTCGCACAGCATGAACATGCCATCTCGCCTCCCCATGGCTCCACTAGGTGATCTTCTGGCTACCCCGGCCTGACGACAATGGAGTGGTTAACGGGTTCTAGGAGTTAGAGCATTACTAGTAGAACCCTCAAACCCTCAAATCCTTAAAGCAGTTTTAAGGGTTGAGAAGTGCCACTTTTTGACACTTTTAAGGGTTGAAAAACAGGGGCAAATACTAGAACCCTCAAACCCTTAAAAAAGTGGTTATTTCCTCCCGCGCGAGAGAGGAGGAGAAGTGCGGGTTGGGGGGAGATTTTCCTCTCAACCCCTATTTCTACAGGTTGCAAACTGGTTTGAGGGTTGGACCTCTAAATTTTTTTACGGGTTTGAGGGTTTAGAGGTTCTAGTCTACGGCGTTTTTTCGACGAAAACTATAAAAAAGCGGTTATTTTTAAGAGTTTGAGGGTTTGAGGGCTCTACTAGACTTGCTCTTAGAAGGTTGAACCCCCCCCCCCCCATGATTTGTTAAGTATGTGTTTTCATTTTTGAAGATTGAGGATTTCCAAGATTTAGTGCACTTATCCATGTTGCTTTATTAATTTTGTTCCATTGTGAAGACGGAAAGTTGGGGTTCAAACTCAGAAATCATATGCGGCATATATGAGTACAAGTCGTGACACCCCTCAGTATATGCATATACATAATTGTTTCAACTGTTTTCCTCATGTAGAACACGAGTAGCGGGGTAGGTAAATAATTTTTTTCTATTTCAAGAAACATGTCTCTACCTGAACTGTTGACTTGTGGTCTGGTCTTGGTCCGTCTTCTCCACTTCATATTCCAGTCTACCTGCACACAGTTTAATCATTAGGGTTAATTATCCTTTTGCCCTCAGTGGTGTTCATGTGCTCAGTTTTGCCCCCAGATGCGAATTGTACTCAGATTTGCCCCTAGTCCATGCACATCTACTATGGCAAGGCCAAACAGCGAGATTTGAGTCCATTCCGTCCGCCGCCGTTAGGGGTAGTGGGTCCGGACCTTACACGTGGGACCAGATGGACGTCGGACCGAAGCTGACATGTGGGCCCTTGCAAAAAAAACCCAAATCATTCGTAGGAGCTAGCCGGCCAAAACGACGCCCACCCTGCCCATCTGCCGGCCGGCCGTCCTGCGCCCCGGCCGCCACCTGCGCCGCGGCCAGCACCTGCCCCGCCACCAGCTGCACGGCCTGCTCCGCCGCTACCGTCCTGCGCCGACGCTCCACCGCTACCTGCGACGCCCGCCACCTTCCTGCGACGCCATGGGTGGGGCGCCAGCCACCTGCTCGACCCGCGGCGCGGCCTCCTTCCGTGCGCCCGGCCGGAGCGCTCAAAGGTAGGGGGCTGCTGGAGCTGTTTGAGCTAGGAGGAAAAACCCCAGGGCGAAATGGCGAGCAGCGACGACCCCGGAGTATTTGGCGAGGCATGCATTGGCGAGGCAGGCGTCGGGCCGGAGATCAACCGCGTCCACGACTGGGCTCCCGAGTGGTAAGTCACGCCTCCTGTTTAGATTGAGCTTAGTTGTGCACTTGAACAGTCGATTCGAGTAGGTTTGCCCAATTAGTATGTTGATTGCATCTCTGTTTTTCGTCGGTTAGGATGGAGTTGCGGTTTGCTTTCTTGATGCACATTAGAAGGGACCGGTACATGTTTGATGCAAAGGATAAGAAGAAATACCAAGGAGGTTTCGATTATCTGTTGCCAATGGCTAGTAATTGGAGTTTCAGACAATTTGGGGTGGTAATTTGTAGCCAATATCCTTGGGGTTTGCGTGATGAAGTGGTATACAAATACTATGATGGGGAAAAGAAATGGGTGACAGTTAGTAATGATGAGGAGCCGGCTACCATGTTTGCTAGGCATAAAGAGAAAGATAATTTTCATGTGAGGCTGCAAATTGATGTGCTTGAGCAGCCTAGGATGACTGGTGCAACATCTCGGGGAGAACCAAGTCGTCATAATGGCATCTCTAGCGAGAACAGTTCGGTTGGTGCACGGCGACGTGGTGGCTCGACAAGTGTGAGCAACTGAAGTAGGGTCCCCCTAGAAGTGGAGCCTGATGACTACAATTCTGGGGTTGATGAAGAGAAGCTATAATTTGATGTTATTCAGAATTTACGACGGACACCTCGGGCTGAAAAACAAGATGAGGCTCACAATGCAGTCCGTGTGGATGATGACGCGGTGGGTGAGGACGAAGACCTTGCAGCTGTTGAATGGGACCCTTTGAACCCTCATATGGAAGAAGGTACCATTTTTGCATCCATGACTGAGTGTAGAAATGCACTTGTGACATACTGCATCAAGGTAGAACGTACTTTCAAAGTTGACAAGAGCGATCAAGTACGTTACAGAGTGCACTGTCCTACTGAGGGTTGTCCATGGAGGCTGCTTGCATCTAAAATGCGAAATAGCACTAATGTTCAGGTCAAAGTGAACCCTTTTAAGCACACATGCCAGGAATCAACCCTTAGGAAGGATACAATCAGTAGAGCCAAGTCAAGATGGGTGGCAGAAGAAGTAAAGAAGTGGGTGAAAGAAAACCGACAAGTGGGTCCAAAGGAATTGCAGAAGAACATTAAAGATAAGTTCAAGATAGATTTACCATACATGAGGTTGTTCAATGGTAAACAACATGCTATGAATTCTATTTATGGTAACTGGCAGGAAAGTTTTCAATTGTTGTATTCATTCAAAGGTGAAGTGGAGAGGACCAGCCCAGGTAGTATTGTAGATATTGATCACCACACCGTGGAGTACACATTCAGGGGAGTGACAAAGACCAAGGAATGCTTTAGGAGGGTTTTTGTCTGCTTTGAGGCTTGTCGCCGGGGTTTTTTGGCAGGCTGCAGGCCTTATTTGGCTATTGATGCCACTTTTCTCACAGGGAGGTTTAAATGACAGTTAGTAGCAGCTTGTGCAGTTGATGCACACAGTTTTGTATTTCCAGTTGCCTACGGTGTGCTGGAGACAAAATCTGAGGAGAGTTGGACTTGGTTTTTGCATAATCTACGACGGGCTATTGCACATCCCAATGGGTTAGTCATTCATACAAATGCCTGCAAAGGTTTAGAAGTGTCCGTGGACAATGTGTTCCCTGGAGTAGAGCATAGGGAATGCATGCGTCACCTTGCCGCAAATTTCATGAAGAAATTCAAAGGAAAGGTGTATACCGACAATTTATGGCCAGCATCTTTAACTTGCAGTGTGAAGAAGCACAAGTACCACTTGAGACAGTTATACATGAATCCCAAAGTGAAAGAATACTTGGAAACACACCACTCCAAGTTATGGGCCAGAAGCCAATTCAGTGAACTGAGCAAAGTTGACTATGTGCATAATAATCTAGCAGAGTCTTTCAACTCAACGATCCGGAAACTAAAGGGTCATTATGTGGTGGATTTGCTTGACAGGATAAGGGTAGAATACATGCACAAATTTCATTATCATGCAGGAATAGCCGAGGCAAAATTCATGGGCCACATTATCATTCCAGCCGTGATGAATGAACTGAAGCAGAAAACAACAGGCTTGGAAATGAACATGACTCTTTGCTCGGGTACCACAGCAGAGATATCATATTTGGATAAAGAGAAGAGGGAATGGAGATATCCAGTGGATTTAGAAGCTAGAACTTGCAGTTGTAGGCAATGGCAGATAACTGGGTTGCCATGCATTCATGCCTTGTTTTTCATCACTTCTCTCCCAGGTCCAGCAGGGAACATACAACATTATGTGCATGATTACTACTCTGTTGCAAGGTTCAAAGCCACATATGCTTATGCCTTGCCTGCTATGGAGGGAAAACAACAATGGGACATGGTGGACCCTGGATTCAAGCTTTGCGCTCCAGTTCTGAAGAGAGCAGCAGGTAGACCAAGGAAGAGTCGGATCAGACCTCGCAACGAAGGGGCTGGACTTGGAGCGAGGAAGCGTAATTGCACAAGGTGTGGTGGGTCTGGTCATTTCGGTAAGTATTGTGATAACACAGTAGATCCAGCGTTCGGAGAGAGTTTCGATGAAGGCTTCGATGAAAATGTTGGTCAGTAGACGGTTGCCTCAACAGATGATGAAAATGATGGTCAACACCCAGTTGCATCAGATGAGGATTTTGACAAGGTTCCAAAAGATGATGGTCAACAGCCACATGATTTTGACGATGATCCAAAATATCCTCCAAATAATGATTCAAGTGAGGCTCCAAATGATGATCCAAGTGAGGCTCCAAATGGTGATCCAAGTGAGGCTCCAAATGTTGATCATGGTGATCCAAGTGAGGCTCCAAATGTTGATCATGGTGATCCAAGTGAGGATTCAAATGGTGATCCAAGTGAGGCTCCAAATGTTGATCATGGTGATCCAAGTGAGGCTCCAAATGGTGACCAACCTTCTGTTGTTGTGAGTTCTGCTAGGTATGTAAATCTTGCAAGGGTCAAATACTACTGTACATTTATCACTTGACATGATCTCATTACCCTTTATGTTTTGCACAGCTCTATGGTAGGTTTGAAGAAGATGCGCAAGGTACCAACAACCAAGAGGAGAAGAGAAGAAGCGATGAGCACAAGGTACACGAGGAGCAAAGTGATGGCAAGAGGCTCAAGGAACAGACAGAAGCCCCAACGCTATTTATGAATAATTATGAAACATTATAAATAATTTTGTATTTTCTGTTGGGTGATGTTGGACCTATGTTAGAAGTATGTTTTTCATTTTGAATTTTGTTTTGCTCATTTGAAATCTGGTCTAAATTAGCCAAATAACTTTCCTACACATATTTTATATATATACAGACTATGTGCGCTGATTTTTTTTCATTGTTTTGAATTTGTTTTGCTCATTTGAATTCTGGTCAAACTTAACTTTGACCAAGATTTAAACAAGTCTAAAACATCAAAATGAAAAACTAAGCCTGGATCCTTCTTAATCAATCCAAAAGGAAGCTGTGGTGAGGTTTTTGAAATTTCATGAAAAATGTGCTAAAAAGTGGGGTCCAAAGGTAGGGTAAACAACCTCATTTGTAAGGAAGGTTTTTTTCGACCTTGTCTAAATCAGCCAAATAACTTTCCTACACATATTATATATATATACAAACTATGTGCGCTGTTTTTTTTTCATTTTTTAATTTGTTTTGCTCATTTGAATTCTGGTCAAACTTAATTTTGACCAAGATTTAAACATGTCTAAAACATCAAAATGAAAAACTAAGCCTGGATCCTTCTTAGTCACTCCAAAATGAAGTTGTGGTGAGTTTTTTGAAATTTTCATGTTCATTTCACCAAAACACTTCTCTTCACCTCATACAAGAGAGTTCGAGATACTCGAGATATCACATAATACACATGAACTTATCGTTTAAATGTATGTAAACCTTGTTTACCAACTTAAATCATTAATATATGACATAAGAAGACTATGTGCGCAGGGTTTTCATTTTTCTGATTTTTATTTAATTTATTATGCTCATTTGAAATCTGGTCAAACATATCTTTGACTGCTCCAAACCCCTCCCAAACTCCGCTAACCCTAGCGCTGAACAAGGACCGTCCATCTAACCCTAGCGGCGATCCAGGGCCGTCGATCTAACCCTTCTAGAAGGAATCTACGGGGAGGAGGGGGGGTGATCCGCGACATGCAATCTGATTGGCTGGAAGATTATTTTTTCTAAAGAAATATCGGGCACGCTGGATGGACCGTTGGGCCGTCTCGTTGTCTGGGCCTGAGACCGCAGTTAGTAGGTCGTCTCAGCCTTTGCAGGCCTGAATGCATGGGAAGGGTGGCGACGTCGTTTGCATGCGCGAGCGAGCCCGACGTGCATGCATGCGAGCGAGGCGAGCGAGGCGAGCCAGATGTGCATGCACGTACTGATTCAGAGCGAGGCGAGGCAGCTAGGCTAGTTAGTCTATGCAGTGGGCTAGCGAGGCGAGCTAGGTGGCAAGGCGAGCTAGGTGGCCATGCACGTAGTTAGGCCATTACGGCAGTGATTCAGATGCACGCACGCGCCCGATGCATCATTTTCATGCAAAACTTTAAGAGCCAAAACGTAACGGATTCACACACGCGCCTGGATTCACACACGCACCATTCTCATCCTTTATCTCTTCCTCTCCCACCCACAGGCCTATAAATGGGGTGCCTCTCTTCCTCTCCCACCCACAGCCAGATCCGATCCATTCTCTCCGAGCCCTCTCCACCCAAGCGACAGAGCCCTCTCCACCCAAGCGAAGATGTAGTTCAACGGGCCGACCTTCAACCGTCCGCCTGTCGTGCCAGAGCTGCGCTACCCGCCGGGCGTGCTCGTCGAGAGGGAGCTTCGTGTGTGGGCGACTTCTAGGTGGAGGGGTGCCGTCGAACTCACCCGCGCCTTCCTCCGAGCCGGCTATGCCCACCTCCCACAGGGCTCGCCGAGGATGTTCACCCTCAACGAGGTTCGTGACCGCGGCGGCATCCTCCAACTGCTTACGGTCAACTTCACCAACCCGTTTGACGCGCGCGAGCTGCTCGGCCAAGTCTATTGGTGCGGCTGCGAGTCCATCTTCTTCACGGCTGATACGTCCAAAACGTATCTATAATTTCTGCTTGCTCCATGCCACTTTTGGGTGATATTGCTATGATATTTATACACTTCCATACACTTTTGATCATATTTGGACTAACTTACTAATCCAGTGCACCCCAGTGCCAGTTTCTGTTTCCGGATGTTTTTGTATTTCAGGTTTTCACGTTTCGAGAACTGCCCAGAAAAATCCAGAAAAATTATATAAAAAATCAGCGATCCGGAAACAACACTGCGTCCGAAGGGCAGCCTGGGGGGGGGGGCACAGGGGCTCCAGGCGCCCTGTGGGCTCCCCCCCCCAGGGCCGCGCCGGGGGGGCGCCTGGGCCCCCCGAGGCTCCCCCGATGCCCTACTTTGGCATATATTTAAAGGTCCCTCCGAAACCCTCAGAACAAAAACTCTTTTCGCGATCCCATCTCTGTTCCGCCGCCGCCGCCGCTTCCAAGATCGGGAGCACCAGGAGAACTCTTCCCGGCACCCTGCCGGAGGGGAGGATCACCACCGGGAGCTTCTCCACCACCATGGACGCCTCCCGGATGACTCGTGAGTAGTCTCCCTTGGACCATGTGTACATGACCAGTAGCTACGTGATGTTCTCCTCCCGTTCTTGTGCTTCACTAATTAGTCCTCGTGAGCTGCCCTACATGATCGAGGCACCTATGTAATCCTTATGTTGTTGCTATGTTGAGTTTGCTGGGATCCGATAGATTATGAGATTATGTTCAGATTGATCTTGAGTAATATATTTGATTCACCTCTTTTATATTTTAGTTCATAAGTAATTCTTGCATGTTCTCCGTTGTTATTTATTGCTTTGGCCGAGTAATAGGTAGTGACTCCAAGAGGGAACGTTATGCTCGATTGTGGGTTCATGCCCCTCGATGACTAGCTTGAGTGACAGAAACATGAGTCTAGGGGATGTGCTGTTGCCACAAGGGGGAAAACAACGGTGCTTGTGCCCGCGGGTGCAAGGATTGTTTACTTTACGCAAAGTTCTTTTAATGCAGTTGTCTGTTGCATTGAGTTTACACTATGGGTGGGACTCGCAACTTAATACCAGCGAGCAGTTCTGGATAGATATCTCAAGGTGGATGATTAGTAGTAGATATTGATGGATTTCGGTCTACTTACTCTGGCGTACCGCCCATGCTTTGAACCTCAACCTTTCTTGCAATGTAGTCAGCATTGGTTTGCGTTCGTGGTCCTGTCAATTGCCCAGCTGTAATTTGTTTACCTCACATAGTTGTTTTATCGTCTTTTGGGAGAGAGACATCACTAGTGAACATCATGAGACTCCGGTCCATATTACCATCATTGATCACATCCACTATTTACTTTTTCGCTATTTACTTACTATTGCAAAACATTATCTATCACTACTATCATATTGCTTTTAACGCTTTGTGAACTACAAGGCCGGAGGGATTGACAACCTCTCTGTACTCGTTGGGAGCAAAGTTATTTGTATCTGTGTGCAGGTCCACGTTGATTGCTAATTGCGCCGTTAGCAATTGACACCTACTTGTTGAACCTAGGAGTCTCTGGGGATTCGATCCTTGGCATCTTTGCTAAGGGAAAACACTTCTACATACTGCATCTTACACCTTCCACTTGGGGTAACCAACGAGGGGTTCAAGGCCCATCAAGGAGTATTTTCTGGCGCCGTTGCCGGGGACTCCACTCTTCAGGATAGGGGAGTTGCATGCTATCTTTTACCTTTGCTTTTTAGTCTTGTTAGTTTACCTTTCATTTTTTGCTTTAGTTCCTTTTATCGAAAATCACAAAAAAAATTATTTGTCTTTTTATTAGTAGTCCTTTCTGTTTAGCCAAACATGTTAGGCTTTGGTGCTTTGAGGGAATTAGAAGTTTTAGATTTCCATCAAAGGGATGGAGAAAATATGAAGAAGGCATGGGACAGAATTTTTGATGCACATAGGAGAATTATGCCTTGGATACCTATAAAAATTGTGCTTAGGAATTTTTACCATGGCCTTTTTAAATGGTGTAAACACTCCCTTGACATTATAGCTGATGGAGATTTCTTAGAATGTGATGAAGCTAGAGCTCTTGAGATTATACATGGTCTATCTAGTTACTTTGTTTATGATCATAACTTTGATACTATCATAGATAGACTTGCTACTATTGAGAAAAGAATGGATGCTCTAGACTTAATGAAGGTAGAGAAACCAAAACCCAATGAGAGAGATATTTTGAAAATAGATAATGACTGGGAACCTCTTGTTAGGATTAGCATCTCTAATCAATACTTCCTTGCTTATTGTGATATTGGATCTATGGTTTCTACTATGCCAAAAATTGTTCATGATTCTTTAAAATTTAACATGGATAGATTACCATCTTATCATGAACACACTAATGGAGATATTTCTGAAATCCAGGGAAAAATAAAAGACGTACCGGTTAAATTCCTTAAAGGGATTGCAATGATTGATTTCTTCATCGTGGAGCCAAACCAAGGAAATATAGTGCTTGGGAGGGACTTCCCCCGAGCAGTTAAAGGCTTCATCGATATAGGTAAGGGACAAATCCGCTTACGCGGGAAGGCAAAAGGTGTGTACCCCTTTCCTAGAAGGAACAAGAAATAACTTATTGAGGAACCATTTGAAACAATTTATAACTCCGATCATTATGATGATTATTGATTCCTCTATGCATTATGCCTAGCTTAAAGGCATAAAAGAAAGCGCTTTTGGGAGGCAGCCCACATGAATAATTTTTTTCCTTTTGTTGTGTCTTGATGTTGTTTACTGCTGTAGCAACATCATTGTATCTTTGCTTTTCATATTTGTGCCAAGTATAGCCTCCGATTGCTAGAAAGTTCAAAAGTTGTGAGGTGCTGTCCAGGAAACAGATTCTGTCCTTGGATAGAAAAATTTGTATAAAATCACCAGATCATCTTTTTGGTCTGAATTGTTTCGACAGCGTTCTCTATATAATTGTCTTTCGTGCGTCAGTTCTGAGTTTTTTGATTTGAGTTGCAGAAGTATCCCGAACAGATCAATTACTGCCTGTTGTTCTGTTTTTCATAGATTATGTCCTGTTTTGCCATACCTTCACTTTGCAAATTAAGAACTTGCTTTTTCTTTGCAAAAACCTTTTGGCAATCTTGAGAAACAGTAGAACTTCCAGAATATCCTTATTTCCAGCAAGGTATAATTATTTTATTAAGGGTACTAACCTCGCTAATCAGATTATGATGAGCTATGTATGAAGGGAGTTTTCAAGTGTGCGAGGGAAGATGATAAAAAAATTCAGGAGTGTCAAGCGCTCAAGCTTGGGGATGCCCCCGTGCACCCCCAAGAAATATTCAAGGAGACTCAAGCGTCTAAGCTTGGGGATGCCCCCGTGCATCCCCTTCTCCATCAACACTATCAGTTCGTCTTTCGTTTCGCTATATTTTTATCACTTCATGTGTTATGTGCTATGCTTGGAGCGTCTTGCTTTTAGTTTTCTTTTTAATTTTTTCATAACGAGTCGGAACCCAGCATTCCTTTATGTGGGAGAGAAACACGCTCCACCTCTACCTAGAACATAACATAGAATTTTCATGTCTATCTATGTTGTGTGTGTTCTTTGTCTTTTAATAGCTACTATCGTGCTCTGCTCTTAGTATTCATGCTTATCTTTTCAAGAGCTTTTATTTAGTAGGTTGCTTGAACTCTCTTTAATTACCATGCTCACCTTATTAAGAGAGTTTGCTTCCGTTGCATTGGTTAATGTGTCTATGATAAAGATGCTACTTTCATGATGGTGCTTAGTAGTTCAGGTTTTCTTTTGGTTAATCTCAAATAGCTGGGGGTTCCCAATGTGTTATTGGAGTACCAACTTGGTTTGTTTGCCTATGATGTGGTATGGTTTAGTAATATCTTCCTTCAAGAATTTATTTTGATTGACTTGGCGTATGCTCACGCATATTCAAGACTGTAAAGAAAGTCTGTCAAGCCTTGATGATCTTTTATTTCTAAGTAGCGATATAACTACCATGCCTGATTCAATATTGCTTTGTCGCTCTGCATGATTATGACCGTCATTGCTCTCTTAGTTGATCGCTCCCAGTCTTTTGCTAACCTCCACCTGCACTAAGCAAACTAACCATGCAATACATAGCTCATGGGAAAGTAGCCTAAAAACTATTGTGGTAAAGAATATGTTGCTTATGTATCTTATTTCTTATAAGTTGCTTGCTGAGCGGTAACCATGTTTCTGGGGACGCCATCAACTGTCACACTTTTGTTGAATATCATGTGAGTTGCTATGCATGTTCGTCTTGTCTGAAGTAAGGGTGATTTACCGTGGGTTGAATAACTATGCATATTGTTAGAGAAGAACATTGGGCCGCCAACCAAAGCCATGCATCATGGTGGAAGTTTTAGCTTGGACCTTAATCCTCAATCTCTTATGAGAATACGCTTATGCATTAAAGAGGAGTCCATCATCTATTTTCTATGTTGTCCCGGTATGGATGTCCTCAAGTTGAGATCTATCAAAAACGAGAAATCAAATGCGATCTATCTCCTTGGACCTTTGTACAGGTGGCATAGAGGTACCCCTTTGTGACAGTTGGTTAAAACATATGTAATGCAATGATAACCCATGGGAATCCGAGCTAATTAGGACAAGGACCGAGCACTATTAGTATTCGATGCATGAGGCTTGCAACTTATAGGATGTTTTATGCATGACACATATGAAGTACTACTACCGTTGACACAATTGCTTCCATGTTTTTAAAATAAAAAGCTTTAGCACTTAACCATTATTTTACCTTTATGTTGAAGCACCAACTACTGAGAGCATGATTGTCATTCTGAGTGTAATGTGCATTGTCCCAAAGTAGCATTGTCTTTTGCATGATTGTGATATCATTTATTCTGAAATGATTGTATCTAGTCATCACTTAAAACTTGAAGGTACCCCTGCATTTATGTTTTGCATCACTAAAGGGGGCAAGCTAGATATCACTTTATCATATTTGTACATCATGTTCATTGCTAATCTTTTTGATGTTTCAGTTTCATGTTGTAAAACTTTCAGTCATTTGTGATTTTCTCTTGAGGCAACTTAATTACTTTAGAATCATTGTCTCAGTAAGCTTTTGTCATATGACTATGAGAAAGTCCTATATGGTTAATAGCATGTCACCACAAAAATTATTCTTGTTATCATTTACCTACTCGAGGACGAGCAGGAATTTAGCTTGGGGATGTTGATACGTCCAAAACGTATCTATAATTTCTGCTTGCTCCATGCCACTTTTGGGTGATATTGCTATGATATTTATACACTTCCATACACTTTTGATCATATTTGGACTAACTTACTAATCCAGTGCACCCTAGTGCCAGTTTCTGTTTTCGGCTGTTTTTGTATTTCAGGTTTTCACGTTTCGAGAACTGCCCAGAAAAATCCAGAAAAATTATATAAAAAATCAGCGATCCGGAAACAACACTGCGTCCGAAGGGCAGCCTGGGGGGGCACAGGGGCTCCAGGCGCCCTATGGGCGCCCCCCCCCCTGGGCCGCGCCGGGGGGGCGCCTGGGCCCCCCGAGGCTCCCCCGATGCCCTACTTTGGCATATATTTAAAGGACCCTCCGAAACCCTCAGAACAAAAACTCTTTTCACGATCCCATCTCTATTCCGCCGCCGCCGCTGCTTCCAAGATCGGGAGCACTAGGAGAACTCTTCCCGGCACCCTGCCGGAGGGGAGGATCACCACCGGGAGCTTCTCCACCACCATGGACGCCTCCTGGATGACTCGTGAGTAGTCTCCCTTGGACCATGAGTCCATGACCAGTAGCTATGTGATGTTCTCCTCCCGTTCTTGTGCTTCACTAATTAGTCCTCGTGAGCTGCCCTACATGATCGAGGCACCTATGTAATCCTTATGCTGTTGCTATGTTGAGTTTGCTGGGATCCGATGGATTATGAGATTATGTTCAGATTGATCTTGGGTAATATATTTGATTCACCTCTTTTATATTTTAGTTCATAAGTAATTCTTGCATGCTCTCCGTTGTTATTTATTGCTTTGGCCGAGTAATAGGTAGTGACTCCAAGAGGGAACGTTATGCTCGATTGTGGGTTCATGCCCCTCGATGACTAGCTTGAGTGACAGAAACATGAGTCTAGGGGATGTGATGTTGCCACAAGGGGGAAAACAACGGTGCTTGTGCCCGCGGGTGCAAGGATTGTTTACTTTACGCAAAGTTCTTTTAATGCAGTTGTCTGTTGCATTGAGTTTACACTATGGGTGGGACTCGCAACTTAATACCAGCGAGATGTTCTGGATAGATATCTCAAGGTGGATGATTAGTAGTAGATATTGATGGATTTCGGTCTACTTACTTTGGCGTACCGCCCATGCTTTGAACCTCAACCTTTCTTGCAATGTAGTCAGCATTGGTTTGCGTTCGTGGTCCTGTCAATTGCCCAGCTGTAATTTGTTTACCTCACATAGCTGTTTTATCGTCTTTTGGGAGAGAGACATCACTAGTGATCATCATGAGACTCCGGTCCATATTACCATCATTGATCACATCCACTATTTACTTTTTCGCTATTTACTTACTATTGCAAAACATTATCTATCACTACTATCATATTGCTTTTAACCCTTTGTGAACTACAAGGCCGGAGGGATTGACAACCTCTCTGTACTCGTTGGGAGCAAAGTTATTTGTATCTGTGTGCAGGTCCACGTTGATTGCTAATTGCGCCGTTAGCAATTGACACCTACTTGTTGAACCTAGGAGTCTCTGGGGATTCGATCCTTGGCATCTTTGCTAAGGGAAAACACTTCTACATACTGCATCTTACACCTTCCACTTGGGGTAACCAACGAGGGGTTCGAGGCCCATAAACGGCGTACAACATCTTCACCAACTACGAGAACATCTTCCCCACTCCAGGCCAGATGCACTCCCTTCCCTACGATGACGACGACGAGGAGTGAAGACGGTGTTGAAGGGGTGCGCGGCCAAGGTGGAAGAAGGAGGCCAAGATGAAGATGTTTTAGTTTTATCGTTTTTATTTTGTTGCTTTTCTATGTCGTGTGTGCCGTGTTGTGGTGTCCGGGAACTTTGCATCTTATCTAAGTTAATTATTATGTGTGTTGCATCTTATCTAAGTTATTATGTGTGTTAAAAAATGTCCGTGCCCAAACATATCATTTGTTCCCTAAACCAAGTCATGAAGTTCGAGAACTTGTGGCTTTCATTAATGAAAAATGAAAATCAAAGGGGGGTGAGAAGCCCTCTCTTTCATTAAAAAAAACAAGTCATTAACTAACCCTAAATTTATTCCAAAAACAATTTGCTACCCATGGTGGTAGCTACGCACGGCCCCAATTTTTATCTCTAATTGTTTTGATAAATTATTTCGGACTATACAAGATAACTCTATAACGAAAATATCATGGCTTTGAACTCACTAGGCAAGCAAACATGCAATTATGCCAAAAAGGCTAGCAAAATGAATGAGATAAGTGAGTAAAGCCCCTTTCAACACAACAAAAAGGCACTTGTGTCCAAAAGATAATAAAAAAGAGAAAGAGAAGTGAGAAAAAGTCATTTCTATATAACGAAAATGCACGTGTGCCAATGCCATAAGAAACCGGACACCTCATATATCAAAAAAGGAACTTAAAACAAAGAGTGTGTAGTTTTCTTGTGTGTGTAGTTTCCACCATGCATAGGAAATCGCCTCTTCATTTAAATCCTAAACCAAGTACCACTCTAACCCTAAACCAAGTGCCATTGTAACCACAATCACGTGGCAGTGCAAAAATACGTTTCCAACCCTCCAAAATTTCAGTGCAAAACAAAGGAAAACCACCCTCACACGTGTGCAAACATTCACTGTCTCACTATGTATACATTCCTTCCCTACCCATGTCAAAGTCTTTCCATTTGTCCTAGCGGTTACCAGCGCAGCCCTAAATGCCACAAACCAACGCGGTCCTGGGTTCGAGTCCCCAGCTGCACCAATTTTTTTTGCATTTTCCACCCTTCATTTTTCTAGACAAATTATTTTTTCTTAATGTAATGCCCTTAAAAAATGTTCATTTATTTTGGCACCAGGTGTAAACCTCTACCAGAGCTGAGGCACATTTTCCATGACAATTTGGTATTTGAATTAAATCACGGTGTATTTGAATTGGAGCAATTAAATTGCTATTAAATATTTAACAGCTACAAAAAAATTCTAAACTTAATTGTTTGGCTCTAGAATAATTCAATTAGCTTCCACAAAAAGTTTCAGCATTATAATTTACTGCCTAAATTAATTGTTTGGTCACTTCTTCTCTTTTTTTCAACATTTAAACAACTTTGACCAACATTTAAACTAGGTGAATTTCTCATACAATTTCAAGCTTACAAATTCCTCCGTAATTCATGCCTTTCCATACATTTTCAACATTACAACCAGTGTGATTACCATACCTACCACTGCCCAAAAGTAATTGCAAATGGGTATTGCTATTTGTGCTTGATCTTCAAACTTCCTAACCTTCTTCTTCAACATCCTAAGCTCAACAACTAGCTCTCTGTTAGTGTGTTCTTTGCCCTCCATCTCTTCTTCCGGAGCTCGTGTTGCGGCCACTGCCGTTCATGGCAGCATGTGCAACCATTCTTCATGCTCTTCTTGCAGTTCATTCATCAGTGTCTTGGCCAGAGCATCGACCCAAAGAAAGAAGCATGTCACCTGCATGAACACTAAACAGATCAACTCATTGCTCAAAGATCCCGATCACGAAAATAGTGCAATTGCCCCGATTCTTACCCCATTCTCGCTGCACACATAGAACGGACGATTCTGGTTCCTCATTGTGTGAGAAACCCTTCGATCAACGCCCGCCCGGCACCGCGGACTGATGAAGACAGGAATGTCCACACGCGCCCGGATCTGCATCTGCGAGGTGGCGCGGGAGCTTGAGGAAAACATGGAGCTCGGAGCCGAAGGGGATCTCAACGCCGCCGCGCCCTTCGCAGCTAGCTTCCCACCGTCGTGCTCTCTCTCGCCGTGGTCATCACTGTGCTCTCTCTCTCTCTCTCGCCGTGGTCACCACCGTGCTCTCTATCGCCGTGCTCTCTGTCGCCGTGGTCACCGCCTCTTTCGCCCGCTTATATAGCACACCCGCAACGGCTCTCTGCTCAATGGCTCTCTGTTGGGTCCCACAAGCGACGCGTGCAACAGTATGAATACAATTGGTCGTATCTGCCGCCTGGTCCCACCTGTAAGGGTCGAGTCAAAAGGTTGACCTGACGGAGACGGTAGAATTCACGGAACAAGTCGCTGTGCATGGACTAGGGGCAAAACTGAGCACAATTCGCATCTAAGGGCAAAACTGAGCACATGGACACCACTGAGGGCAAAAGGATAATTAACCCTAATCATTATTACCCCATCAGTTTCAGTCGATTACTACAGGTAATCCTATCAAGTTGTGGAGTCGCTTGGTTTTCCCTGGGACAAAGACTCAATTCTATATGAAGGACCAGGAAGAAAATGTTGCCGACAATCCCTTGGTATGTTCGTATTTTCTGTACTATAAGTTGTGAAGTTCGGATATTTCAAATTAATTAGAATTTTTTATTTATCATCTGATTGCTTTGTTCATTTTGTCCGACTGTGCAAATGGAAAGAAGAATAGCAAACACAATATACTAATGCTAACATGCTACTTTGTACTATGTGATTCAATGGAAATCCATTCAGTTTAACTTTAAATGATTTTTCGGTTACATAAATATTAACAGCTGCAGCTAGAAGAAAAAACAAGTAAATGTTGTATCTTTTAGTGTGTACCTCAGCTGATCGGAAGCAAACTAGCAGCTTTGATTTATCTAATACAACCGCTCTGCCAACCCCCATCTTTTCTTCTGGCGGACTTATGAGAACGCTGCCTATCCAAGCATAAGCAGCACACTCCACTCCCAGATACAGTTCTACTTGCACAACATTGTTTAACTATTTCTATAAAGCTTCTTTAGTAAAGATTTATTTGTTGTCTTCATCTATATTTTATTAGTTTATTTTTCCGCTGCAACGCGCGGGGTGTTATCTAGTTATCCCAACGCCGCACCGCATCTTCTCCTCCATTTGGTCTGCACATCGCATCTTCATTTCAATCTAAATTGTGAAGGCTCCATGAAATATTGGCAGAAGATATGAGCTTGGGCTACCCTACTTGATGTCATACGACCCAGCCTCAACGTCCTAACCTAGGTCTGGCAGCCCTGGCCTCTGGCTTCTCCGGCGGGCCGACTTTTGGCTGCGAAAGAAGGACTGTGGTCAGCCCGGCAGCACCACATCCAGGTCGCGCGGACTGTGAAAGCCACCACGGTGCCACACAACACTAGGGTTCCAACGATGCATCCAGCATGGTGTGACCAACGGCGTCCAGCCGCCAAGTTATCGCTTTAGTCGATGACGAAGGGCGGGTGCCATGGACGCAAGTACCGCTGCTTATCCAACCTGAACTTACTCGCCTCCACATGGGTTAGTGACAAGCCGACAACAACTCCTTGATCTAGATGAACACTCGACCGTGCGAGTGAAGGTGTCCACCATGACGTCCTAGTCGTCTTCATGAACACTGCCGCCGATCATGTCAGACGGTTCAGCGCATGGGAGGAGGGGTTCGAGAGAGTCGACCGGGCCTTCACCCTTCGCTACTACAGCTCCAAGAGCCATCTGTGCGGGCTGCTCCAGCACCGGCGAACGTGTTTTCGCCACCGGTCAGATGGGGTTTGCTTATGTCGTTTACACTGAGTGAACCATACAGGAATCCATTTCTTAATCCTGAACTTTTTGTGTGTGTGGTATCTTCCAAGCAACTGTTTATGTGCTGCAAATTGCTGAAAATTACACTGTAGGCAAAAACTTGTTGAGGCGTGGAAAGTTGACTGAAACACCCAGGTTTTAATGTTTGGTACCTGCATTAAGGTCTTTCTTTCATTTCAAGTCGCTGAAGGTGCTGAAATTTGGTCTCCACGATCTTGTAAATTCTCCTTTACCAACATTCTTACAGTGATGAATATTCTGCAAATTTTTCGTGATATTAGACTGATGATGCACTAAAATATATCCTACTACATATTCTTTAAGTAATCTGGCGTACTAAAAATGCACAGAAGCTTGGAGCAGCGGAAGGTTCAACATTCAAGGAGTTTCTTCATTCACAGTTTATTTACACAATTCTGTCTTTGGACCAGAAATAATTTCACAGTTGAGGGATAGAATAGTGACACTTTATCCTTTGGAAAGGTAAAACAATAAGGATCTGTTGAGACTGATGGTATGTGGGCACAAATATTACGCAACAGATATATACAATCGAAAACGCTTGCCCAGTCACCGCGAGACCGACTGATTCGCCATTCTGGAAGAGCCTTTTGAGAACGAAAGATTTGTTCTTTTGTAGGGTCAAATTCTTTGTTGGTAATAGGATGACAACAAAATTTTAGGAGGATACATGGTTAGGAGAGACGCCACTAGCCATACAATACCCCACCCTCTATAACATTATGCAACGTAAGGAGAATTACGTGGGCACAGTATTACAATCGGTACCCTTGAATATTCAGTTTAGGCGATCGATTAGTTGGGGAGCATTAAAATTCTTGGATGCACTTGGTACAGAGATTGATAGATGTTCAACTATCCGACCAACCTGATTCGTTGCACTGGATGTTGGCTAGAAACATAGTGTTTACGGTAAAATCCTTTTATATGGATCTAATTAATTCTGGCCCAATCCCGAGATCGACAGTGGTTTTATGTGGTTAAGGTTCCTTTGCCCATAAAAATATTTATGTGGTTTGTCCACAAGAAAGTGATCCTCACCAAAGATAATTAACCCAAGCGATAGTGCTGACTGATGGGTCTTTCAAAAGTATAAATTTGCATTAGGCAAATCCACATCAATTTAGGGTCCAGTGGCACTTCGAGAATGGAAATTTACTCCCTGATTTCTTGGTTCCTATGGGTGATCTCAAGGCCCTTTGCACTATGTGAGTGCCTTGGTTAACTTATTATCGTCGTCATGCCATACTATGTGAAACCGAAAAAAAATATGACAAAATATCAGAAGGTATTATCTTCACGAAGGATGGACACCTACAAAAGAGAGGGCTAGGTGCTGCCAATGAGTGCCACTCGCCATCCTGAGCTGCCCCAGGGTCGATACTTTTTTATCTTAGAGATGTTGATATTTTAGTCGATAAACTTGATCAAATTTTAAAAATTGGCTTAAAAGCAACCTAAATACTACTCACATTGTATTCGTCAAAATACTGCTCACATTTTGGGGTGGAGTGATTGGAAATAATGTACATCCCATAATATGTGTCAGCTGAGAGTTGACTACATTACCCCTACTATGCTTGCAAAACGTAACAATTCCGAGTTTGACCAAGTCTACAATTTGAGACATTTCGCAGACACACACGCACACACAGGCTCATACGACACCAATTTGAGCACACACACGCGTGCGCTAACGATCATTATTGCCTTCTGACAAGACTACGGGGACGTGCACCCGAAGGACAGGGCGCAGCAGGAGCTCGGCCTTCCGCCGCACCGTTAGACCAAACTCCTCGGCCATTTCAATCTCATCCGGTGGTGGACCCTCCCAGTCAAAGTGGAATAGCAGGCTTGCGAGGGCGAGCTCGATGTTGGCCAGGCCAAACCCTATCCCTGGGCACATCCTCCGTCCGGCGCCAAACGGCAAGAAGGAGAAGTCGGTGCCCCTGAAGTCCACCACAGCCGCCTCGCCCTCGAATCGCTCGGGCCGGAACTCGTCGGGCGCGTCGAGCCAGTAGCGCTCGTCATGGGCCAATGCCCAGACATTCACCAGCACCTGAGTGCCCCGCGGCACGTCATAACCTAGCACCTGACATGGCTCCTGGCACTGCCGCGGGAGGAGCAGAGGCACGGGCGTGTGTAGCCGCAACGTCTCCCGGATAACGAGGTGCATGTAGGGGAGCTTGCCGAGGGCATGCTCTGCCACAGTGCCGCGGGCCTCGAAGGCTTGCCTGACCTCGGCTGTCGCCTTCTGCATCACTTGAGGGTTCCTGACCAGTTCTGTGATCGCCCACTCCAGCGTGGTCGCTGTTGTGTCCTTGCCAACGCTGAATACTTCCTGAACATTGTGAAGAGTCACTCAGAAAATTATATTGCGACGATAGTTTTGAGGGACCACGAAGAGGAGAGCTTTTCCATTGTCTAAAAAACGGGTTTTGCTAACTTTCAATCAACCGACATTTTTAAAGTGAAATAAGGTGAAAAGGTCAAAGTAGCACTTTTCTTGATGGTCCAAAGTTGGACTTTTCTTGTAATAAATTTATCAAAGTTTTAAACAACGGGCTAGCTATGGAAAATAGGGCAGAAGCGTCATAACACATTAAATGGCTGCTTAGTGTCATGCTGCTGGAAAAGCTATAGCGCCGAGATAACTGAAGTAAGTAAGCAGAGTAGTAAATCATACTTGCTGAAAATCGTTCTTATAGTATGGGGCGGTGGGAGTAGTAGTACTTACCAAGACGACTGATCTAACGGCGTCCATGTCGATCCTGCCCTCTTTCTGCATGCTTAGAAGACCATCGAGCAAGTTGTGTTCCTTCTGGCCTGCCATGGTTCTCCCACGGATAATGGCGTCGAAAACGCCGTTTCCAGTATCACAGCACTCCTTAGCACGGCGCAGGGCCCCACTGAGAAAGCCAATAAGCCTGGACGATGGCCACAGATCCGGTGGGTTGAACCCCGCTGCGAGCTTCGCGGAGTGGTCGAGCGCGCCGAGGAACACGGCACGCTCCTTGAACTGGCGGTCACCCATGACGGTGCGGGCTGTGATGTCGGTGATGAGTGAGGATATGAGCGTGCGCAGTTCCACGGGGCGCGCAGCCGCCGCGGCCTGGGCGATATCGCGGAGCATGGAGGCTACCTCCTCCTCACGGACGGCGCGGAATGAATGGATGCGTGGCGCCGAAAGCAGCTCCGAGACGGCGATCTTCCTGAGCTGTCGCCAGTACTCACCGTACGGCGCGAACACGATGTCCCGGCCGCCATCGGTGAGCACCCGCATGGTGGCGTTCAGGGGCCGCGTCGCGAACGCCAAGTCGTGGGTCTTCATCAGCTCGCGGGCACCCTCCCGGGACGACACCACCAGCGTGGGCACCTCGCCGAGCCGGAGGAGCATCACCGGCCCGTGGCGCCGCGCCAGCTCACACATCGCGAGGTGGGGGAGCTTCCTGGAGAGGGCGAGGTGGTGCAGGCTGCCGATCAAAGGCAGCTGCCACGGCCCCGGCGGCTCGTTCGCCTTGCGTCTGCACCTAGCAACAAAAAGCACAATGGACATGGACACAAGAGCTACGCCGAGGTATATGATCTCCATTTGCATGCTAGCTATGTGTGCTCTAATTGCAGGACTGATTGCGAATTGCGTGGTTGCATGTTTGCTTTTATAGGGCATCTAAGTCTTATATTACTAAATACAAATTTCATGCTTCATAAGTTTTATTTTGATTTAAGGTATGGAAACTTTGATCAAAGTTATTAAAAAGAACTACATCTAGCCCCTTAAGAAAAACTATGTCTAGAATACCAAATCTATCCATCTATCTATCTATAATATATCTATCTCTATCTAGTGATGCAAGCAGACAGCATCCGCATATCCGCGACCATCCGCTTGCATCCCTATATCTGTCTATCTATTACAACCTCCATTCTAAATATAAGTCCTTTTAGAGATTTAATATAGACTACATACGTAGCAAAATGAGCAAATCTACACTCTATAATGCCTCTATATACATTTGTATGTAGTCTGTATTAAAATCTTTAAAAGATCTTGTATTTAGAAGCGGAGGGAGTATCTATTTTCAATCTATATATTAATTATCATCATCTATTATCTATTACTTTATTAATTCTAGATCTTGAAACCACCACATGAATCATTGTCATAAAATAATTTTAAGCATCCAATCTATATAATTGTGCAAATCAGATTTATCTTAAGAATTCAATTAAGGTAATAGAAGTGTTCACACTTACCCAGTACAGTAACACATATATCCACCATCCTTTTCCAAGGGTGGTACTCCCTCCGTCCGAAAATACTTGTCTTCAAAATGAATAAAAGAGGATGTATCTAGATGTATTTTAGTTCTAGATACATCTTTTTTGTCCATTTTGATGACAAGTATTTTCGGACGGAGGGAGTACTAAACTAAAAGAAGAACTTTCATGGTTCCTGAAAAGACACATCATGTGTATATCAGTATCCTCTCAGCAGGTGTGTGTGCCACTAAACTAAAAAACAATCACATTCCCCATTCCTTACACACACCCCGTCACTGGCCACAATTATTTTTTGCCCGGTGGATCTGACCGCGAACTCCGCCACCAAGCCAGGATGACCAAGATCGGGGCCAGGCCCATACAGCCGTCGCCTTGAGCCTCCTTCCACATCATGCAGAGGCATGCCCGCCACAGTTCCTTCTCCAGGCCACAAGGATGGACGGTCTCTACATCGGAATCGTCCCCCGCGAGCGAGCGGTCGCCACCGCCGAAAGGAGGGCCGGGATGCTGAATATCAGAGCATGGCCTGAGGAGGAAACTGCATCATGCTGCAGCCTCGCCAGAGCACCACGATGCACCGGGAGATACCGCGCGCGCACCACAAGACCACCCTTGTACGCAGAGGACCGGGTCATGTGGGTAGAGGGGAGGGAGGAAGTGTGTGGGCGGGGATGGGGGTAGGGTTCCCCCCGAGTTGCCCATGAGAGCGAGGCGGGGACTTTTTGTTCTTACTCTCACTAGTAGAAAACAGGGCATTGGTCCAGCCCATTAGTCCCGGTTCAATCTAGAACCAGGTCCAATGGGGGTACTAGACCCGGTTCGTGAGCCCAGGGGGCCGGCCGGGCCACGTGGGCCATTGGTCCCGGTTCGTCTGGACCTATTGGTCCCGGTTGGAGCTAAAAACCGGGACCAATGGCTCTTGCTCCTGGCCCACCACTATTGGTCCCGGTTGGTGTTATGAACCGGGACCAAAGGCACCCCTTTAGTCCCGGTTTGTAGCACCAACCGGGACCAGTGAGTTGCCTATATATACCCCCTCACTCAAGAGCAGAGCTCACTGCTCTGTTTTTTTTTCTGGCCGAGGGGGAGAGGGGTTAGTGGTGCTCTAGCTCACCTCCTATGCACACAACGTGTTCGGTGGAATGCCCGAGGCACACTAGTTAAGCTTTTCTCCTCTCGAAGCTCTATTTCCTCCGAGATTTGTCTAGGTTTAGCGGTCCGTCACGTCCCGTCCCCGTCTTCGCCGCCGTCGATCGCGCCCGCCGATCTCGTCACCGCCACCACCGTGGTGAGCCTCTTGTTATGTCCATGCTTTTCTTACTTTTATTATTGCTTTAGATAGATATTTGTCTAATTTTCTTACGTTTATTATTGCTTGTTATTATATAGTGCGATGGTTTTGATATCCGCCCACGTGGGCCCTCGTCCGGTCTACGATTCGGATGTGGTATATTATCTTTAATTTATAACTATTTGTTTTAGTGTTTATGATAGTTATGCCCACCAACCTGACATGCATAGATGTTTTATTATGTCTAGGAGGTAGTTGAACCGGAAATTCCAACCGACCCTCTTGTGGAGAGGTTAAATTTAGTTGAAGAGGAAAACATTTCGTTAAACCAAAAATTGGAAAAAATGGAGGAGAAGATGGAATTGGAGTTGCATGTTGCGGAAGTTATTGATGATCACAAGATCAAGATGGACCCTATTGTCGAGAGGTTAAATTTAGTTGAAGAAGAAAACAAATTCTTGAAGGAAAAAATAAAAAAAATTGTGGACGAGAAGATGATATTGGAGTTGCATGTTGCGGATGTCATCGATGATCACAAGATCAAGATGGATGCAATGCGGTTGAAGATTAAAAAGATTAGAAAATATGCCATTCATACCGAGGCTTGGTATCATTATGCCGTTGGATCAATTGTTACCTTGGTTGCGATTATGATAGCATTTGTTTTCGCGTTGAAATGTTTTACATAGTTTCGATGTGTATGGAGAGCTATATGTTGTTAGATGAGAACTATATATGTATGTACTTTGGTTTTAATGTGATGATGAACTTTTATCCATTGGGTCACTTAATTATCTATTTATGATGTTCTGTAATGGTTTTTGACACACTTAATTATATATAAATGCACGCAGATGAACCGGCAATGGATGTACGGTGACAGACACACCTCCGAGTACATTAAGGGCGTGCGTGAGTTTCTAAATGCGGCTGAGGCAAACAAGCAGAATGGTTTTATGTGTTGTCCATGCACTAAATGTGTGAATACGATGTCTTACTCTAACCGGAAAATCCTTCACTCCCACCTGCTTTACAAGGGTTTCATACCACACTATAATGTTTGTACGAGGCACGGAGAAGAAGAAGAGTACGCTGACAACTATGTGCCCCCTGAATACGGTGATGCTGCAATGGGGGGAGCTGGTGAAGATCAAGAGGAACCAGACGATGTGCCCAATGATGCTGCAACGGGTGAAGCTGCTGAAGATCAAGAGGAACCAAATGATGATCTTCGCCGGGTCATTGTCGATGCAAGGACACAATGCGAAAGTCAAAAGGAGAAGCTGAAATTCGATCGCATGTTAGAGGATTACAAAAAAGGGTTGTACCCCAATTGCGAAGATGGCAACACAAAGCTCGGTACCGTACTGGAATTGCTGCAGTGGAAGGCAGAGAATGCTGTGGCTGACAAAGGATTTGAGAAGCTACTGAAAATATTGAAGAAGAAGCTTCCGAAGGATAACGAATTGCCCGACAGTACATACGCAGCAAAGAAGGTCGTATGCCCTCTAGGATTGGAGGTGCAGAAGATACATGCATGCCCTAATGACTGCATCCTCTACCGCAGTGCATACAAGGATCTAAACGCATGCCCGGTATGCGGTGCATTGCGGTATAAGATCAGACGAGATGACCCTGGTGATGTTGATGGTGAGCCCGCCAGGAAGAGGGTTCCTGCGAAGGTGATGTGGTATGCTCCTATAATACCACGGTTGAAACGTTTGTTTAGAAACAGAGAGCATGCCAAGTTGATGCGATGGCACAGTGAGGACCGTAAGAAAGACGGGAAGTTGAGAGCACCCGCTGACGGGTCGCAGTGGAGAAAAATCGAGAGAAAGTACTGGGAGGAGTTTGCAAAGGACCCAAGGAACGTATGGTTTGCTTTAAGCGCGGATGGCATTAATCCTTTCGGGGAGCAGAGCAGCAATCACATCACCTGGCCCGTGACTCTATGTATCTATAACCTTCCTCCTTGGATGTGCATGAAGCGGAAGTTCATTATGATGCCAGTTCTCATCCAAGGCCCTAAGCAACCCGGCAACGACATTGATGTGTACCTAAGGCCATTAGTTGAAGAACTTTTACATCTGTGGAATGGAAACGGTGTACGTGCGTGGGATGAGCACAAACAGGAGGAATTTGACCTAAAGGCGTTGCTGTTCGTGACCATCAACGATTGGCCCGCTCTCAGTAACCTTTCAGGACAGACAAACAAAGGATACCACGCATGCACGCACTATTTAGTTGACACTGAAAGTATATACCTGGACAAGTGCAAGAAGAATGTGTACCTGGGCCATCGTCGATTTCTTCCGACCAACCATCAATGTCGAAAGAAAGGCAAGCATTTCAAAGGCGAGGCAGATCACCGGAAGAAGCCCGCCATGCGTACCGGTGATCACGTACTTGCTATGGTCAATGATTTACATGTAATCTTTGGAAAGGACCCCGGCGCACTAGCTGTTCCGAATGACGATGAGGGACACGCACCCATGTGGAAGAAGAAATCTATATTTTGGGACCTACCCTACTGGAAAGACCTAGAGGTCCGCTCTTCAATCGACGTGATGCACGTGACGAAGAACCTTTGCGTGAACCTGCTAGGCTTCTTGGGCGTGTATGGAAAGACAAAAGATACAGCTGAGGCACGGGAGGACCTGCAACGTTTGCACGAAAAAGACAGCATCCCTCCGAAGCAGTATGAAGGTCCTGCCAGCTATGCTCTTACGAAAGAAGAGAAAGAAATCTTCTTTGAATGCCTGCTCAGTATGAAGGTCCCGACTGGCTTCTTGTCGAATATAAAGGGAATAATAAATATGGCAGAGAAAAAGTTCCAGAACCTAAAGTCTCATGACTGCCATGTGACTATGACGCAACTGCTTCCGATTGCATTGAGGGGGCTTCTACCGGAAAACGTCCGATTAGCCATTGTGAAGCTATGTGCATTCCTCAATGCAATCTCTCAGAAGGTGATCGATCCAGAAATCGTACCAAGGCTAAGGAGTGATGTGGCGCAATGTCTTGTCAGTTTCGAGCTTGTGTTCCCACCATCCTTCTTCAATATCATGACACACGTCCTAGTTCATCTAGTCGACGAGATTGTCATTCTAGGGCTCGTATTTCTACACAATATGTTCCCCTTTGAGAGGTTCATGGGAGTCCTAAAGAAATATGTCCGTAACCGCGCCGGGCCAGAAGGAAACATCTCCATGGGCCATCAAACAGAGGATGTCATCGGGTTTTGTGTTGACTTCATTCCTGGCCTTAATAAGATAGGTCTCCCTAAATCGTGGTACGAGGGGAGACTGACTGGAAAAGGCACGCTTGGAAGGGACTCAATAATATGCAGGGACGGATATTCTTGATCTCAAGCACACTACACAGTTCTACAGAACTCTACATTGGTGACCCCGTATGTCGATGAACACAAGAACAGTCTGCGGTCCAAACACCCGGAGCAGTGCGACGACTGGATTACACGTGAACACATCAGGACTTTCAGCAGTTGGTTGGAAACACGTCTCAGAGGTGACAACACTGTTTGTGATGAGTTGTACTTGTTTTCCAGGGACCATCTTCGACTGTATTGATTTACAAAGGATACGAGATAAATGGGAATACATTTTACACGATTGTCCAAGATCAAAAGAGCACCAACCAAAACAACGGTGTCCGCTTTGATGCAACAACCGAGAGGGGAAAGGACACATATTATGGTTACATAGTGGACATATGGGAACTTGACTACATACATGATTTTAAGGTCCATTTGTTTAAGTGCAAATGGGTCAATCTGTCAGGAGGCGGGGTACAGGTAGACCCACAGTACGGAATGACAACAGTGGATCTGAAAAATCTTGGATACACTGACGAACCGTTCGTCCTAGCCAATGATGTGGCACAGGTTATCTATGTGAAGGACATGTCTACCAGACCGAGAAAAAGAAAAGATAAGGAAGCGAATACATCATACGATGAGCCAAAGCGCCACATAGTTCTTTCAGGAAAAAGGGACATCCTGGGAGTGGAGGGCAAGACAGACATGTCTCAAGATTATGAAAAGTTTCATGAAATTCCTCCCTTCAAAGTCAAGGCTGACCCAAGCATCCTGATAAACGATGAAGATTATACATGGTTACGGCGCAATAAGCAAATGACAAAAGCGAAGAAAAAGTGAAGACTTTTTTCCGCAACTATTATGATGATACCATGCCAACTTTGTAACAAACGAGTATGATACCATTGTCCGTTTGTACTATTCAAATTTCAATACTACTTACACTAACAGAGAAAGTTTGTAATTGGTTTTACCAGAAAGAATTAAAAAAATAAAGCAAATAACAAAAGAAAATAAATAATGCAGAAAACAAAACAAAAAAACTTGAAAAAAAAAATAGCAACAATAAGTATTTTGTTGTAAGTAGAAACAAAATAAAACAAATAAAGAAACAAAGAAAATAAATAATTTCAAATTTAAACTATTCAAATTTGAATACTACTTGCACTAACAGAAAGTTTGTAATTGATTTTACCTAAAGCAATAATATTCACAAAGAAACTCTAAATACAGCAAAAAACAACTTAGAAATAAATAAAGCAAAAAAGGAAAAAAAAAAAATTGGGCGCTGCCCAGTGAGCCTGCAAGGCCCATAGCACAGGATCCACCTGTACTATAAGGCCCAGCAAGCTCACAGGGCAGCGCGCAGAGTTAGGCCCAGAAGCCTGCATTTGAGAGGAGCTCGAGAGGGTGGGAGCAGCAGCACTTATAAACCACTCTCGAGCTCCCTCAGCTAGCGAGGTGGGACTAAACATCCCACCGCACCCGCGCGAGCACAGGGCCTTTGATCCCGGTTGGTGGCTGAAACCGGGATTAAAGGGTGGCATTAGTCCCGGCTGGTGGCAGCAACCGGGACTAGTCCCGGTTGCTGCCACCAGCCGGGACTAAAGGCTCCTCCTTCCCGCCCATTGGGCTGCTGAAAAGGGAGCTTTAGTCCCGGTTGGTGGCAGCAACCGGGACTAAAGGGGTGTATTAGTCCCGGTTTCAGCTACCAACCGGGACTAATGCCCCTCCTATATAACCAGGACTTGCGAAATTTTCGTCAGTTTCCTTCTTCCCCGCGCCCCCGACGCCTCTCTCTCCTTCCCCGCCCCCGTCGCTCCGTCGCCGTCGCCGTCGCCCCGTCGCCGTCGCCGTCGCCCCCGACGCCGCCCCGAAGCCGCCTCGTCCCCGTCGCCCCGCCCCGCGCCCCCGTGCCGCCCCGCGCCGTCGCCGCGCCCCGTAGCGTCGCGCCGCGCGCCCCGCCCCGCCGCCCGTCGCGCCGCCCCGCCCCGCCGCGCGGATGTGAGGGCTTCTGTTTTTTTATGTTTATATATGTGTGTGTGTATGTATATATATGTGTATATATAGTTGCTGTATATATATGTATGTGTATATATTTTTTTTTCTTAGGAATTTGCTAAATATATATGTTAAATATATATGTATGTGTATATATATTTTTTTTTCTTAGGAAGTTGCTGTATGCATGTGATGTGTGTATGTGATGTATATATATGTGTATGTGGCTATATAGTTTTTTGTTTATATATGCTAAATATATATAGAAAGTTTTATATATGCAAAAGTTACAAATTTAGAAAAAGAAGGATAGGAAAGAAGAAAATAAGAAAGAGGAAAGAAAGAAGAAGAGGAGAGGAAGAAGAGGAGAAATAAATAAGAAGAAGAAAAAAACGAAAAAAAGAGGAGAAGAAGAAAGGAATAGAGGAGAA
>LR738712.1:759909135-759941720 GCA_902687465.1 Secale cereale
ATCAATGAGCTAGTCTAGTAGAGGCATACTAGGGACATACTGTTTTGTCTATGTATCCACACATGTACTAAGTTTCCGGTTAATACAATTCTAGCATGAATAAAAGACATTTATCATGATATAAGGAAATACAAATAACATCTTTATTATTGCCTCTAGGGCATATTTCCTTCAGTCTCCCACTTGAACTAGAGTCAATAATCTAGATTACAAAGTGATGATCCTCACACCCATGGAGTCTTGGTGCTGATCATGTTTTGCCCGTGGAAGAGGCTTAGTCAACGGGTCTGCAACATTCAGATCCGTATGTATTTTGCAAATCTCTATGTCTCCCTCCTTGACTAGATCGCGGATGGAATTGAAGCGTCTTTTGATGTGCTTTGTTCTCTTGTGAAACCTGGATTCCTTCGCCAAGGCTATGGCTCCAGTGTTGTCACAAAGGATTTTCATTGGACCCGATGCACTAGGTATTACACCTAGATCGGATATGAACTCCTTAATCCAGACTCCTTCATTTGCTGCTTCCGAAGCAGTTATGTATTCCGCTTCACACGTAGATCCCGCCATGACGCTCTTCTTGGAACTGCACCAGCTGACAGCTCCACCGTTCAATAAAAATACATATCCGGTTTGTGACTTAGAGTCATCCGGATCAGTGTCAAAGCTAGAATCGACGTAACCGTTTACGACGAGTTCTTTGTCACCTCCATATACGAGAAACATATCCTTTGTTCTTTTCAGATACTTTAGGATGTTTTTGACCGCTGTACAGTGATCCACTCCTGGATTACTTTGGTACCTCCCTGCTAGACTTATAGCAAGGCACACATCAGGTCTGGTACACAGCATTGCATACATGATAGATCCTATGGCTGAGGCATAGGGAATGACTTTCATTTTCTCTCTATCTTCTGCAGTGGTCGGGCATTGAGTCTTACTCAACTTCATACCTTGTAAAACTGGCAAGAACCCTTTCTTTGACTGATCCATTTTGAACCTTTTCAAAATCTTATCAAGGTATGTGCTTTGTGAAAGTCCAATTAAGCGTCTTGATCTATCTCTATAGATCTTGATGCCTAATATGTAAGCAGCTTCACCGAGGTCTTTCATAGAAAAACTTTTATTCAAGTATCCTTTTATGCTATCCAGAAATTCTATATCATTTCCAATTAACAATATGTCATCTACATATAATATCAGAAAATGCTACAGAGCTCCCACTCACTTTCTTGTAAATACAGGCTTCTCCAAAAGTCTGTATCAAACCATATGCTTTGATCACCTCATCAAAGCGTATATTCCAACTCCGAGATGCTTGCACCAGTCCATAGATGGATCGCTGGAGCTTGCATACTTTGTTAGCACCTTTTGGATCGACAAAACCTTCTGGTTGCATCATATACAACTCTTCTTTGAGATATCCATTTAGGAATGCAGTTTTGACATCCATTTACCAGATTTCATAATCATAAAATGCGGCAATTGCTAACATGATTCGGACAGACTTAAGCATCGCTACAGGTGAGAAAGTCTCATCGTAGTCAACTCCTTGAACTTGTCGAAAACCTTTCGCAACAAGTCGAGCTTTGTAAACAGTAATATTACCGTCTGCGTCGGTCTTCCTCTTGAAGATCCATTTATTTTCGATGGCCTGCCGATCATCGGGCAAGTCAACCAATGTCCATACTTTGTTCTCATACATGGATCCCATCTCAGATTTCATGGCTTCAAGCCATTTTGCGGAATCTGGGCTCATCATCGCTTCCTCATAGTTCGTTGGTTCATCATGGTCTAGTAACATGATTTCCAGAACTGGGTTGCCGTACCACTCTGGTGCGGAACGTACTCTGCTTGATCTACGACGTTCAGTAGAAACTTGATCCGAAGTTTCATGATCATTATCATCAACTTCCTCACTAATTGGTGTAGGAATCACTGGAACAATTTCCTGTGATGTACTACTTTCCAATATGGGAGAAGGTACAATTACCTCATCAAGTTCTACTTTCCTCCCACTCACTTCTTTCGAGAGAAACTCTTTTTCTAGAAAGGATCCGTTCTTAGCAACGAATATTTTGCCTTCGGATCTGTGATAGAAGGTGTACCCAACAGTTTCTTTTGGGTATCCTATGAAGATTCATTTTTCCGACTTGGGATCGAGCTTATCAGGTTGAAGTGTTTTCACATAAGCATCGAAGCCCCAAATTTTAAGAAACGACTACTTTGGTTTCTTGCCAAACCATAGTTCATAAGGTGTCGTATCAACGGATTTAGATGGTGCCCTATTTAACGTGAATGCAGCTGTCTCTAATGCATGACCCAAAATGATAGTGGTAAATCGGTAAGAGACATCATAGATCGCACCATATCGAATAAAGTACGGTTACGACGTTCGGACACACCATTATGCTGTGGTGTTCCGGGTGGCGTGAGCTGTGAAACTATTCCACATTGTTTCAAATGAAGATCAAACTCGTAACTCAAATATTCTCCTCCACGATCAGATCGTAGAAAACTTTATTTTCTTGTTACGATGATTCTCTACTTCACTCTGAAATTCTTTGAACTTTTCAAAAATTTCAGACTTGTGTTTCATTAAGTAGATATACCCATATCTGCTCAAATCATCAGTGAAGGTCAGAAAATAACGATACCCGCCGCGAGCTTCAACACTCATTGGTCCGCATACATCAGTATGTATGATTTCCAACAAATATGTTGCTCACTCCATAGTTCCGGAGAACGGAGTTTTTGTCATCTTGCCCATGAGGCATGGTTCGCAAGCACCAAGTGATTCATAATCAAGTGATTCCAAAAGTCCATCATTATGGAGTTTCTTCATGCGTTTTACACCAATATGACTTAAACGGCAGTGCCACAAATAAGTTGCACTATCATTATTAACCTTGCATCTTTTGGCTTCAATATTATGAATATGTGTATCACACGATCGAGATCCAACAAACTATTTTCATTGGGTGTATGACCATAGAAGGTTTTATTCATGTAAACAGAACAACAATTATTCTCTATAACTTACATGAATAACCGTATTGCAATAAACATGATCAAATCACATTCATGCTCAACACAAACACCAAATAACAGTTATTTAGGTTCAACACTAATCCCGAAAGTATAGGGAGTGTGCGATGATGATCATATCAATCTTGGAACTGCTTCCAATACACATCGTCACTTCATCCTTTAACTAGTTTATGTTCATTATGCAACTCCCACTTCGAGTTACTACTCTTTAGCAACTGAACCAATATCAAATACCGAGGGGTTGCTATGAGCACTAGTAAAATACACATTAATAATCTGTATATCAAATATACCTTTGTTCACTTTGCCATCCTCCTTATCCGCCAAGTATCTAGGGTAGTTCCACTTTTAGTGACCATTTCCTTTGCAGTATAAGCACTTGTTTCAGGCTTGAGTTTAGCTTTGGGTTTCTTCACGGAAGTAGCAACTGACTTGCTATTATTTTTGAAGTTCCCTTTCTTTCCCTTGCCCTTTTTCTTGAAACTAGTGGTCTTGCTAACCATCAACACTTGATGCTTTTTCATGATTTCTACATTCGCCTACTTCAGTATCGCGAAGAGCTGGGAATTCCTTTCGTCATCCCTTGCATATTTATAGTTCATCACGAAGTTCTACTAACTTGGTGATAGTGACTAGAGAATTTTGTCGATTACTATCTTATCTGGAAGATTAACTCCCACTTGATTAAAGTAATTGTAGTACCCAGACAATCTGAGCACATGCTCACTGGTTGAGCTATTCTCCTCCATCTTGTAGGCAAAGTACTGTCAGAGGTCTTATACCTCTCGACACGGGCATGAGTATGAAATACTAATTTCAACTCTTGGAACATCTTATATGCTCCGTGGCTTTCAAAATGTTTTTGAAGTCCCGGTTATAAGCCGTAAAGCATGGTGCACTAAACTATCAAGTAGTCATCATACCGAGCTTTTGTCAAAACGTTCATAACGTCTACATCTGCTCCTGCAATAGGTCTGTCACCTAGCGGTGCATCAAGGACATATTCTTCTGTGCAGCAATGAGGATAATCCTCAGGTTACGGACCCAGTCCGTGTAATTGCTACCATCATCTTTCAACTTAGCTTTCTCTAGGAATGTATTAAAATTCAAAGGAACGGTAGCACGGGCCATTGATCTACAACGACATAGATATGCAAAACTATCAGGACTAAGTTCATGATAAATTAAAGTTCAATTTAATCATATTAATTCAAAGAACTCCCACTTAGATAGACATCCCTCTGGTCATCTAAATGATCACGTGATCCAAATCAACTAAACCATGTCCGATCATCACGTGAGATGGAGTAGTTTTCAATGGTGAACATCTTATGTTGATCATATCTACTATTTGATTCACGCTCGACCTTTCGGTCTCCAGTGTTCCGAGGCCATATCTGTATATGCTAGGCTCGTCAAGTTTAACCCTAGTATTCTGCGTGTGCAAAACTGGCTTACACCCGTTGTATTTGAACGTAGAGCTTATCACACCCGATCATCACGTGGTGTCTCGGCACGACGAACTTTCGCAACGGTGCATACTCAGGGAGAACACTTATACCTTGAAATTTAGTAAGGGATCATCTTATAATGCTACCGTCGTTCTAAGCAAAATAAGAAGCATAATAAGATAAACATCACATGCAATCAAAATATGTGACATGATATGGCCATCATCATCTTGTGCTTTTGATCTCCATCTCCAAAGCACCGTCATGATCACCTTCGTCACCGGCTTGACACCTTGATCTCCATCGTAGCATCGTTGTCGTCTCGCCAACTATTGCTTCTACGACTATCGCTACCGCTTAGTGATAAACTAAAGCAATTACATGGCGATTGCATTTCATACAATAAAGCGACAACCATATGGCTCCTGCCAGTTGCCGATAACTTTACAAAACATGATCATCTCATACAAAACCGTATAACTCATCATGTCTTGACCATATCACATCACAACATGCCCTGCAAAAACAAGTTAGACGTCCTCTACTTTGTTTGTTGCAAGTTTTACGTGGCTGCTACGGGCTTAGCAAGAACCGTTCTTACCTACGCATACAAAACCACAACGATGTTTCGTCAAGTATGTGTTGTTTTAACCTTCACAAGGACCGGGCGTAGCCATACTTAATTCAGCTAAAGTGAGAGAGACAGACACCCGCCAGTCACCTTTAAGCAACGAGTGCTCGTAACGGTGAAACCAGTCTCGCGTAAGCGTACGCGTAATGTCGGTCCGGGCCGCTTCATCTCACAATACCGCCGAAGCAAAGTATGACATGCTGGTAAGCAGTATGACTAGTATCGTCCACAATCTCATTGTGTTCTACTCGTGCATATCATCTACGCATAGACCTGGCTCTGATGCCACTGTTGGGGAACGTAGTATTTTAAAATTTTCCTACGATCACGCAAGATCTATCTACCAGATGCATAGCAACGAGAGGGGAGAGTGTGTCTACGTACCCTCGTAGACCGGGAGCGGAAGCGTCAAGTGACGCGGTTGATGTTGTCGAACTTCTTCGCGATCCAACCGATCAAGCACCGAACGTACGGCACCTCCGCGTTCAGCACACGTTCAGCTTGATGATGTCCCACGAGCTCTTGATCCAGTTGAGCTTCACGGGAGAGTTTCGTCAGCACGACGTTGTGGTGACGGATATGATGTGTTCACCGGCGTAGGGCTTCGCCTAAGCTCCGCAACGGTACGACCGAGGTGTGATTCTGTGGAGGGGGGCACCGCACACGGCTAAACAATTCAACTTGTGTGTCTTTGGGTGCCCCCCTGCCCCCGTATATAAAGGAGCAAGGGAGGAGGGGCCGGCCACCTCCTATGGTGCGGCTAGGGAGGGAACTCCTACTAGGAATAGGATTGCAATCCTATTCCTAGTAGGATTCACCGGAAGGAAGAAGGGGGAAAGGATTAGGAGAGGTGGCGCCCCCCCCCCCCCCCAATCCTAGTCCAACTAGGATTGCTAGGTGGGGCGCCGGCCAGCCCTATGGGCCCCCTCTCTCTCACCCTTTAGGCCCACTATGGACCATCCCCTCTCGTAGGGGGTTCCGGTAACCCCCTCCGGCATTCCCGATAAATCTGAAACTTTTCCGGTATACTTCCGGTGTCCGAATATAGCCGTCCAATATATCAATCTTTATGTCTCGGACATTCCGAGACTCCTCGTCATGTCCGTGATCTCATCCGGGACTCCGAACTACCTTCGTTACATCAATACTCAAAAACTCATAATACCGATCGTCATCAAACGTTAAGCGTGCGGACCCTACGGGTTCAAGAACTATGTAGACATGACCGAGACTCATCTCTGGTCAATAACCAATAGCGGAACCTGGATGTTCATATTGGCTCCTACATATTCTACGAAGATCTTTTATCGGTCAGAACCGCATAACAACATACGTTGTTCCTTTTGTCAAACGGTATGTTACTTGCCCGAGATTCGATCGTCGGTATCTTTATACCTAGTTCAATCTCGTTTACCGGCAAGTCTCTTTACTCGTTCCGTAACACATCATCTCGTGACTAACTCATTAGTCTTTTGCTTGCAAGGCTTATTATGAAGTGTGTTACCGAGAGGGCCCAGAGATACCTCTCCGACACTCGGAGTGACAAATCCCAATCTTGATCTATGCCAACACCACGAATACTTTCGGAGACACCTGTAGAGCATCTTTATGATCACCCAGTTACGTTGTGACGTTTGATAGCACACAAGGTGTTCCTACGGTATTCGGGAGTTGCATAATCTCATAGTCATAGGAACATGTATAAGTCATGAAGAAAGCAATAGTAGTTAAACTAAACGATCATAGTGCTATGCTAACGGATGGGTCTTGTCCATCACATCATTCTCCTAATGATGTGATCCCGTTGATCAAATGACAACTCATGTCCATGGCTAGGAAACATAACCATCTTTGATCAATGAGCTAGTCTAGTAGAGGCACACTAGGGACATACTGTTTTGTCTATGTATCCACACATGTACTAAGTTTCCGGTTAATACAATTCTAGCATGAATAAAAGACATTTATCATGATATAAGGAAATACAAATAACATCTTTATTATTGCCTCTAGGGCATATTTCCTTCAATCATGTTATGCAGAGGCCGGACAATCTTTAGATGAATCACCTTGATTAATCAATTCAATGAAATGTCATTTATCGAAGAAAAAAAAACATAGCCATTGGCTAGGAACTAGAAATGTAGACCGGCGTACGGATCGCAACTTGGCATGCAGCAAGATGAACTGGACTAGACTAGTCGATACATACCAGGAAGGTGGACCTAGTTGGAGGCGCCATTGAATTGAGATTTTGCACCCTGTTCTGTATCCCTCCCTCTTGTTTTGTTTCTAGTAGCCGTGGTTAATTTTGGCAGTATATGTGCTAGCTGCTGACAAACAATATGCACTCAACCTGATGTTTTCTATGTTTGTTTAAGATTTCATCTAAATCATTATATGAAATGGAGGGCTCCTGATAATTTTGGTACTAGTAGGTTACTCTGCTGTTTCTTGTGCATGTAGTGCATATATATAGTCAAAAGAAGTTCCATTTCATTTAGGCAGCTGTTGCTCCTCTTAATTTCTCTAGATAATTGTGAAACAGCAAGTCAGTCAGCCTGCTGGATTTCAGGTTCTCAAACTTAATCTACTGCATGATGCATGCGCTCTTCTCCAGTTCGATCTCTCGAAAAAGGGTAGAGCAGCAAATCAGAGGAAGGTGCTGCAGCAACTGAAGGAGACATATGGCAGAATTCCATTAGGAAACCCTACAACATGGAGACAAATATGGAGCCAAGTTTGCTGGTAATGTATTGTTCGATTGCTCTGTCCGATACAAGTAACCTCCTATCTATCATCGATTCCAGCATAGTTTCAATCGTATGCACGATCTAGCAAAATCTGAATTTATTTCTTCCTGCTTTTCAATTTCGCATGGCAGGTTTAGTCGGAGCATGAAGATGAAGATGACGAATAGGGCGACTATGGACAGGTGTCGCAATGGAGGCAAGTTGCAAAGATATGTATGTCCATCTGCTGCTACTTATTCTCGTTTGCGTATTCTTCTTATCTTTTTCATGTACCACAAGTCCAGAAGCATTGTTATCATCTCCATGGTGAAATGTTTTTATTTAGTTCATTAGGGGCCGAAAAGGATAGGAATGTCGAAGAACTTTCATGTTCAACACTTTTTCATTTGAGTTCATCTCATTCAAGCCCAAAAGCGACGTCAGCAATTGCATACTACATTTTCGAGATGATGTGTTGTTTTTACCAAAAGATGAGGAAAAAACTGGAGAAATATATAGTATATCATATACAGTATGTAGAAACCATGTTATAACTGCAGCCATTTTTGGAGCTGCCCTCCAGCAACGAACGCTGAACACTGAACTCTACAAAACTTCTTCTGACCATCCTCACCACACATGAGCTCTCGCAGCAGGACTATGTGATGGTAACTCTCTCTCCTCTTTAATTATTTGTCGTATTTTATTTTATTTTGCTTATGTGGCATGCATATTAGGCAATGTTGAGGGTATCGCTTATCGTTATCGTCTCGGTCAGCTGTGAATTAGTGATTAATTGGATATCGGCCGATTAATCGATTTTATCGGTTGACTATTAATCGGTTATTTTTCGCAAATCTCAGATTCCCAACACTGAAATATGCTATATTCAACACGAAAAATATTGGACAGAAGTGTTACCTTGATACCTAGCCTTTGAATCCTTGTATAATGATGAACAAAATAGAAAAACAATACATATCGCATAACAAGATCGACAAAACACGAATAAACATACTTTTTTTGCAAACATAGCGCTATGAACAGTCCCGATTTATCGGTAGATTCCCGATAAATCGCTTGTCATAGCGATAAATCGTCCCAAATGACAAAGCTGAAGATAAGGCATAATCTTATCGGTTATCCCAAGAGTAGCGATAAATCGAATGATAAATCGTTGAATCGGAAGATTTCTTGAACAGTGATATTAGGCTAGTCATAGTGGGAAGTAACTTAGACTAGTAATATAGAGTACATATGTTAGAGCATCTCTAGCTGTTGTCCCCCAGGGGCTCGTAAAATCGCCGCCCGGGTACGAACCGGCGCTAAAATCGGTCTTGGGGTCGATCGGGCCGCCCCCAGGGTCGGCCCAGACGCCTATTTTAATTATTTTTAGAAGGATTTCGGCTAAATTTCGACTAAACAGGACAAACATTGGGCGACTTTAAATAGTTATTTCACATACCAAACTTTAAAAGGCCGCGACTACTGGCCGAAGAACTCGTTGAACATGGCGTAGTCGCCGTCGTCGCCGCCGTCGTCGGCGTCCTTCTCCTTCTTCACGCGGACGCACTGCTAGACCCCTGCCCGGGGAAGCCCTGGCGGACCGGTGGCGGCGGCGCATCGTCGTCGCTGTCGTTGAGAACGAAGACGCGTGGTGGGGTGCGTCGCCTCACCGCTCTGCCCCGTGATGAGGAATCAATGGAAGGCTGAATGGCGGTAGCCTTGGCATTGATTCCCCGCGGGGAAACCGAGGCGTTGTGATGAGGACGACGAGGCGGGTTGGTCGCTGACTCGACGCGCCCGCTCTTCGTTCGCGCCAAAAACGATTGTCCCAGAGCCCTCGGGCGCCCCGAGCGCGCCGGGTTCGGCCTGGGACGGCCGGCGCCAATTTCGGGTCTAACCGGCGAAAAATTGGTTCCTGGGGGCGCGACTGGCTCGGTTTTTGGGCGTCGGCGCCAAAAAAAGGCCCTGGGGGGTCTGTTGGGGGCGCGGCTGAAGATGCTCTTACTAGACAATGTTACTACATTTATACTGGGTAGTGTCATAGCCTCATAGGTCCGATAACATAAATATCTACATCTATTACTTTGAAGAGTCACTTTGCATTGGGAAGCGTCATGTGATGGTAATTACGCTACTTTGTCTCTCTTCTCTTAAACTACTTGTCACATCATAATTTTTGCTTATGTGGCTTGCATGTTACTACCTATATTCCTCTCACTATGACTTGCCTTGCTACCTATGTTACTCCTACTGTGACTAGTCGTATAGTTGAGCGAATATCCAATAGTCAACTACTCGCATTTACCACCTGCCAACCGTTTGTTTCGTTGGCTTCATTCAACAACTAACATTCAAGATTTCTATCGATCTATCTAATCTAATTATTATATACTAAAAGCAAACTAGTAAGCATGCATGTGCAACGCACGATAGCATAATAGAAAAAAAAAATCTCATTCATCTATAATTCTTGTGAGCCAATCAAAGTATCACATATAAATTTTCAGAAAATACTTTGGTAAGATTTACAAGGCTCCCTAGTTGCATATTCAGATACATAGACAAACATCTAGTTGTTGTAACAAATGATTGGTCATCCAAAGATCTAATAGCATGAATGAGCTCTAATCATCTGAAGCATCAGATAAAATTATATTCATGTGAAGCAAATAGATTATACAAGTACAATGTTGCAAAAAAGGTACAATATTCATTCATGAAATCCTTAAGTATGTACACCCCAATAGAATCATGTATATCCACATTACATGCGAAACAAGTATTTTTGTATAACGTATTGAAGGAAGTAGACTCATATTCAGGCACAAACAAGCATATGGGAGGCCCAAAACCACAGCTGCCATCATCCTGGACAACTCTACCAAAATCATGTTCCCTCATCCCCACTAACTATCTGATCATTCCCTAAAAAAAGTAACTCTGGTCTTGAATGTGGTCTCATGCCAATGTACAAGCTCCAAGGCTTACACATATGTCCTAAAGCAACATTTTTGTAACGCCACACATAAAAATCGAGAATTCCATTGTCTGCACTCATTAAGTCTAGTAATTTCTCTTTTTTGCCATGAAAACTTCAGGAACTTGAGGCGTCCGATTTCAGCTTTTCAGTGTTAGCTTGCCACAATGTGTATGCCACAACAGAAAATTAGCTCAAAATCTAATCATGTACAACTTCAAAAATATAAATGATTAGAATATTTGGCACAGGCGTGAATTGTGCAGTAGTGAGACTTCATGCCATAATAATTAGAAGTACAAAAGAGGAGCAAACATCATTAATGAAAGAGCTAAAAATAAACCTATGGGTTTAATGGCACATATCGACACTGACACCCTTAAAATGTTCATCAGAAAAAGAATAATTTAAAAGATCAGGAATGCAAATTACAGCTTCTGAATTTACATCCTAAAAAGATATAATAAATTGTTGTCAATTGGAATTGGTAGCATCACAATAGTAGAAACTGGACTCTCAAAACTGATATGCATACAGGCTCAAAATTAACATATAGTTCATAGAAGGATACATGTTTTTCTAATTTACGTACATTGCTGAGCCCAGTTCATAGAAGGATACATGGTTAATATGTACCCGCAGACCAAAATTAAGCTACTAAAGCTAGTAACCCCTCTTCCGAGCTCTGTGAGCATGAGAAGGGTATAAATAGAAGGACATGATTTTGGTAACTTATGTGAGAAAAGGTGCTACTAATATTTACAGCCTTGTACATACCTCCATATTGGAGGGAAAGTACAGAAATGTGATTGCACTGATATGCAGTATAACTACCAAGTTACCATCTGAGCACTACTTGGTGAATGAAACTTCAATATGTGTTTTAGGTTAGTGACACATTCTGCATCTCGATTTTTTTTCCGAATTTAATGTCAACAAGATGTGTTTTAGCTGGATCTGAAGTCATATTAGCCATTTCTTGCAGAAATAATAAACTCATGATCGCACAAACATGCAAGATGAAACCAGAAAAACTTGGCACTATATAATTTCATGATTAAGAAAAAAATATCGAGTTACGAATATTTTCATAAACAAAGCAATCTAGCAGAAGAGAGGTGGCAGGGAGCTGCTCATATTGATTGATAGCACTCCATATGCTTTCAACAGTAAATGAGAGAGTAGAACCAGAAAAGGTTAATGAGAAGTTTGATGACATCTCTCTTCTTGGATGTTGCACTTGTATATATATTGACCATGTAGTCATAGCTGGTAAGAGAGATTCAGTTTTGTCACCTACTGAACCTACATAGCACAAAGAATTGATGTGGCGTTAATAAATTTTTTATGGAGAATATTAGAATATAGATATGGCAATCCCCTATGCAGCAAGCCAGAAATTTGTAGGTGTCAGATTTAAATGCTCTCTTGTTTAGTACATGAGATACAATTGCAGACCTATAAAGTGAGAGCTGGAAAACTAACAATAGGTAGGTCAATTATACCAGGTTGTCACCAATAGACGATCGCCCAAACTTGTTGGTATTTTTTTCCTTCACATGCTCCACATAATCACCTGTCGGAAGAACACTTCAGTAGAGAAAAAAAAATGAGTTCACATCTTGATAATTAAACATCACTTCATGACCATCCATTCACTTATTAGATTTAAAAAGATATATACAGATGAGTATTAGATCAATACCCTGCTGCAACAACTGAATTGGCATAACCGTCATCAAATCAAGATAGTTGCGGCTTTTTGAGATTGACTAACAAATTTTCATTGAAGTTTTCATAATGTTTCTTATCCAAGACATGATATATACAAGTATTTTTCATCTCCATTTCTCATCTATGTGCCGTTTAGTCTCTTTCTCATTTCTTTTGTAGCTGATGAAATGGAGAAGACAGATTAGGAGGCATGTCATTACACAAGTTTGATAGTTATTTGTGAAAAAGTACAAAATTTTTAGAATAGGTGGAGTGCTTACGTATCAACATCAATGCTAAGACAGTAGCATCCTTCCCTCTGGTTCCTTCATTATCACAGAGATCCATTTTCACGAGCTGCGAAATTTCAAGACATTTAGGAGCTCATATATACTTTCCGTCAGGAAATGTTAGAGGTCAAGTTTAAATAATAAACAATATCCTTTAATGAAACAAAGATATCTGGCATACCCCAAAAGACCAAACCAAGTATAACATTTAGGGAGGTGTTTGTTTGAGGAATGGTAATGCAAACACAAATGTAATTAGATCACGTTGTTAGCGTCAACAGAATGGGCAAAAACAGAAACCTATTTGTTTGAACCAATGTATCGACAATCTATTCAACATTTCAACATTTATCAAATCATAGGACCCGCTGCAGAAAAATACTCACAAATGTTCTACTAAAAAATTTCGCAGGACCCAATAATTAATTTTGTAATAAAATCTAGGAACACAAGAGATTGAAATTACTGTCATGAATTAGTTAGATCTGGACAAATTTTACCACAAATCAATTATATGGAACTCCACATGGGTTATCTAATCAGTTATATAGAACTCAACATGGGTTATCCACATGAGGAAGGAGCTCACGGTGGGGATTTGGGTAGTGGTGGGGATTTGGGTAGCTACAGCCGGAAGTGAATAGGCATGGGATCTGTTTACACGGTATTTACTTACAGTGCATGGTTAACAAACACATCTGACGTTTTGTGATGCTATAGTAATTAGATAACGGATTGGGAAATTCTGAACCAACATGTCGTATAAGAGTATGAAGAACACACATCAGCATGTAAACGATTTTACCCATTTTCTTGTCGAGGTTGCTTCTTTTAGATGGCGGGTGGACATGTGAGGATGACCAAGGTACTGAGGATGCCAACTCTATGATCGTAAGTTCGTAACCACATAAAGCAACATCAACTCGAGCAGGGCTGCCTCCACTCGTATAGAAACAATGATTAAGAATAGAAGAAGCAGAGGCGGATTTGTATTACCTGGTTGATCACGCGTCCAGCTGCTGCGCCTGCAGCGTCAATCCGGCCGTGGAGACCGTGCGACGCTGGTGACTGCAGAGGAGGGTTGGGGAGGCTGCAACCGGCACAGGGCACGGTGGGTACAGCGAGGCGGCGACATCGCGGGGTCGCATGGAGAGGAGGCTGGGGGAGGTGAGGCGTCGACGGGATCCGTGGGGCAGTATCGTCCCAGGAGGAGGCGGGGTCAGTGATATGAAGCATGGTAGGAGCTTGGGGGTGAGGACTAGGCATGGCAACGGGGACGAAACCCACCGGGTTTTGCCTTCTCAAACCCATCCCCACGAAAAAATCACAAACCCGTCCCCGTCCCCGTGAATGTGCGCGGGGCTAGATTTTTGCCCGTCCCCTAAACCCATCGGGTTTTCTAAACCCACGGGGAAATCAGCATATTAAAGCAAACATAGTAGCAAAATGGAATATAATTTCAGCAGCAAAAGGGGCATATTTCAGCAGCAAAAGAGGCATATTTCAGCAGCATAACTTCAACAAATGTCATAATACAATAGTACATGGTTCAGCAACTAAAAGGAGCATATTTCAGCAGCATAACTTGAGCAAAAGAGATCAATAACAGCAGCTACAAGGATCATATTTCAGCACAAACTGTAGCATATTACAGCAATAAACAGTAGCATATTTCAGCCATAAACAGTCATACATAGTTCACCAAGATGTCCAATTACACAAGTTCTGAAATAGAATTCATGGTTCACATATCACAAGCACAAATGAGACGAAATGGTCCAATACATAAGTTCTGAAATATAACTCGTAGTTCACCAAATCACTTTAAAGTGGGCATCATCATGCCATATTTCACATCTCCTAGCCTTTAAAAGACTATCTTCAAAGCATCCAATGCCAAATCAAAGTGCCAAGTCCTAGAGAAGATCAAAATTTGCTCAAGCTAAAGTTAAACATGAAAAATATGCAGATTGGTATATGAAATGTGCAAGTACTTGTACTTCACCTGCATTCCCTCTTGAATGTCTTGAAGACAACTCCAAAAGCTTTGTCCCTGTTCATTGTCAGCATCTATAAGAATCAAATAAGTAGTATGATCATCTAACAAAACATTGCAGCAAGATAATGATAGACTATATGATGATATGTACAGAAAGACACACCTTTATATGTGTTTATTATCCAATCTTGTGAACACATCAAGGCCTCTAAGATTTCAGGGGTAAGACGACTACGGTGGTCACTTAGAACTCTACCACTTGTGCTAAATGCTGATTCTGAGGCAACCGTGTTGACCGGAGTTGCAAAAATATCACGTGCTAGCAGCCTCAAAGTTGGATAGCGCGTTCCGCTAACTTTCCACCAATCTAACACGCTGAATTTATCTTTGGACAATGGAACTAGCTCATCTTCCAAGTAACGGTCTAGCTCAGATTTCATCCTAAAAGACGCTAGCCTTTTTTGAGCAACACGTTCATTGAAGAGTGACATAAGGGATGGAGCTTGCAAAGAAGAGAATGAGCAAGATGGCTGTCCATGATCATCATCACTCTCAAGATTGTATTCCTCCAACAATGTGCACATCTTAGCAATTATTCCATTAACACGACCCTTACATTCTGGACTAGAAGGACTAATACCGTGCAACATAGCAAAGCAAACAAGCAGCATTTCATTTTTGTATCGAGGATCAAGAAGTGTAGCCATTCGCATTAGACCTTGAATATCAGTCCAATACTTGTTAAATTTCTCCTCCATGCTAAATGTCATGGCTTCTATCACCTCATTACCACAAGTTGACCATTGCCTCGTATTCATTTTAATTTCACAAATCTTGGGAAAATAGATGTTGGCAGTTACATAATTAGTCCCGGAAAACATTTCAGTGATTTCAAAGAACAACCGTAGACTTTCTACAACATCAATAGCAAAAGCCCATTCTTCCTTTGTAGGGAGACTCTCGTATTGCTTCTCAACCTTCTTTAATCGCTCAAAAACAACCTTATATGGTAGAGCCACACTAAGCATTGTGTAAGTTGAATTCCAACTAGTCTTACAATCAAGTATTAATCTTCTTGTTATTTTGACCTTTTGAAACTTAGCAATTTCCTCAAACTTCTCTATTCGTTTTGGTGAGGCAATCCAAAAGGCTACACTCTCTCTAATCTTTTCAATTGTTGGTTTCATAGCATCTAAGCCGTCTTTGACAATGAAATTCAGAATGTGGGCACAACAACGCATGTGAGTCAAGGTACCTTGCAACATGAGCTTGTCCTTCCCTATCCTCTTTACCAACAAGTCAATTGTCTTGTCATTTGAAGAACAATTGTCAACAGTCATCGTTGATAGCTTCTCATCAAGATTCCAAGCAATCAATGATTCATGAAGTTCTTCAGCTATAACTTCGGTGGTATGAGGAGCTGGCACATAAATAAACCTACAAATGCAATAACATATGTTATACAACAACAAATAATGATAAAACAACATCAAACAGGGTACTACAGCAGCAAATAACGATAAAAACAGCAACAAACAATGTAATACAATAACAAATATGATAAAAACAACATGAACCAATGTACTACAGCAGCAAATAATGATAAAAACAACAACAAACAATGTACTACAACAACAAATATTGATAAAAACAACATGAATAAATGTACTACAGCAGCAAATATTCATATACCTCATGATATGTTGGAGATATGCCCTAGAGGCAATAATAAAAGCATTATTATTATATCTCCTTGTTCATGATAATTGTCTGTTATTCATGCTTGAATTGTATTGTACGGAAACAGCGATACATGTGTGAATACACAGACCACATTGAGTCCCTGGTAGGCCTCTAGTTACCAGCTCGTTGATCAACAGATGGTCACGGTTTCCTGACCATGGACATGAGATGTCGGTGATAACGGGATCACATCATTAGGAGAATGATGTGATGGACAAGACCCAAACTTGAGCATAACACGAGATCGTATAGTTCGTAATGCATAAGCTTTTCGGTGTCAAGTATTTATTCCTTAGACCATGAGGTTGTACAACTCCCGGATACCGTAGGAGTGCTTTGGGTGTGCCAACCGTCACAACATAACTGGGTGGCTATAAAGGTACGCATCGGGTATCTCCGAAAGTGTCTGTTGAGTTGGTACGAACCGAGACTGGGATGTTGTCACTCCGTATGACGGAGAGGTACCTCTGGGCCCACTCGGTAAGAAATCATCATAATGAGCTCAATGTGACTAAGTAGTTAGTCACGAGATGATGGATTACGGATCGAGTAAAGAGATTTGCCATAACGAGATTGAACAAGGTATTGGGAATACCGACGATCGAATCTCGGGCAAGTATCGTACCGATGGACAAAGGGAATAACATATGGGATTGAATGAATCCTTGACACGGTGGTTCATCCGATGAAGATCATCGAGGGACACGTGGGAACCAACATGGGTATCCAGATCCCGCTGTTGGTTATTGACCGGAGAGTCGTCTCGGTCATGTCTACGTGTCTCCCGAACCCGTAGGGTCTACACACTTAAGGTTCGGTAACGCTAGGGTCGTAGAGATAAATGCACATGGAAACCCGAAAGTTGTTCGGAGTCCCGGATGAGATCCCGGACGTCACGAGGAGTTCCGGAATGGTCCGGAGGTAAATATTGATATATGGGAAGTCCAGTTTCGGCCAACGGGTGATCTCCGGGGGTCACCGGGAGCGTCCCGGGACCACCGGAGGGGCCCCGGGGGTCCACCGGGTGGGGCCACCCATCCCGGTGGGGCCCCTAGGCCGCGAGGGGATGTGTCCAGCCCTCTGGGCTGGCGCACCACAAGGTGGCCCACCTCCCCATGCGCCTAGGGTTAAAACCCTAAGGGGAGGGGGGCCACCACTTGCCTTGGGGGAGGGGGACTCCTCCCTGGCCGCCGCCCCCCCTTGCAGATTGGATCTGCAGGGGGCTGGCGCCCCCCCTGGCCCCCTACATATATGTGGGGGGGCGGGGGGAGAGTGCAGCCGCACCCAAGCCCTGGCGCCTCTCCCCCTCCCGTCACACCTCCCAACTCCTTCGCAGGGCACCCGGCGTAGCCCTGCTGCAATTTCCACTGCATCCGTCATCACGCCGTCGTGCTGCCGGATCTCTGACGACTTCTCCTCCCCCCTTGCTGGATCAAGAAGGAGGTGAAGTTGCTGCACCGTACGTGTGTTGAACGCGGAGGTGCCGTCCGTTCGGCGCTAGATCATCGGTGACGAAGAACGTGAAGAGTACGACTACTTCATCCACGCTTCGTTGAAAGCTTCCGCTCGCAATCTCCATAACGGTATGTAGATGCACTCTTAGTTACTCGTTGCTAGATGTCTCCATAGTTGGATCTTGGTGAAGACGTAGAAATTTTTTGAATTTATGCTACGTTCCCCAACAGTGGCATCTGAGCCTAGGTTTTATGCGTAGAATCTTGCACGAGTAGAACACAAAGCAGTTGTGGGCGTATGATCTTGTTCAACTTTCTTACCATTACTAGTCAATCTTGATTCGGCGATATTGTGGGATGAAGAGGCCCGGACCGACCTTACACGTACGCTTACGTGAGACTGGTTCCACCGACAGACATGCACTAGATGCATAAGGTGGCTGGCGGGTGTCTGTCTCTCCTACTTTAGTCGGATCGGATTCGATGAAAAGGGTCCTTATGAAGGGTAAATAGAAGTTAACAAATCACGTTGTGGTTTTGGCGTAGGTAAGAAACGTTCTTGCTAGAAATCCTATAGAAGCCACGTAAAACTTGCAACAACAATTAGAGGACGTCTAACTTGTTTTTGCAGCATGTGTTTTGTGACGTGGTATGGCCAAGAACGAAGATGTGATGAATAATATATGTGATGTATGAGATTGATCATGTTTTTGTAATAGGGAATCACGACTTGCATGTCGATGAACTTGACAACCGGCAGGAGCCATAGGAGTTGTCTTAATTATTGTATGACCTGCGTGTCACTAAATAACGCCATGTAATTACTTTACTTCATTGCTAAACGTTAGCTATAGTAGTAGAAGTAATAGTTGGCGTGACGACTTCTTCAAGACACGATGATGGAGATCATGATGATGAAGATCATGGTGTCGAGCCGGTGACAAGATGATCATGGTGCCCCGAAGATGGAGATCCAAGGAGCAAGATGATATTGGCCATATCATGTCACTATAATTGATTGCATGTGATGTTTATCATGTTTTTGCATCTTGTTTACTTAGAATGACGGTAGTAAATAAGATGATCTCTCACTAAAATTTCAAGTAATGTGTTTCCCCTAACTGTGCACCGTTGCTAAAGCTCGTTGCTCCGAAGCACCACGTGATGATCGGGTGTGATAGGTTCTAACGTTCACATACAACGGGTGTAAGACAGATTTACACACGCAATACACTTAGGGTTCACTTGACGAGCCTAGCATGTACAGACATGGCCCCGGAACACGGAAGACCGAAAGGTCGAACACGAGTCGTATAGAAGATACGATCAACATGAAGATGTTCACCGTTTTTGACTAGTCCGTCTCACGTGATGATCGGACACGGACTACTCGATTCGGATCGTGTATCACTTAGATGACTAGAGAGATGTCATTCTGAGTGGGAGTTCATTAAAATTTGATTAAGATGAACTTAATTGTCATGAACTTAGTCTAAATTCTTTACAATATCTCTTGTAGATCAAATGGCCCACGCTCCAGTTTCCCTCAACTTCAACGCGTTCCTAGAGAAAACCAAGCTGAAAGACGATGGTAGCAACTACACGGATTGGGTCCGTAACCTGAGGATTATCCTCATAGCTGCCAAGAGATCATATGTCCTAGAAGCACCGCTAGGTGATGCACCTGCTCCCGATGCTGACCAAGATGTTTTGAACGTCTGGCAGTCGCGTAGTGATGATTACTCCCTGGTTCAGTGCGGCATGCTTTACAGTTTAGAATCGGGGCTCCAAAAGCGTTTTGAGCACCATGGAGCATATGAGATGTTCGAAGAGCTGAAAATGGTTTTCCAAGCTCATGCCCGAGTCGAGAGATATGATGTCTCTGACGCATTCTACAACTGTAAGATGGAGGAAAACAGTTCTGTCAGTGAGCACATCCTCAAGATTTCAGGATTGCACAACCGCTTGTCTCAGCTGGGAATGAATCTCCCAGATGAAGCGGTCGTTGACAGAATCCTCCAGTCGCTCCCACCAAGCTTCAAGAGCTTCGTGCTGAACTTCAATATGCAGGGGATGGAGAAGTCCATTCCCGAGGTGTATTCGATGCTGAAATCAGCGGAGGTTGACATCAAGAAAGAACATCAAGTGTTGATGGTCAATAAAACCACTAAGTTCAAGAAAGGCAAGGGTAAGAAGAACTTCAAAAAGGACGGCAAGCAAGTTGCCGCGCCTGGCAAGCCTGTTGCCGGGAAGAAGCCAAAGTATGGACCCAAGCCTGAGACAGAGTGATTTTATTGCAAGGGAACGGGTCACTGGAAGCGGAATTGCCCCAAATACTTAGCAGACAAGAAGGCCGACAACGTCAAAGGTATATATGATATACATGTTATTGATGTGTACCTTACCAGCACTCGTAGTAGCTCCTGGGTATACGATACCGGTGCAGTTGCTCACATTTGTAACTCAAAACAGGAGCTGCGGAATAAACGGAGACTGGCGAAGGATGAGGTGACGATGCGCGTCGGGAATGGTTCCAAGGTCGATGTGATCGCCGTCGGCACGCTACCTCTACATCTACCCTCGGGATTAGTTTTAAACCTGAATAATTGTTATTTAGTACCAGCTTTGAGCATGAACATTGTTTCTGGATCTCGTCTTATGCGAGATGGATATTCTTTCAAATCAGAGAATAATGGTTGTTCTATTTATTTGAGAGATATGTTTTATGGTCATGCCCCGCTGGTCAATGGTTTATTTTTGATGGATCTCGAACGTAGTAATACACATATTCATAGTGTAGATGCCAAAAGATGTAAAGTTGATAATGATAGTCCCACATACTTGTGGCATTGCCGACTTGGTCATATTGGTGTCAAACGTATGAAGAAGCTCCATTCGGATGGACTTCTAGAGTCTCTTGATTATGAATCATTTGACACGTGCGAACCATGCCTCTTGGGCAAGATGACCAAGACTCCGTTCTCCGGAACAATGGAGCGAGCAACCACCTTGTTGGAAATCATACATACCGATGTGTGCGGTCCAATGAGTGTTGAGGCTCGCGGAGGCTACCGTTATGTTCTCACCCTCACGGATGACTTGAGTAGATACGGGTATATCTATTTGATGAAACACAAGTCTGAGACCTTTGAAAAGTTCAAGGAATTTCAGAATGAGGTTGAGAATCAACGTGACAGAAAAATAAAGTTCTTGCGATCGGATCGTGGGGGTGAATATTTAAGTCATGAATTTGGCACACATCTTAGAAGCTGTGGAATTGTTTCACAATTGACACCGCCCGGAACACCTCAACGTAATGGTGTGTCCGAACATCGAAATCGTACTCTGTTGGACATGGTGCGATCTATGATGTCCCTCACCGATTTACCGCTATCTTTTTGGGGTTATGCTTTAGAGACTGCCGCATTCACTTTAAATAGGGCTCCGTCAAAATCCGTTGAGACGACTCCGTATGAACTTTGGTTTGGCAAGAAACCGAAACTGTCGTTTCTGAAAGTTTGGGGTTGCAATGCTTATGTCAAGGAACTTCAACCTGAAAAGCTCGAACCCAAATCGGAGAAATGCGTCTTCATAGGATACCCAAAAGGAAACTATTGGGTACACCTTCTACCACAGATCCGAAGGCAAAGTCTTTGTTGCCAAGAATGGATACTTTCTGGAGAAAGAGTTTCTCTCGAAAGAAGTGAGTGGGAGGAAAGTAGAACTTGATGAGGTGACAGTCACCCCTCCTGGACCGGAAAGTAGCGCAGCGCAGGAAACTGTTCCTGAGGTGCCTGCACCGACAAGGGAGGAAGTTGATGATAATGATCATTAAGAAACAGATCAAGTTACTACTGAACTTCGAAGGTCCACAAGGGCACGTTCCGCACCAGAGTGGTACGGCAACCCTGTCCTGGAAATCATGTTGTTAGACAACGGTGAACCTTCGAACTATGAAGAAGCGATGGCGGGCCCAAATTCCAATAAATGGCTTGGAGCCATGAAATCCGAGATAGAATCCATGTATGAAAACAAAGTATGGACTTTGCTGGACTTGCCTGATGATAGGCACGCCATAGAAAACAAATGGATATTTAAGAAGAAGACAGACGCGGATGGTAATGTGACCATCTATAAGGCTCGGCTTGTCGCTAAGGGTTATCGACAAGTTCAAGGGATTGACTACGACGAGACTTTCTCTCCCGTAGCGATGCTGAAGTCAGTAAGAATCATGTTAGCTATTGCCGCATTCTATGATTATGAGATATGGCAAATGGACGTCAAAACAACATTCCTTAACGGCTTCCTCAAGGAAGAGTTGTATATGATGCAACCGGAAGGTTTTGTCGATCCAGAGAACGCTAACAAGGTATGCAAGCTCCAGCGCTCGATTTACGGGCTGGTGCAAGCATCTCGGAGTTGGAATATTCGCTTTGATGAGGTGATCAAAGCGTTTGGCTTTATACAGACTTATGGAGAAGCCTGTATTTACAAGAAAGTGAGTGGGAGCTCTGTGGCATTTCTCATATTATATGTGGATGACATATTGCTGATGGGAAATGATGTAGAATTCTTGGAAAATGTAAGGGCCTACTTGAATAAAAGTTTTTCAATGAAGGACCTTGGAGAAGCTGCTTACATATTAGGCATCGAAATCTATAGAGATAGATCGAGACGCGTCATTGGTCTTTCACAAAGTACATACCTTGACAAAATATTGAAGAAGTTCAATATGGATCAGTCAAAGAAAGGATTCTTGCCTGTTTTGCAAGGTATGAGATTGAGTAAGACTCAGTCGCCGACCACGGCAGAAGATAGAGAAAAGATGAGTGTCATTCCCTATGCCTCGGCAATAGGTTCTATCATGTATGCCATGCTGTGTACCAGACCTGATGTGAACCTTCCCATAAGTTTGGTAGGGAGGTACCAAAGTGATCCCGGTACGGAACACTGGACAGCGGTCAAGAACATCCTGAAGTACCTGAAAAGGACTAAGGATATGTTTCTCGTTTATGGAGGTGACGAAGAGCTCGTCGTAAAGGGTTACGTCGATGCTAGCTTCGACACAGATCTGGATGACTCTAAGTCGCAAACCGGATACGTGTATATTTTGAATGGAGGGGCAGTCAGCTGGTGCAGTTGCAAAGCGTGGTGGTAGCATCTACATGTGAAGCGGAGTACATAGCTGCTTCTGAAGCAGCGCAGGAAGGAGTCTGGATGAAGGAGTTCATCACCGACCTAGGAGTCATTCCAAGCGCGTCAAGCCCGATGACTCTCTTCTGTGACAACAGTAGTGCTATTGCTATTACCAAGGAGCCCAGGTTTCACAAGAAGACCAAGCACATCAAGCGCCGTTTCAACTCCATCCGGAATTATGTTCAGGATGGAGACATAGATATTTGTAAAATGCATACGGATCTGAATGTCGCAGACCCGTTGACTAAACCTCTTTCACGAGCAAAACATGATCAACACCAGAACTCTATGGGTGTTCGATTCATCACAATGTAACTAGATTATTGACTCTAGTGCAAGTGGGAGACTGTTGGAGATATGCCCTAGAGGCAATAATAAAATCATTATTATTATATCTCCTTGTTCATGATAATTGTCTGTTATTCATGCTTGAATTGTATTGTACGGAAACAGAGATACATGTGTGAATACACAGACCACATTGAGTCCCTGGTAGGCCTCTAGTTACCAGCTCGTTGATCAACAGATGGTCACGGTTTCCTGACCATGGACATGAGATGTCGGTGATAACGGGATCACATCATTAGGAGAATGATGTGATGGACAAGACCCAAACTTGAGCATAACACGAGATCGTATAGTTCGTAATGCATAAGCTTTTCGGTGTCAAGTATTTATTCCTTAGACCATGAGGTTGTACAACTCCCGGATACCGTAGGAGTGCTTTGGGTGTGCCAACCGTCACAACATAACTGGGTGGCTATAAAGGTACGCATCGGGTATCTCCGAAAGTATCTGTTGAGTTGGTACGAACCGAGACTGGGATGTTGTCACTCCGTATGACGGAGAGGTACCTCTGGGCCCACTCGGTAAGACATCATCATAATGAGCTCAATGTGACTAAGTAGTTAGTCACGGGATGATGGATTACGGATCGAGTAAAGAGATTTGCCATAACGAGATTGAACAAGGTATTGGGAATACCGACGATCGAATCCCGGGCAAGTATCGTACCGATGGACAAAGGGAATAACATACGGGATTGAATGAATCCTTGACACGGTGTTTCATCCGATGAAGATCATCGAGGAACACGTGGGAACCAACATGGGTATCCAGATCCCGCTGTTGGTTATTGACTGGAGAGTCGTCTCGGTCATGTCTGCGTGTCTCCCGAACCCGTAGGGTCTACACACTTAAGGTTCGGTAACGCTAGGGTCGTAGAGATAAATGCGCGTGGAAACCCGAAAGTTGTTTGGAGTCCCGGATGAGGTCCCGGACGTCACGAGGAGTTCCGGAATGGTCCGAAGGTAAAGATTGATATATGGGAAGTCCAGTTTCGGCCAACGGGTGATCTCCGGGGGTCACCGGGAGCGTCCCGGGACCACCGGAGGGGCCCCGGGGGTCCACCGGGTGGGGCCACCCATCCCGGTGGGGCCCCTAGGCTGCGAGGGGATGTGTCCAGCCCTCTGGGCTGGCGCACCACAAGGTGGCCCACCTCCCCATGCGCCTAGGGTTAAAACCCTAAGGGGAGGGGGGCCACCACTTGCCTTGGGGGAGGGGGACTCCACCCTGGCCGCCGCCCCCCCTTGCAGATTGGATCTGCAGGGGGCTGGCGCCCCCCCTGGCCCCCTATATATATGTGGGGGGGGAGAGGGCAGCCGCAACCAAGCCCTGGCGCCTCTCCCCCTCCCGTCACACCTCCCAACTCCTTCGCAGGGCGCCCGGCGTAGCCCTGCTGCAATTTCCACTGCATCCGTCATCACGCCGTCGTGCTGCCGGATCTCTGACGACTTCTCCTCCCCCCTTGCTGGATCAAGAAGGAGGTGACGTTGCTGCACCGTACGTGTGTTGAACGCGGAGGTGTCGTCCGTTCGGCGCTAGATCATCGGTGACGAAGAACGTGAAGAGTACGACTACTTCATCCACGCTTCGTTGAAAGCTTCCGCTCGCAATCTCCATAACGGTATGTAGATGCACTCTTAGTTACTCGTTGCTAGATGTCTCCATAGTTGGATCTTGGTGAAGACGTAGAATTTTTTTGAATTTATGCTACGTTCCCCAACATGATAATACTCCTAAGTTTCCAAGAGTCATCAATGAAATGGCCGGTGATTGCCATGTATCCTTTCTTTTGATTGTCAGCCGTCCATAAATCAGTAGTGATAGCCACTCTTGATCGATTTGCAGCCATGTACTGGATAGCCTTCTTGCTTTCAACTTTGCAAGTATCCAAAATATCCTTCCTATGAACGAAGAGATGACAATTAGACATTGAAGATATTAAATAAAACATAGCATATTAGTTCAACAATCCATAGCATCACAAGACATACCTAATAGTGTTTCTTGTCACCATATTAAACAAGGGTTGCAATGAACTAATGAATCTTCGAAAGCCCGTATGATCAACTATGGTTAAGGGGTACTCATGCAGCACAATCATGGAAGCAAGCATCTTTCTAGCATAATCTTGGTCAAAAGTATAATTCTCCACCGAAACTTTTCCATGGCTAGTAGAACTGAACCTCAAAGAAGATTGGCTCAATGTTTTACCATTGTTATTGACCTTCTTCATAGTACAAGCCGCCAAATGAACATGAAGATGCTTTGTCCCATTCTTTGATTCCCCTTCACGTTTCTTCTTACAATGAAGACATTGTGCCTTCCATCTCCCACGGACCTTCACTTTCTTGAAATCAACCCAAACAATTGAAGGGACCTTTCTCTTGGAACCAACTTCATGTCCTTCCTCTGCCCCATCTTCCTCTTCATCCTCGGCCCCATCTTCCTCTCCATCCTCATCCTCATCCCCATCTTCCTCTTCATCCCCTTCATCCGCAGCTTCCTCTTCATCCGTAATTTCAACATGGTCTTCAATAAACATTGCATCATAATCGACGGACTCTTCAAATTCTTCGTCCATATCATCAGGTTCAGGCACACTACCTGTAACTGAATGTACAATTGTAGTTTCTGTTGACGGTGTCGTCAATGAATCAATTAACCTACCAAAAAGAATAAAACCAGAATTATTAGCTTGGGTGTATTTTTTTGACATAGTGGCAGCAGCAATTTGGACTCTACTATATGTATTTCTTCCAAGTCTACTAAAACAGTAGCAATTAATACATGTAGCCTACAATATGAAAATATCATATACATGTAGCCTACACACTGCATATTTGTACAAGGATTCCAAATCTATTTTCTTTCTTTCTTGCAAGAGTGTACTATCTTCAACTCAACTTCTGAAACTTTCATGAAACAATATAGTATACAAGAGTCTAAACCAAACCCTAGCAAGCCTAATCCATCAATCCATAGAAAATTAGCATCATCCATCTCAAACCCTAGCACCATCCATCTCAGATTGTGCAAGATATGGCTTCTCACCTCATCTTTAACTTCTTGCGGACGTTGAAGTTTGATGAAGGGTTTGGAACAGGAATGGAAAGGCCTTTGCCTCCTCTTCCTCAAAGGCCACCATGACCTGCTGCCCTTCCACCACCACCGCCGCGCGGGGTTGTATTAGAGAGAGGAAGGCGACGGGTGCCCGCAGACGGCGCCGGCGGCACCGGCGGCGGCGCCCTTTCACTTGACTTGGGCTACGAGGAGGCCACTATGGAGATCGTCACCGGCGGCAGCGCCCTTTCTCCAGATCAGATCGTGGTCGGTTGAGAAGACGTGGAGGGCCCGCCGGCGCAGATCTTGGTCGGCGGCTCGTGCGAGATTGGATCAAGAAGACAACAGTGGCTGCGGACCTAGGTTTAGGTCTAGGTTTGATGTGCGGGGGAGAGAGAGACTCGGGTGGGGGGGAGAGGAACGAGCAAACTGGCCACAACTAGTAGAGCGATGGTTGGTTTGGCCTCGAGACACTGGTCGCTAGGGTTTCGGGCTTTTGGCTGCCTGGGCTGCGTGGCTTTGGGCTGGGTCGAAACAATCATGTGTATTTACACGGGTTTTGCCCGGTTTCGGGTTCGGGCACTGTCCAAACGGGTGTAAACCCATGAAATGTGTCGGGTTTTATAATATGCCCGATAGCAGCCCCGCGGGGATGAAAAGGTGCCCATCCCCGTCCCCTAATAGGGTAAAAACCCGCTGGGACGGGGGTTTCGGGGCCCCATTGCCATCTTGAGTGAGGACTGAGGAGAATCCTAGCGGGGTCGAGGAGAATAGAGGAGCGAGGTTACCGCGATGCGTCGCCCACTTCGTCCCGCACGGCCGCCGCTACTCTGTGGAGGAGAGGGACCCCGCCGCTGGTCGACCCCGATGCGTCCCTCGCCGCCGCCGCTCGACGGAGGAGAGGGACACCGGCGGCCGCCGACGAAGGCTGATTCTGCTGCATCCCGCGCTGTTCGAGGGAGGAGAGCGAACCCGGCGCCGCTGACGCAGGGCGCGCTTCGCTCGGCGACATGCTGTAGCGGCGGCGAGGAGGAGAGAGGAAGGAGGGGGTGGGGAACGATGGAGGCGGGTGGAATCTATCCGCGAGTTACGGACGGGTGGCGCTGAGCGATAAGAGGATTGGCAGACCACCGCGTCTGCAGGGCAGAACATTTGATCTGAAACATTGATTTGGTTGATACATCATTAGCGTAATATAAACGGTAGGATGTGTTTAAGTTGAGTTAATCGAAGGGTCCTGGTTACCTCGTGTACAATTTGTTGTGTACAATAGTAGTATATAGAAGTATAGAATACAGGTCAAAATATAAAAATATTCTAGAAGTTCCCTCATTAATCAGAAACATCAGGCCATCGAATTTATGGACCCATATGAATAGTGAGTTCAAAAAAAGTTGAATTTTAAATTCCCGAATCTATTTGTGTCCCATATAGGCCCAACACAATTTTTCCTAAGCCCAAAAAATGCACGTCAACTGACTCAACTCACCAGGACCTCCTATATTGCGCCTTCGCGTACTTCTGGGCTGATCCACGTGTGGGGCGGGACGCCCTCTGTTTTGTTTTTCGCTATTCTACTTTTAAAAAAAATATCTAAATTTAATAAAAAATAGAAAAATATATTTGTGCAATTTTATAAAATTTAGAAAATGACAAATGCTAGCTTATTCAAACAAATTTTCATGATTTAAAAAATCACAGGTTATAAAAATTCAGTAGATTCGAAAACATTTCGTAAAATTCAAAACTGTCCCAGATTTTAAATAAAACTTCAAAAATTCAATAAATATTCACCGATTCTAAATTATTCTTGAATTTAGAAAATTTCATTAAAAATAAAAAGTGTTCCTGAATTTAAATATAATTTCCAAATTTCAAAAAATGTTGCTGTTTCAAAATAATTGTTCACATGTTCCAAAAAATGTACGAAATTTAAAATTTTCTCCGTGAATAAAAAAATTCACAACTTGACAAAAATGGACGTGATTTTATAAAATGTTCAAGAATTTGTAAAATTGTTTATATTTCCAACAACATTCAAGAATTTGGAAAATGTCATGATTAAAAAAAAAACAGCATTTGAAAGATGTTCCCAAAATGGAAAATGAAAAGAAAAAAAGATTATTGTTATTGGTCTAATATACTCCATCCGTCCCAAAATTCTTGTCTTAAATTTGTCTAGATACGGATGTATCAAGTCACATTTTAGTATTAGATACATCCGTATCTAGACAAATCTAAGACAAAAAATTTGGGACGGAGGGAGTAATATCTCGCCGACTCGCCCTATCCTTTTTTTCTAAAATTTATTGTTGGTACTGGTCTAATAATTACGTGCAAAAAACATGTCTGCTAGCGCATAAAAGATTGACCTGTCTATCTTTGACCCAAGTTTAAACCCTTACATTTTTTTTGCTGGATAAACTTTTATTCTATTCATCTTCAATCATGATAATAAAACGGCCACTAGAAATAGTAAAAATTGCATCCAGATCCGTGTACGGTCTAGCGCCGACTACAAACAATGAAGCGAGCCGAAGGTACACCGCTGTCATCGCCCCTCTCTCGCCGGAGCCAGGCAACCTTCTTGTAGTAGACAGTCAGGAAGTAGTCGTGCTAAGGCCCCATAGAACCAACACATCAGAACACCAACCGCCGCCGATGAAGGGTGTAGATAAGAAGGGTCCAACATGAAGACAAGAGAAACAAAGACGAACAAACGAACAGATCCGAGCAAATCCACCAAAGACAGATCCACCGGAGACACACCTCCAGACCACTAGTAGGAAACGTCTCATTAGTCCCGGTTCCAGAGGCCCATTAGTCCCGGTTCAGCAACCGTGGCAAAACGAACGGGACTAAAGCCCAAAACTTTTAGTCCCGGTTGGCTTATGAACCGGGACGAAAGGGGCTCCACGTGGCTGTTGTGCAACGCTCAGGTAGGAGGACCTTTAGTCCGGGTTGTTGTTACCAACCTGGACCAATAGGCTCCACGTGGCTGTTGCGCAGCGCTCAGGTAGGAGGACCTTTAGTCCTCGTTGCTAACACCAACCGGGACCAAAAGGCTCTGGGTTTTTTAAGGGGTTTAGGGGTTTTGGAGAGTTTAGGGATTTCATATTGTGTTAGCTAGCTACTATGTATAAAGAGAAGTGGCCTCTCTTTCTTCGTGCTTGGTCGACGCTAGCTACTACATATGTAGTTAGCATCGACCAAGCACGGAGAAAGAGAGGCACTTCTCATGTAGCTAGCGTCGACCAAGCACGGAGAAAGAGAGGCCACTTCTCTTCCACTTCTCTAAAGAGAAGTGGCCTCTCTCTTGGTCGACGCTAGCTATTATACATATAGAGAGAACTCGACGCTAGCTAGTAAGCAAATGAAGGAAATTATTAATTACACAAGATCATCATGAACATATATAGAGAGAAGTGACCTCTCTTTCTCCATGCTTGGTCGAACAACAAGTTTTCGTATATATCTATCCGACGCTACAACATATATACAATATAACATCTCTTAAAATCCCTAACATCATCTACCTAAAATCCATGTCCAATTTGACATGGTATTCTTCCTGTTCAGGTATGACGTGGTCAACAAACAATCCCACCAATTCCTCTTGAATTGCTCATATGCGATCATTTGGCAGGAGTTCATCCCGCATCTGCCACATCTAATTTAAGGAAGGGAGTCCATCCCCCTTTATTATTAGGTATAGATATTCTCTCAAGCGTTGATGATTATATTGACTTTCGTCAGAACAGGTCCATGTAACAGCGTTGTTGGGCCTGGTGTGCATCAAATCACTATGCGCTACTGTTGATCCTTCTCTTATGGGCCGTTAGAGCATCTCCAGCCGTTCGGCCCCCCAAGACACCCGCCGACGCTTTTTTGGCCCTTCCCCGGCGTGAGTTTGGCGCTGGGGGCGTTCTCGGCCTAGCCACGCCCCCAGCCCCGGCCCCAAAGACGCCCTGTTTTTTTGAATCTGCAGTTCCCGCTACAAAAAAAGGCCATAGTTCAGCGACCACTCGCCACAGCTCGGCGATCATCTCAGTTCGGCACATAGTTCGTCGTAGCGAATAAAAGCGCGAGGCGAGAGTGCATCAAATAACGGCTGCGTCGATGTCCTCGGTGGTGCCGTCCTGTGTTTCTACATCGGCGATGTCCTCGGCGTCGGCGTTTTTGTCTGCAGGTGGCATCCGCGGGGTGCCGGGTGTCGATGTAGGCGACACGTCGTCGCTGGGGCTCGCCGGCCAGGTCGACGTGTTGGTCGTGGCAGTGGGCGTCTCCGTCGGCAGGCCGTCCAGGATGAGACCATGCTACCGCATGTACCACTCCCTGATCGGCCCGTCCATCGCCGACACCGTCGTCGCGTCCGCTGCCATTAGGAAGGCCAAGTCGGTGTTCCTCTTCTTGGTAGCTACATTTGTCCGGAGCAGGTCGAGCTTGATCTGGCCCTTCGACATGATCGCCGACCAGCGCGCGTCTGCTTTCGCCTCCCTCTCGACGGCGTGGTTCTTGGCATCGGCGATGCACTGCTCGATGGATGCCTGTAGACGCTCGGCGTTAGGCGCGGCATCCCTTGCTGACTTGGCCTTCTTGTGGCCATCCGGGCGGCCGGCCGACGCCCCGGGCGCCGACGCGTCCGGCTGGTACGTCTCCCTTGCCTTGGTCAGCGTGCGCCGGACGTCTGTCCACTTCTCGCACTTGTCGATCCGGGAAAACACATGGAGGTACTTGAAGTCCTGCTCGGGGCTACTGTCCTGCCCAAACATGGCGAACATGCGCAACATCTACGGCGAAAGAGAACAATTGTCGGCAAGGCAGAAGGAACGAAACGAGGCGGTGACCGGCGTGTCCATACCTTTCCCTCGACGCTCTCGCCGCTCTTTGGCCGAGCAGACACCTCCTCGATGATCCCATGCCATTTGTTGCACGCCGCCTGGATGATCGCCCAGTGATTCGCCATGGCCTTCGCACCGCGTATCATGTGGATGCCGGCGAATTGCGGGTCGACCAACTTCCCCTCGTCAAACTCCGACTTGATGCGCTCCCAGTACATGTCGGCGTTCTGGTTCATGCTGGTGATCGCGTCGAGGCAGACGACCTTCCACGCTTCGGTGAGGCATTCGTCCTCTTTGGTCGTCCACTTGACGCGTGGCTCGCCGGTCCTGGGTCCACGCTTCCTCTTCCTCCCCTTTCCCGCGGCCGCAGGCACCTGCTCCTCCTCCTCTCCCTCGTCGGTGTCCTCCTCCTCCTCCTCGGTGAAGTCATGCTCAGCGCCCACATCGGCAGCATCGTAGAGCTCCTCGGCGAATCCATGGGAAGTGGCGGCCGCAGCCGAGCCGCTCGCGATGATGTCGTCCATGTCGGTGTCCCTCGACTCCTCGCCGCCGTGTTGCGACGACGAGGCCTGCGAGTAGAGTAGGGCACCACGACGCAAATTCGGCGTCGTCGACGTCGGGGAGGCGGCGTAGTCCGGCGAAGAGTAGTTGTACAGGGGGTACGGGGCGCCGGCGAACGCGGGAGACGGCGTGCGCTGCCCATCCGAGAAGGCGGTGTTGGTGTTTAACCAACCGTGGACGTCACCGTCGCCATAGCCAGGGGACGGCGCGCACCCCCACGGCTGGGGCGGAGTTGTAAAGCTGGCTGGCGACCCGGCGCTCGACTGGCTCCAGGCGACCTGATGATGGTCGGGAGGAGGCATCATCCGGGTGCTAGCCGCCGCCGCCGCGGCACGCTCTTTCTGCTTCTTGGACCTGTTCCGCCTGTCGGTGGTGGCGGCCGCCCGCCGTACGATGTCCGCCTTCCACTCGGCGTTCGACATCCCAGGAGGCTTTGACGGCGGCGCCCTCGGCTTCCTCTGCTTTGGCGGCGGGTCATCAACATCCGCGGCAACGGCGGGCCTGGTGGCGGTGTATTTCATCGGCGGCATGGTGGCGC
>LR738712.1:759941760-760002563 GCA_902687465.1 Secale cereale
GATGGAGGGAAGTGGGGGAGGAAACGGCGGGAAAAGGAAGACACTCACCGACAAGAAGGACCCACGCGCCTTTTCGCTTCGTCCGGCATCCCCAGGCGCCCCCAACGCGCCGGGTTCGCCCTGGGTCTGCCGGCGCCAGTTCGGCCCAATCTGGCGGAAAAATGAGTCCTGGGGGCGTGGCTGGGCCGATTTTTCGGCGTCGGCGCCGAAAAAGTGCCTGGGGTTGGGCTGTTGGGGGCGCAGCTGGAGATTCTCTTAGCCACCTTTTGGAAAACAAAACAGGATGCATGGAAATTCTTTGTTGAATAGTCCCGTCTTGCTCTCTCATGCTGATTCCACCAATTTATATATGTTGACAAATTAATTGAAATATGAATAAGTGGCTTTGGGAATACACAAACTGAGGATGAGAACAGAAGAGAGGCCTTTCAGTAAATGAGCAGAAGCAAGCAGCAGAGAAAGGTGCATTGCTGTTGTTATCTCATGTTCTCCAAATTGCACAATCATGATTTGTTATAGGGTGTCAACCGGTAGTTTTACAAAACCAAATCACTTAATATTTTGATATTTTAACCGGATTTGTTTATGGGGTGTCTTCCCTATGTCTCAACAAAAGATACTAATGTTTTTTCGCCCATTGCTATTGTTCGACAATGTGATATTTTTGTGTAGTAAATTTCTTCTAGTGCAGTAAATCTAATGTGTATAGATTACATTGTTCATGTAACAGCACTAACTATGATGATATTAACCCCTCATTCATCCTTTTTCGTCCAACCGCTCGCCCGTATTGGGCTGGCTCGTGTCTCGTCTTGCTGGACAGCTTCAATTTGCTAGCTAAAATCTTTTTTTGTACATAATGTATGTTGACCTCCTCTATATGAAAAATGTAAGAATGAAATGTTGCCATCAATTTATCTTGCGCTACTGGTGAGCACAAGGTGTTTGTGCTAATGCTTGAGTGACTTGCTTTGGCGGCGAGCGACTGGCGAGTGCCGAGTGACTGCTCAGTGTGGTGGTGGACAAGGCCTATACAGGACCCTACCCATAATCGATTCAGTGTTTTTTACATCAGCACCCTTTGTTTCATGACCCAGTCCCTTGACCAAGACAACCCTCGTACATGGCGATTGGCGTTTGCTCTATAACAAAGCATGGGCATTGTACATGGGATGCTGTATGGAGGATGTGCCCAAGGGACACGGAGGGAGGCCCTCACACCCAGCTCAACTGTTTAGTTTAAACATTCCCTTGAGCTGGTGGGATTCAATGACAGGTGTGCCATGTGATGGTCGAGCTCATCGCCTTGAGATTGACCATGTCTAGATGTGTTGTGGTCAGGTGGACGCTGGGCACCCATCGACGAGGGGGAAAGGAGGATAATCGGCGACAGATGGAATGCTGCATTAATATAGACCATGTGGACTTGCACAGGGTGGGAATAGGGTTTTTTGAGTCATGCTTATTAGACTAGATGCCTGTGATATATTTTCTTTCTCATTGCAAAGCATAGGCATGTTTGCTAGTACTAGTAAATGTGTATATGCAATACACGGGGATATCATGCAAAAAACTAATTACATGGTGATATTAGGCAGGAAATTAATTGCACATTAATATTGGGTAAATATCAATTACAAGTTAATTATGTGATAGTCTATATTTGGTATGTTATTAGTTGCATGCTAAACATGTTGAGCGGTTACCATTGGAGCAACATAGGTCGTTCGATTGACATTGTTTGATCGCTGAGATTTGTTGAATCTGCCCCTTTGGGTCTTCTTATATCTATGATATAGATATAGATAGATGATACTAAATATAGAAGTCACGCCGTACTCACCATCAAAAGGTATTGTAAACCTATTTCGTGAATTTTGATTTGAGGAAGGATCGGTGCATTTTTTTAGCATGTCTTAATGTGTTTCCATTTTGTATTGTACTAGCAAAAAAAGATATAGTAGTCATTTATTGCATTTATTATATCAGGAGAAGATACCTAATGTTCCTCTTCGTTGTTTGCACATACGAGCTTGTTAGAACATTATTCTGACCCATCCTTGCTACAGCAACAGAATGTCCTTCCAAATTGTTTTACGCAAGAACTCGCTTTTGCCTCGTAACCTTGGCTAGCACATGTATCCTTGCATTTACTATCTGAGCAATTCGGCGTATCATCACAATTCCCTATACGAGCTGTGGAGAATAAAATGTAAAGCAACCAAAATAATCAGAACACCAAAATAACTCCAACAAATGGAACAAAACTATAAAACTATATGTGCAAGTAAATAAAAAATTGCTTGTGTACCTACCTGATGTATCATATGATTGGGTAGTGGTTAAGATGGCCAACATAGCCACTATGCATAGTACCCATGTGATTTTGCTCCCAAAAGCCATGGATAATAGCTACACAATCCTTCTGTTGTATAGTTCTTCCGGGTAAAATGCTATAGTACTAGTGATGTCGTTTCTTCTGTTTATATAGAGGGCCACCAAAATTGGTCGCAATCAATGTCTTACATATTTGTTCTTTCATGATAAATGATTTCTCCCATATCCAAGCACATTATCATTAGGATATATCTTGGCAATAAAGTCATTCCTGTTTATTCTAGTATGCTGAATGTTTTATCCCAAGATCACACTCATTGATTGTTCAAGGTAAATCATAAAAAAAATAGATTTCACCTAAGATTAATGTTTTTGCCTCAAATCTTCTACATTATTTTTTGTCAATCATTCCTATGCTAGCTGGAATTAATCAATTCTATTGAGTATTGGTAAATTGTTGATCCAAAGATATGTCGAAGAAGTAGGAACACGATGGAATCATGTAGTGGTCTACCAGGACAACACCACGGTTTATATAGGTTTAGGCCACCCCGAGGACAATAGCCTTCTGGTGCGTGTATTGCACTGATATCCAAGAAGGATAACAAGGGGCTTGGAGACTAATTAAGACAGAATCTACAGCTAGTCGGGAGATGGAATGTGCCATCACGTCTAATATATCCGAAGTAATCCTTACATGGCTATATGGATGGAATTTTTTTACAGGGATTTTATAATTGGTTTAGTTTCCTTCGCTCACTGTAATATGCATTATCATCCCATTGCATAGCTCCCATTATTCCATAGACTATAGCATGCCCATATCATTTTGTTGAGTTTGGCTTGCCTTGTTACCAGATTATTTATGTTTAGAACAATGTTTGTTTTGATCTATATCATGTAGGGCTTTGAGGAAGAGTTGCTAATTCTTCTATTCCTGTAGAATTCTCTGCACTCGACACACGGTTCTCATATCATGGATCGAGTGGCATCTTCATTTGTAGAAAAATATGGCATGTATATGTTGCATGACTGGCCGGCACACAACATGTAGCGTGTCTATTCCTAAGTGACGAGACATGTGTGGCTCAACTCTTGGGTAAAGACGTAGACCCTTTGCAAAAGCATTCAATCTGCTCGACTAGCCGCTATCCACAGTATTGGATAAATTAATATAGTTAGTTCTTTTAAGCTGAGCCCCTTGGTAGGGAAGTTCTAAAATAGGTTGTGGTTAAGTCACTCAGGGTATTGGTAGGCCGTCATGGGGCACCCGAAAACCTCTTGGCAATAATTTGAGGCTATAGAAGATTAGGTGAAGCCCTAGTGGTCGGTATGTATTTTAGTTCATTGTTAGTTAGTTGCATGTATGTCATTTTGCAACCAATTATGCATACACTGACTTGTTAATTAGGGAATTTCTGCGTTGTTAGGAAATTTCCTCAGAAGAGAACATGATAACCCATGGTTGTGTGCAAGTGATTTCAATGAGGTGCTCGATCCCCCGCAAAAAAAAAAAAACGAGGTGCTCGATGAGAATGATCAATCTGGACTCTGGAGGTGTGCACAGGGAGGAGTGGATGCTGGATGGTTTTCTGGAGGTGGTCAATTTCTATCACTTCGGATTTGGGCATAACTCGCAAGGACTAAAATCTAAAGCTAGAACATCTATAGTGACAAACAAGGGTGAACCGTAACTAGAAGAAATAGACTACCTTCAAACTGCTTAAAATCAAGAAATTGTGGGGATGTTGGACTACCTTGTATTTGGGACTACCGGCAGCAGGGAAACAAAAGCTCTTTGAGAACACAATGGTTGCACACATCTAGAGAACCGAGTATGATCCGTGTGCCTTGCTAGTTGGCATTAGTACATCGGACTAGGGTAACGGGAGTGGTCGGCAGAGGCTGTTCAAGTTCAAAAATGCATGGAGTAGGCATGGAGTGTACCTTAGAGGATTATTGGGTGCTGATTAATGGGAATTTGGAGCATGTCTATGAAGCACTTGGTCAGGTTAAACACATACTAGATACTACAGAAATGGAGCAAGGAGGAATTTGGCTCTGTCAAAAACAGCCAAAGACTATGTGTGCAGGGTTATAAAGAGTGAGAACTAATTTTTCTGTGGAAGGGCCCTTCGGCCGAGGAGAAGAGATTAGTCAGGAGGATTTCATGGTTGCTGGCAAGGAGGATTCTTCGCTTTGTCGTTCTTTTACTGCACTAAGGTGTTTTCATGTAATAGAGCGTCGGCTCCGACATTACTCTACCGCTCTCTGTGCGCAGTTGGGTCGATGCAGTAGCCGAGAATGTGGATGAGAAGCCGGCTCTGGAACAGAAGAGTCGATGGACAAGTGGAGACCGCTGATCCGGACCTTGGCGCTTCCACCACCACCCCCGGAGCCGGATTAGGCTTTTCTTTTGTTTTTTATTTATGGGCTTGTTGAGCTGATGCCCTCAGCAGTACCCTATTTGTGGAACCTTTGTGTGGATTCTGGGGTGACGGGCTCAACGGCATAGACGTCTCGGAGTGCGCGCTTGCACTCCCTCTTTGGGATATGAGTGGCATATATTATGTTCACTGTTTTGACCTCCGGCGGAAATTTCTTCTATCCCCCTATATTCGGCTGGCGAGGTTCATCCTCGTCTTCGCTCTGAGGCTCCTTCATCTTGTGTTCGGCGTTTAGCTTGCCGACCTGCTTGAAAACTCAACAGTTACGGTTGGTGTGGTTGGCAGGTTTTTCTGGGGCGCCATGGATTAGTGAACAAGAACCTGCTCGCCTCTCGCCGTCGCCCAAGCCCCAAGTCCAAGTCGCACGTGCACCCCGCACGCGGACGGATGACTATCTCTCCTATATATAGATAGACGAATGGACCCGGAAGGGAAAGGCCATTGCCACAGATCGATGAGCTGGCGCAAGCCAGGCCATCCATTACTGTCTTGCCTTCATTTTGGGCATCCCTAGGCGCATCGAACAACTAATATTAATTAGGGAAGACGAAGAAGCCCCGGCCACAACCCCACCCTCCTCCTTCTTCGATTACCGATGCCTCCTTGGTTACTGAGGCGTCCGGCGTTAATAGTGAATTAAAAATGTGGGTTGGTGTGCAAGTTTCATCAAGATTTCTAAGCTCCAAACACCGTCCGACCAATTTGTTTGCCCACCGCAAACCCCAAATACGGCTATATATAGTTGGGCGGCCCATAATGAGGCCCAAATAAACCAAAACAAATCTCTTCTGTTCGTTCTCTTAGAGGAGAAAATAATAGTTCATCTTCGTTTGGTGTGGAATTTCTTAGAATCGTCGGCTTCTCCTGTACCACGCTCCCAAGGATAGGATGGATAGGATATAATATGGGCAACATCCAAGCAAGGAAGGTCGGCTTATTTTTACCCAACGCAACACAGGCGCAATTCAGGAAGCAGAAAGATCTAGTCAGCAAGCGACATGTTCATCGGATTGATTTCACACAACTAGAACCACGACAGTTTGGAGCTCATAAACTGATTAGATTCATTCAAGAAAGAAGCGTAATTTTTCAAACCCCAAAACACATACACCTCTCCTGTATATATAGAGAGACAATGTCACCAAGCAAAGCACCCTTTCAACCAGGCAACATCCCCTCCATAAGATTCATAATTAAACGAAAGGGAAAATACCAGCAATGATGATTTCTCAAAACCAACTTCTTTCTTTCTTCATTTCTTTGTCGCAGACAAAAACTACGAAACTACAAAAGCTAAATTTTCAGGATTCGAGGCTACTTCTTTATCATGAAAGCAATAGTATCCCAACCAAAACAAAATTCGCTCCCCGCAAGCATCCAAACCCAACTAACGCTAGAGGACCACATACAAAAAAATGGGTAAAATGGAAACTCCCAGCCACTGCGCCATCCGGCATGCCTCCGACACCGAGCTCTTGCGGCTCACCGACGATGGCCAGGATGTGTACCCATTTGATGTAGCTGTATTTCCTGCTCCCGTCTCCCCAAGACGGCGGCTCCTGCTCCGTCACGAATGATAGGGGCGAGTAGACCACCAAGAACGACGACGAGGAGGAGCAGCAACTGCCAGCCTCACACTTCAAGCTCAGGTTTCCGCCAGACCCGGTCCTAGAGCTCGTGCAATCGTCACACTTCCTTGATCCTGCTATAGGGGACACCACCACCGTTCCCTTCCATGGAAGCTCAGGAACTGTTTCTCAAACAAGGAAAATCAACTAGATTGAAGGACATTCCCAATCTGATTCAACACAGCTTATTTGCTGAAGAAACAAGAACTAGTGATGTGTCATCAGATGTGTACATAACTATAGATTGTAGGCTCCATGCGTGGCTGCAACCAAGGGAACAGTAGATTAAGTACACAAGGAGAACAATCAAACAATCCGAGAGCCAATCAAACCCATGCACATATAGAGAAAATAGCAACAGGCAAAAGCTCAAGAAGAAAACAATTATTAGCGGATGAGTAGACATATCAACAAAGAATCAAGGGTTCACCTTCTGGATCGCTCAGAATCAAGCCCCGCCGAGCTTCTTAAGGATGGGGGCCATGTACTTGCCCTGGTGCTTGGCGAGGTCAAGCACCGCTTCTCTGGGCTCCCTACTACCACTAGTAGAAAACAGGGCATTGGTCCAGCCCATTAGCCCCGGTTCAATCTAGAACCGGGACCAATAGGGGTACTGGACCCGGTTCGTTAGCCCAGGGGGCCGGCCGGGCCACGTGGGCCATTGGTCCCGGTTCGTCTGGACCTATTGGTCCCGGTTGGAGCTAAAAACCGGGACCAATGGCTCTTGCTCCTGGCCCACCACTATTAGTCCCGGTTTGTTTTATGAACCGGGACCAAAGGCACCCCTTTAGCCCCGGTTTGTAGCACCAACCGGGACCAGTGAGTTGCCTATATATACCCCCTCACTCAAGAGCAGAGCTCACTGCTCTGTTTTTTTTCTGGCCGAGGGGGAGAGGGGTTAGTGGTGCTCTAGCTCACCTCCTATGCACACAACATGTTCGGTGGAATGCCCGAGCCACACTAGTTAAGCTTTTCTCCTCTCGAAGCTCTATTTTCTTCGAGATTTGTCTAGGTTTAGCGGTCCGTCCCGTCCCGTCCCCGTCTTCGCCGCCGTCGATCGCCCCCGCCGATCTCGTCACCGGCACCACCGTGGTGAGCCTCTTGTTATGTCCATGCTTTTCTTACTTTTATTATTGCTTTAGATAGATATTTGTCTAATTTTCTTACGTTTATTATTGCTTGTTATTATATAGTGCGATGGTTTTGATATCCGCCCACGTGGGCCCTCGTCCGGTCTACGATTCGGATGTGGTATATTATCTTTATTAATTTATAACTATTTGTTTTAGTGCTTATGATAGTTATGCCGACCAACCTGACATGCATAGATGTTTTATTATGTCTAGGAGGTAGTTGAACCGGAAATTCCAACCGACCCTCTTGTGGAGAGGTTAAATTTAGTTGAAGAGGAAAACATTTCGTTAAAGAAAAAATTGGAAAAAATGGAGGAGGAGAAGATGGAATTGGAGTTGCATGTTGCGGAAGTTATCGATGATCACAAGATCAAGATGGAACCTATTGTCGAGAGGTTAAATTTAGTTGAAGAAGAAAACAAATTCTTGAAGGAAAAAATAAAAAAAATTGTGGACGAGAAGATGATATTGGAGTTGCATGTTGCGGATGTCGTCGATGATCAGAAGATCAAGATGGATGCAATGCGGTTGAAGATTAAAAAGATTAGAAAATATGCCATTAATACCGAGGCTTGGTATCATTATGCCGTTGGATCAATTGTTACCTTGGTTGCGATTATGATAGCATTTGTTTTCGCGTTGAAATGTTTTACATAGTTTCGATGTGTATGGAGAGCTATATATGTTGTTAGATGAGAACTATATATATGTATGTACTTTGGTTTTAATGTGATGATGAACTTTTATCCATTTGGTCACTTAATTATCTATTTATGATGTTCTGTAATGGTTTTTGACACACTTAATTATATATAAATGCACGCAGATGAACCGTCAATGGATGTACGGTGACAGACACACCTCCGAGTACATTAAGGGCGTGCGTGAGTTTCTAAATGTGGCAGAGGCAAACAAGCAGAATGGTTTTATGTGTTGTCCATGCACTCAATGTGTGAATACGATGTCTTACTCTAACCGAAAAATCCTTCACTCCCACCTGCTTTACAAGGGTTTCATGCCACACTATAATGTTTGGACGAGGCACGGTGAAATAGGGGTTATGATGGAAGACGGCGAAGAAGAAGAGTACGATGACAACTATGTGCCCCCTGAATACGGTGATGCTGCAATGGGGGGAGCTGGTGAAGATCAAGAGGAACCAGACGATGTGCCCAATGATGCTGCAACGGGTGAAGCTGCTGAAGATCAAGAGGAACCAAATGATGATCTTCGCCGGGTCATTGTCGATGCAAGGACACAATGCGAAAGTCAAAAGGAGAAGCTGAAGTTCGATCGCATGTTAGAGGATCACAAAAAAGGGTTGTACCCCAATTGCGAAGATGGCAACACAAAGCTCGGTACCGTACTGGAATTGCTGCAGTGGAAGGCAGAGAATGCTGTGGCTGACAAAGGATTTGAGAAGCTACTGAAAATATTGAAGAAGAAGCTTCCGAAGGATAACGAATTGCCCGACAGTACATACGCAGCAAAGAAGGTCGTATGCCCTCTAGGATTGGAGGTGCAGAAGATACATGCATGCCCTAATGACTGCATCCTCTACCGCGGTGCATACAACGATCTGAACGCATGCCCGGTATGTGGTGCGTTGCGGTATAAGATCAGACGAGATGACCCTGGTGATGTTGATGGCGAGCCCGCTAGGAAGAGGGTTCCTGCGAAGGTGATGTGGTATGCTCCTATAATACCACGGTTGAAACGTTTGTTTAGAAACAGAGAGCATGCCAAGTTGATGCGATGGCACAGTGAGGACCGTAAGAAAGACGGGAAGTTGAGAGCACCCGCTGACGGGTCGCAATGGAGAAAAATCGAGAGAAATTACTGGGAGGAGTTTGCAAAGGACGCAAGGAACGTATGGTTTGCTCTAAGCGCGGATGGCATTAATCCTTTCGGGGAGCAGAGCAGCAATCACAGCACCTGGCCCGTGACTCTATGTATGTATAACCTTCCTCCTTGGATGTGCATGAAGCGGAAGTTCATTATGATGCCAGTTCTCATCCAAGGCCCTAAGCAACCCGGCAACGACATTGATGTGTACCTAAGGCCATTAGTTGAAGAACTTTTACAGCTGTGGAATGGAAACGGTGTACGTGCGTGGGATGAGCACAAACATGAGGAATTTGACCTAAAGGCGTTGCTGTTCGTGACCATCAACGATTGGCCCGCTCTCAGTAACCTTTCAGGACAGACAAACAAAGGATACCACGCATGCACGCACTGTTTAGATGACACTGAAAGTATATACCTGGACAAGTGCAGGAAGAATGTGTACCTGGGCCATCGTCGATTTCTTCCGACCAACCATCAATGTCGAAAGAAAGGCAAGCATTTCAAAGGCGAGGCAGATCACCGGAAGAAGCCCGCCATGCGTACCGGTGATCACATACTTGCTATGGTCAATGATTTACACGTAATCTTCGGAAAGGGCCCCGGCGCACTAGCTGTTCCGAATGACGATGAGGGACACGCACCCATGTGGAAGAAGAAATCTATATTTTGGGACCTACCCTACTGGAAAGACCTAGAGGTCCGCTCTTCAATCGACGTGATGCACGTGACGAAGAACCTTTGCGTGAACCTGCTAGGCTTCTTGGGCGTGTATGGAAAGACAAAAGATACAGCTGAGGCACGGGAGGACCTGCAACGTTTGCACGAAAAAGACGGCATCCCTCCGAAGCAGTATGAAGGTCCTGCCAGCTATGCTCTTACGAAAGAAGAGAAAGAAATCTTCTTTGAATGCCTTCTCAGTATGAAGGTCCCGACTGGCTTCTCGTCGAATATAAAGGGAATAATAAATATGGCAGAGAAAAAGTTCCAGAACCTAAAGTCTCATGACTGCCATGCGATTATGACGCAACTGCTTCCGGTTGCATTGAGGGGGCTTCTACCGGAAAACGTCCGATTAGCCATTGTGAAACTATGTGCATTCCTCAATGCAATCTCTCAGAAGGTGATCGATCCAGAAATCGTACCAAGGCTAAGGAGTGATGTGACGCAATGTCTTGTCAGTTTCGAGCTTGTGTTCCCACCATCCTTCTTCAATATCATGACACACGTCCTAGTTCATCTAGTCGACGAGATTGTCATTCTGGGGCCCGTATTTCTACACAATATGTTCCCCTTTGAGAGGTTCATGGGAGTCCTAAAGAAATATGTCCGTAACCGCGCCAGACCAGAAGGAAGCATCTCCATGGGCCATCAAACAGAGGATGTCATCGGGTTTTGTGTTGACTTCATTCCTGGCCTTAATAAGATAGGTCTCCCTAAATCGCGGTACGAGGGCAGACTGACTGGAAAAGGCACGCTTGGAAGGGACTCAATAATATGCAGGGACGGTTATTCTTGGTCTCTAGCACACTACACAGTTCTACAGAACTCTACATTGGTGACCCCGTATGTCGATGAACACAAGAACAGTCTGCGCTCCAAACACCCGGAGCAGTGCGACGACTGGATTACACGTGAACACATCAGGACTTTCAACAGTTGGTTGGAAACACGTCTCAGAGGTGACAACACTGTTTGTGATGAGTTGTACTTGTTGTCCAGGGGACCATCTTCGACTGTATTGATTTACAAAGGATACGAGATAAATGGAAATACATTTTACACGATTGTCCAAGATCAAAAGAGCACCAACCAAAACAGCGGTGTCCGCTTTGATGCAACAACCGAGAGGGGAAAGGACACATATTATGGTTACATAGTGGACATATGGGAACTTGACTACGGACATGATTTTAAGGTCCCTTTGTTTAAGTGTAAATGGGTCAATCTGTCAGGAGGCGGGGTACAGGTAGACCCACAGTACGGAATGACAACAGTGGCTCTGAAAAATCTTGGATACAATGACGAACCGTTCGTCCTAGCCAATGATGTGGCACAGGTTATCTATGTGAAGGACATGTCTACCAGACCGAGAAAAAGAAAAGATAAGGAAGCGAATACATCATACGATGAGCCAAAGCGCCACATAGTTCTTTCAGGAAAAAGGGACATCCTGGGAGTGGAGGGCAAGACAGACATGTCTGAAGATTATGAAAAGTTTCATGAAATTCCTCCCTTCAAAGTCAAGGCTGGCCCAAGCATCCTGATAAACGATGAAGATTATCCATGGTTACGGCGCAATAAGCAAATGACACAAGCGAAGAAAAAGTGAAGAGTTATTTCCGCAACTATTATGATGATACCATGCCAACTTTGTAACAAACGAGTATGATACCATTGTCCGTTTGTACTATTCAAATTTCAATACTACTTGCACTAACAAAACAAAACAAAACAAAACAAACTTGAAAAATAAATAGCAACAATAAGTATTTTGTTGTAAGTATAAACAAAATAAAATAAATAAAGCAACAAAGAAAATAAATAAAGAAAGTAAAATAAATAAAGCAACTATAAATACAGCAAAAAACAACTTAGAAATAAACAAAGAAAATAAAATAAATAAAGCAACTCTAAATACAGCAAAAAACAACTTAGAAATAAATAGCAACAATAAGTATTTTGTTGTAATTAAGTATAAACAAAATAAAATAAATAAAGCAACAAAGAAAATAAATAAAGGAAGTAAAATAAATAAAGCAACTCTAAATACAGCAAAAAACAACTTAGAAATAAACAAAGAAAATAAAATAAATAAAGCAACTCTAAATGCAGCAAAAAACAACTTAGAAATAAATAAAGCAAAAAAGGAAAAAAAAAATTGGGCGCTGCCCAGTGAGCCTGCAAGGCCTATAGCACAGGATCCACCTGTAATATAAGGCCCAGCAAGCTCACAGGGCAGCGCGCAGAGTTAGGCCCAGAAGCCTGCATTTGAGAGGAGCTCGAGAGGGTGGGAGCAGCAGCCCTTATAAACCACTCTCGAGCTCCCTCAGCTAGCGAGGTGGGACTAAACATCCCACCGCACCCGCGCGAGCACAGGGCCTTTGGTCCCGGTTGGTGGCACCAACCGGGACTAAAGGGTGGCATTAGTCCCGGTTGGTGGCTGAAACCGGGACTAATGCACCCCTTTAGTCCCGGTTGCTGCCACCAACCGGGACTAAAGGCCCCACCTTCCCGCCCTTTGGGCTGCTGAAAAGGGACCTTTAGTCCCGGTTGGTGGCAGCAACCGGGACTAAAGGGGGGCATTAGTCCCGGTTTCAGCCACCAACCGGGACTAATGCCACTCCTATATAACCAGGACTTGCGAAATTTTGGGCAGTTTCTTTCTTCCCCGCCCCGACGCCTCCCTCGATCTGCTCTTCCCCGTCGCCGTCGCCGTCGCCCCCGTCGCCCCCGTCGCCCCGTCGCCGTCGCCCCCGCCGCCGCCTCGTCGCTCCGCCCCGCGCCGTCGCCGCGCCCCGCGCCGTCGCCGCGCCCCGCGCCGTCGCCCCGCCCCGCGCCGTCGCCGCGCCCCGGCCGGCCCGTCGCCCCGCGCCGCCGCGCGCCCCGCCCCGCCGCCGTCGCGCCGCCGCGCCCCGACGCCGCCTCGTCGCCGCCCCGCCCCGCCGCCGTCGCGCCGCCCTGCCGATGTGAGGGCCGGCTCCCTTTTTTTTATATGTTTAATATATATTGCTGTATATATATATATAGTTGCTGTGTATATATATGTATATATGTGTATATTTTTTTTTTTAGGAATTTTCTTAGGAAATTGCAGTATATATAGTTGCTGTATATAGTTGCTGTATTTATATGTATGTGTATATCTTTTTTTTTCTTAGTAATTTGCTAAATATATATGTTAAATATATATTTATGTGTATATAAATATATTTTTTCTTAGGAAGTTGCTGTATATATGTGATATGTGTATATGTGATGTATATATATGTGTATGTGGCTATATAGTTTTTTGTTTATATATGCTAAATATATATAGAAAGTTTTATATATGCAAAAGTTACAAATTTAGAAAAAGAAGGATAGGAAAGAAGAAAATAAGAAAGAGGAAAGAAAGAAGAAGAGGAGAGGAAGAAGAGGAGAAATAAATAAGAAGAAGAAAAAAAAAGAAAAAAAGAGGAGAAGAAGAAAGGAATAGAGGAGAAGAAGAGAAATTTTCTCTTCTTCTCCTCTATTCCTTTCTTCTTCTCCTTTTTTTTCTTTTTTTTTCTTCGATCTTCTCCTCTAGCGGTTCCTTTTTTCTTCTTCTTCCTCTTTTTTTATCGGATATGTCTATGTCGATATACACCCTCCCCGATAACTTCGACATTAGGGGGGGGCGGGGTCGAGGGTCGTCGAGGGACCGAGGCCGAAGGTCGAGGGGTCGAGGGTCGTCGAGGGACCGAGAGGCCGAAGGGCGAGGGGTCGAGAGGTTGCCTAGCAGTCGGGGGTCTAGGGTTGTGGATCGCCGAGCAGTCGGGGGTCAAAGTATTGAAGAATTCCATGACTTCATCATTTGCCAGAAGTAACCGGGGCATTTTGGTACAAAGTTATGCAAAGATATTTTGGAACGGAGTTCCTGATAGAATAATCCGTCTTTTGTTACGAATTATCCTATCGGGGACTCCGTTCCAAAATAACTTTGGAGAGCTTTGTACCATCATGCTACTGTTACTTTCGCCTAATGATGAAGTATTGGTTTTGTTGAATCCTTTGACACTCGACAAAATGTGACATGAGGGGGTCTAGGGTTGTGGATCGCCGAGCAGTCGGGGGTCGAGGGGTCGAGAGAGGTTGCCTAGCTAGTGTCAAAGTATTGAAGAATTCCATGACTTCATCATTTGCCAGAAGTAACCGGGGCATTTTGGTACAAAGTTATGCAAAGTTATTTTGCAACGGAGTTCCTGATAGGATAATCCGTCTTTTGTTACGGATTATCTTATCTGGGACTCCGTTCCAAAACAACTTTGGAGAGCTTCGTACCATCATGCTACTGTTACTTTCGCCTAATGATGAAGTATTGGTTTTGTTGAATCCTTTGACACTCGACAAAATGTGACATGAGGGGGTCTAGGGTTGTGGATCACCGAGCAGTCGGGGGTCGAGGGGTCGAGAGAGGTTGCCTAGCTAGTGTCAAAGTATTGAAGAATTCCATGACTTCATCATTTGCCAGAAGTAACCGGGGCATTTTGGTACAAAGTTATGCAAAGTTGTTCTGGAACGAAGTCCCTGATAGGATAATCCGTCTTTTGTTACGAATTATCTTATCCGGGGACTCCGTTCCAAAACAACTTTGGAGAGCTTCGTACCATCATGCTACTGTTACTTTCGCCTAATGATGAAGTATTGGTTTGTTGAATCCTTTGACACTAGACAAAATGTGACATGAGAGGGTGTCTAGGGTTGTGGATCGCCGAGAAGTCGGGGGGGTCGAGAGGTTGCCTAGCTAGTGTCAAAGTATTGAAGAATTCCATGACTTCATCATTTGCCAGAAGTAACCAGGGCATGTTGGTACGAAGTTATGCAAAGATGTTCTGGAACGGAGTTCCTGATAGGATAATCCGTCTTTTGTTACGGATTATCTTATCTGGGACTTCGTTCCAAAACAACTTTGGAGAGCTTCGTACCATCATGCTACTGTTACTTTCGCCTAATGATGAAGTATTGGTTTTGTTGAATCATTTGACACTAGACAAAAGGTGACATGAGGGGGACTAGGGTTGTGGATCGCCGAGAAGTCGGGGGTCGAGGGGTCGAGAGAGGTTGCCTAGCTAGTGTCAAAGTATTGAAGAATTCCATGACTTCATCATTTGCCAGAAGTAACCGGGGCATGTTTGTACGAAGTTATGCAAAGTTATTTTGGAACGGAGTTCCTGATAGGATAATCCGTCTTTTGTTACGAATTATCTTATCTGGGACTCCGTTCCAAAACAACTTTGGAGAGCTTCGTACCATCATGCTACTGTTACTTTCGCCTAATGATGAAGTATTGGTTTTGTTGAATCCTTTGACACTAGCTAGACAAAATGTGACATGAGGGGGTCTAGGGTTTGTGGATCGCCGAGCAGTCGAGGATTGAAGCTAGTTCTACGTTTGCCATTAATATATCCATCTGTCATGTTTGAATAATAATTGGCATGTTGTAAATATTTGTAGAAACAATGGACGACAACACCCGAGACCTAGCACAAGAAGCGATGTTGATGGACATAATCGCACACGGACAAAATGCCGTCTTGTCGTATCTCAACGACACCGATGAGCAGGTCGAACAAGAGCTGCAGCTGGAAGATCTAGGCTATGATATTGATGAATTCGGTGACCCAATGCACATGGAAGAAGTAGACCGTGAGGACGGCTCCGGTGACCCAATGCCGGTGCAAGAAGGAGACCGTGATGCTGGCTCCGGTGACCGAACCGAGTCCGGCCAGGAGGTATATATGTTAGTTAAGCATGTGCTGACTAGTTAATTGATTCATTCATTAACTCTCGTCTTTGTTCCTTTTTCTAGCCCTCCGGATCGAGCAAATCTTCGGTAAAGAGACGAGGAGCGAAGAAAAAGTTGAGGCCGGATGAAAAGTTTGAGATCTTAGAAATCTCACGCTCCGGCGAGCCGATTGCACTCATCCGGACAAAGAACGCATTTGTTAGTCAGTGCGGGGTTCTGGTTAGGGACAAGATCCCGATCAGCATCCATCAATGGTTAAAGCCGGCTGCAAACGACGCTCAGGTGACTTATGTCACTGATATGCAGAAAGAAGATCTTTGGACTGAGCTGAAGTCAAATTTCGTCCTACCGCGAGAGGTTGATCCGGCGAAGCCAGTTAAAGAGGAGTTAATCAAGTCTGCTGCACTTTCGAAGATGGCAGACCAATTCAGGGCATGGAAGAAAAAACTGAATAAGTTTGTCAAAGATAAAAAGACTCCAGAATTCGTGGGCATATATGAGAAGATCAAAGATGACTGGCCCGCATTTGTGGCCCATAAGAAGTCGGAAAAGAGTCAGAAGATGTCGGAGACAAACCGGATAAATGCTGCGAAGAAGATGCATCACCATCGCACGGGGTCGGGCGGCTACCTCGTAGCCCGGCCTAAGTGGGCCAAGGCTGAGAATGATCTGCTTCAGAAAGGGATCGAACCAGAGACAATGCACTGGCCAGAACGTTGCCGGACTTGGTTCTTCGGGGCTGGCGGAACCTTGGACCCTGTAACAGGGTGGTGCATTTGGACGGACAAGCAATTGGAAACACCACTCAGTAAGATGCGACAGTATATCAAAGCAGCGCATGAAGGGACGTTCATCCCCGACAGAGAGAACGACGAGCTGACAATGGCCCTCGGGAATCCTGAGCACCCTGGACGGACACGAGGCACGCCAGGCTCCCTTCCGTGGCGTGCTGGGTTTCCGGACGCAGGAGGCTACAAATGCCACGACAGGAGGAAGAAAATGGAGCAGACCGAAATCCAGGCGCTGCGGGCCAGAATACAAGCGATAGAGGAACGGGAAGCAGATCGGGAGAAAAGAATTGCCGAAGCTTCCCCCGAAGCTACCCCGCCATCTCAGCGGAGAAGCAGCGTGGCTTCCACCGAGCTGCTTCAGCCAGAGCTTGCCTTGACGGCTACTGCCAGGAATCCTGTGGATGCTATCACGCAGGCACAAAATTGCCACCTTATGGCACAGTGGATGAATCTGAAGGTCAAGGCGGCTGCTGGCTCTGTTTATCCTTCTGGACCAGACGACACTTTTCACTGCCGGCCGATTCCAGAAGGATATGCTAGGGTGATGGTCGACGAAATAACGGAGGGATTTGAGGAGCTCTAGCTTGACCACCCTACCGGTGAAGGGGAGACTCGGCTGGGTTCTTCACTGAAGACTCCATGCCTATGGCGGAAGGACCTAATCAACATTCTGAACTGGACGCCTCCGCCTCCTCCTCCTCCTCCGACGAGTCAGGGCACTCCGCCTCCTCCACCGCCTCCTCCTCCGGCGAGTGACCATCAGGGCACTCCGGCTCCTTCTCCGGCGAGTGACCATCAGGGCACTCCGGCTCCTTCTCCGGCGCGTGGCGGCACACCGCCTCCTTCGCCGCCGGCGCGTGGCGGCACTCCGCCTCCTTCGCCGCCGGCGCGCCCGAGCAGACAGCCAGCTCCTCCTTCGCCTAATCAGCAAGGGCGGAAGAGACCTGCCGCCGCTCCGGCTGCTCCTGCTCCGGCGCCTAAGCAAGTAAAGAAGACAGCCGCTTCGTCTGGTCCGGCGACGTCTACCAGTACAACCAGAGGCGGGAGGCGATGCAGATTCGGTCCTTCTCTCACGCCTCTAGAGAAGTTACCGTACGAGAGGTCCGACGAGGAAAACACGAAGATCGCTGAAGGCGAAGTGAAGGACTTTTTTGAAGGGTTGAAAGCACAGAGACATCCACCTCCAGAGGAGAAGATAGATGCGGTGAAAGCAAAGCGCACTCTTGCTGCCCTGAAGCAACCAGCGAAAAGTAAGCCGAAGGGCAACTATGACCGCATTATTCAAAAGACATTTCAAGATGCCAAGCGGTCCGGAAGTACAAAAAGTGATCAGAGGTTAGCAGAAGGGCGAGCTGGGAAACAAATTGCCCAGCTCGGCGAACAAGCGAACCAATCGTGCCCCCCGCTCAAGGTGTCTAGCGACATGGTCGCTAATGATCCGAGGATGGTGCCCGGTTATACCAATCTTGCAGATTACGCGTCCGACGATGTACACTATGATTTCATGGACGTGCAGATAGAAAGATACGAGTACAAAAAGCCTCTCGTAAAAAATGAAAGATCTCTATCAACGAATATGCGAAGATTGCATGATTGGTACATGAAAATCTACAGAGAGTCTGGGGGGAGGAATAACTTGTATTTGAGAGTTAAACCTGAGCATGACCTCATTGGAATTGACCTGTTGCCTGTTCCATTTGAGGAGTTCTATCAATTTTTCAATCAATTGGCCCTCGATAAAACAACGATCACCTGCTACTGTCTGTAAGTAGTACTACTTCTGTCATTAAGTCTCTCTATATAGCTGATCTTCATTGCATGTATTTATAATTATCCTCACTATATTATGCAGATTGAAGATCGTCGAATTGAAGAAAAGACAAGTAGGTGATATTGGGTTTATTAACACATACCTCATAGATGCAACCGAGGTTAAATTGCGTCCCGGCGATACCGAGACCAACTTGCTACGATCGTTGGTGGTAAATGAAAACAAAGATATAATACTCTTTCCTTACAACTTCAAGTGAGTGTTAATGTCTTGTGCATATTTGGTTTCCCTTATATATATCAGTCAAGTTTATAGTGATGTAATGATCTCATGCATTCGTGCGCAGCTTCCACTATATTCTCTTAGAGATTAAGCTTGAGAAGGGAATAGTAACTGTCTTCGACTCTAAACGTAAAGATCCCGAGGAGTATGCGGACATGACTCAAATGCTAGCCAGGTAAGTTAAATCGATCAATATTATCCACCATGCATATATATATCAGCAACTTCATTTCTGATATCAACTAATTGTTTCCTTTGTCTGGCAGGGCTTGGAAAACATTCAGCAAAAAAGCTCCGGGACTGCCGAAGAAGCTACAATTTAGATACCCGAAAGTAAGTACTATATAGTAGCATGTTCCGCGCGTGCATCTCCTATATCTTGATTCAAGCGCTAGCTAGTTTCATCAATACCAATTTGGCATTCTTGCTTATCAGTTTGATTGAGCTCTATTTCTTGTAAAGTGGTTGTGGCAGGAACCCGGGAATGATTATTGTGGATACTACATTTGCGAGTCCATCCGCCACACGACCTGTGAGCGGGGCTACACTGATGAACAATTTAAAGTGCGTAAGCAATCAATAATATTCACAAATTTATAGCATGCATCATTTCATGCATGTATTGACCCCCTACTTCAAATTAGATGTTTCGGATGCGGGATGAACTCCTAACACCAGATCGTCTGCGAGCAATTCAAGAGGAATTGGCGGCATTCTTCCTTGAACACGTGATCGCTGAAGACGGAGAATACTATGTGGACCCTGCATCCATGTGTTAGGAGATTATTTTTGTAAGAGATAATTATTGTATATATGTGCCCGGTAGTGTCGGATCGATAGATATACGAGAACTTGTTGTTCGACCAATCTCTCGGAGAAGGAGAGGTGGTCGATATTATTACTTCTCTCTGTATGCATATATATATATGTTGATTATATATACGAGATCTTCTGTTCCTTCGTTTGCTTAGTATAGCTAGCAGCTAGCTAGCTAGCTAGCGTGACTCTAGTCCATATATATACGTATGTGTAGTATGTAGCGTCGACCAAAAGCACGGACATAAGAGAGAAGTACTTCTCTCTATTAATTAGCTAGCTAACACAATATATCAAACACCTAAATTAACCCCCAAAACCTAAAACCCCCCCTCCCCTTTCAAAAAAAAAAAACAAAAACCACAGCTACAGAAATGCTGACACGTGCATGCCTTTTGGTCCCGGTTGGTACCACCAACCGGGACTAAAGCCCCTCCTGCCTGGACTCGGTGCACAGGCCACGTGGACACCCTTTTGCCCCGGTTCTGGATTGAACCGGGACTAAAGGGTCAGAGCATTAGTACCGACCCTGTTGCCCCGGTTCCAGAACCGGGGCTAAAAGGCCAAATGAACCGGGGCTAAATCCCCTTTATCTACTAGTGTACCATCACCAGCAAAGACAATGGTGCCGCCATAAGGGATGCCCCGGCCCTCTAATGCCATCCATGTTGAACATGCGCGAGCGAAAGGCTAGCTACTCGGAACAAGTAGCTTCCCATGGTGCACCGGCTGGGTGATCACCATCCAACTGAAGTGAACATAATAATACTGGCAGGTCAGTAACATGTGTTTAGAAAGGAAACATAAACACATCAATCTCTAAAAAAGATAGGTACCAATATGGTTGATTGCTATTCACGAGTCACATCATCGGCGTACATCAAAAGGAAATAAGAAGGTCCCCACGAATTACAGTGTTGAATGCAAAACTGATAGCTCGAAGAATTTCTTGTTCTCAACACTACAAAAAATCTACAGCTACAAGGAGGTCTATTGCTTCTAGCACTAGAGGATAACTGGTTGCCTTTCTTCATTCCAAAGGGTGCTTACCAAAAGTAACAAAATTTTAAATCTCATACTGACAAACACAACTTAGTTTCAAATATAAAATTATACAACTGATGTCACTCAGGATACATCCTTTTTCAGTTATGCACTCACAATTATAAAGGATAGAATTTCATCGGGGAATACATAACACACAAGCTTCGGTTTCATAAATAATAGATATTGCATATTAGGCTAACGAGTAATAAGTCCCAAGTTTGCTTTTGCGCACAAGGGCAAACAAGATTTGACAGCAAGGGGTTGGAAGGAGAGGAGGGCATACCTCGTCTAGTGCTTGCAGCTCGTCGGGAGGAGGCTGGAGTGCCTGCTTCTGCGAGTTCCCGATCTTCTGCTATTCAGGAGGAGAAGAGGGACCTTCCATGGTGGCAGCTACTGTGGGAAGAAACAGCAAGAAATGGATCCATCACTATGGACTTTTCTTTTTAAGAACACCATCATGCAAGAAACATGAGGGATTTTTGTTTCATATTTGAACAGAGCACCCAATAAACAAAGAGAAAGAATACCATTTTGTACACCAATCTAACCCATGGACTTCAAAAGAGTTCGGTTTTTTCTCATTACATCCAGCACGACATGATGTAGGAAATACACAGCCATACCATCAACTTTATCTACACACGCAGATCATACAAATCATAAGTGGATGCTAGAAATCATGCTTCTAGAAAGGAACTTAACATATCAACCTCCAGTAGGAGATCAACTCCTCAAGCGTGAGGGTGTGAGACATGTAATCATAAGAGCTACTCCCTCCGTTCGGAATTACTTGTCTCGAAAATGGATGTATCTAGAACTATTTAGTTCTAGATACATCCATTTTCGAGACAAGTAATTCCGAACGGAGGGAGTAGCTAGTACATGTTATATCTAACTAAGAATGATCTACTTGTATACAGAACACATTTCATGCTAGGCACATATATCAGTAAATAAAAACTATAGCAGACTCTGCTCGATTGATGCTCAACCTGCCTGTCATGCTAGGCACATCAATATCCCCTCTTTTTTCAGATCAGAACGATACATAATGATTGTCGGCATGGGAACCCTACCGTGAACTTGTTTTCTGATGGCTAGCAGTAGCATATAAAATAACTTTATGTTTCAGCCAGCTATCCTACTTGTATACTACCCTGCTATCCTACAACAACAACCAGCAAATGAACCCCATCTCATCAGGAGCAGATTTTTGAAAGATAATGCATCAGTTGTTAAACTTGAGCAGCTTACAAATTAAACCAGTTTGTTCAGGAGCAACCACAACATTTTCAAGGCAATCTATGTGACCGACTGACAGTACAAGAGTGCATTGCAGAGGGGGCCCCTCTTGTCCAGTTAATAAAACGTAATGTGTAGAAACAATGGATACATACACACAAAATTTGCTCCATTGTCAGTCATCTGAAACTAAACCACCAAAACATGATGCTTACACACACATAGTTTACTATAGTTTTCTTCAAAACTATGGCCATTTTAACTATTCAAGAATAGGATGGAGTTACCTCATCTTTAGCTCGAAGAGCATGGAGGGGCTGAGCAGCTTAGCACCCCCACATGCTGGGCATCACCAAGCATGCAGGCCCTCGTCTTGGGGTGGGCTACCTTGCCTGCGGAATGAGCATATAGGTCAACAAAAATAACACATTTGATATGAACATTTACGCACTAATTACTACATGAATGAATGTCAGAACCAGAGATCATTAATGTTCATTATCCAGGAAATACAAAACTTTGTGTTGTTGAATACATTCTGAATTCTAACAATAGAAGGGGATAACTTGATTTACCAGGTCTGATTTACACAATAGTCTTAACAGTTATAAATACGAATGAAATTCATACACTTTAGCCCTTAATCACAGATCAGGACCACGATTTTAACAAGAGACATCATTTGTATTTGGAGGTCAAAAGTGTAGCATTATGTGTATTTAAGTGAACCTCCTTGTGGCCCTGGAGACCGAGATTTGGAGGTTGTATCTCCAACACCTCCTGGATCCAGGGGTCTTCCTGTAGCACGTACACAAACAGCGCAACAAGGCGTGAGCAAACAAAAAAAAATTGATTCCTCAAAGAGGAAGAGATTCTCTGGAGAACAAGAAAACTGCTATCAAACCGAGTAATATGTGTAAAGAGATTCTTGATAGAATCACAGATGCTCATTTTACTCAAAGTTCATTATAAACTGCTTTCCGGAACTAGCAGTCCTGTCTTTCTCTCATTAAATGATGAACTTGAACATGAATTCAAATGGTAGAGAACATTTTAAAAAATTAGTCCATGAGTCCTAGCAGCAGGCACAAAACACATAGCACTACTCCACAGAAAGTTGCAGCAGATAAAAATCGAATCTTCCATAATACTCCTTAGCCCTTGAATTGTACCGATAGTTTTAAAGCATCTAAAGGTTTCTATACAAAGGAATGATCTTTACTGCCAGCAAGATATATTTTTGTGGAACCTAGGAAAATTACAGAATTTCAAGATAGTCCTTCCTACACAAGCATGAACCGGCTCAAGCAGTAAATCAAACACCAGGACAGACCCAGCCAGCCGTGGTATGTACATACTTTGGTTTCACAAGCAAGCAGAATAATGGGACATAGGAAGGCTAGAGCAGAGTAGCAAAAAACATAAGGACGACCTTGTGTGGTGGTCGGGGTGGACGACGGTATCTTCCTTGTCAGCTCGGGCGTCCTCCTGCACCAAATCGCATAGAAAAAATAGACAATGTAAAAGCTTGTTAACTAACTAAACATACATGTATATGAAGCAAGAGAAGCAAGCATATATCCTCTATCTTCCCCAACATGTGTATATAGGTCCGATGAGAAAACAAATATACTGTTGATCATTGCTTGAGGAATTTCCAGTTCCAGATATTTTCCGGTCTCATAAATGGTGGTTATTTTCATCCCAACACGAATGGTCGTTAGCTCAGAGCAAGCAACCGGCGGCGGGGAGAAGATCGATGTAGTCGAACTAGCATACAACAACACATATACACAGATACACAGTTTTCAACTTTCTTGACAATTAAATATTTCAGGCCTTGAAAAAAAATTGACTTCAAATAGAGATTTCTTGACTTGATTGATAACATAAGCTTTCACTTGATAACAACATCGAGAGGCTGTACATAGCAAGAACCATTGAGCAACACTTAGCACAAGCAATCAGCATTAAACAAGATATAATCAATCGACGCTAATCGAACCAAAACAGTAGCAAGATCCTTATTTGTCATAGGTCATCCATCGATCGACGATGGCCACGAAATAGGGCAAGCATGGTATAGCCGTGTAATGTTTTGAACTCCATGGCACAAGACTGAACATGTGAGAGGTGTCATAAATGGTGGTTATTTTTATCTGGACACAAACAAAAAGTCAACATGATTTCCATGCACCTACTGAATAAACGAAGATCTGAAAGACACACATAGTCGAGCAACTGGAGGCGGGGAGCTCACCATGGCAATTACGTAGCCGATGCCGAGCAGGCAGTTGGTCCATCCAACGGAAGAGCACGTCCTTGAGGAACCCCTTGTCATATTTCCGCTATATCACTAATGGAATCCTGCTACTGCAGAAGAAGGACAAGAGCTCAAATCGGTAAGGGAAAAGAAGAAACCACAAAGGGATCCAGAAGCAAATGAGCATCTAGGTAGCTCCATGGATCCGAGCTTGGCTCAAGGTACACCAGCACATCACCATAGTATATTAAAGCATGGGTACTCCTTGGTAGGAATGTAAACTGTCAGTCAATAAGTATATCGAACTATCATGCATCTAACACTTGGCAAAAAAAAAATAGATACTTGTGACAGGAAATTGAGCATCCTAAAGAACCACAAAGCACTCTAAATTACTATGGTCTCAACCTGAAAGACAAGCTAGATACACAGACCTGTTAGTTTGCATATAACTAAGGGCCAAAATAAATATTTGAGAGAATGAAGGCCAAATTGATCCGTTGAATCCGCACCAGCTGATATAGATCCTCAATCTGAAAGAGATGTGCTACTGAACAAAATGAAACCAGGCCATGAGGTTCAGAGCTGTGAGACAAAACTACAGGATCAGTCCTGACACACTATTATGATGCAGGTCTGGTTTACTAATGTTACATATGTCAGGTCGTGTATAAATACATTCTTCTTCAACCAAGTAACCTGAAACAATCTACTCGCTCCGTTCACTATTATAAGTCGTTTCAGACAACTCAAAATAGGCTGCTTTGCATGCTGTCTGAAATGTCTTCAAGGCCTTATAAAAGTGAACAGAGGGAGTACAAAAGTTGTTTTCTTTTCCGAAAGAAAAGGCTGCTCGATTTCTTGATGAAACCAATGGTTCAGTACAGAAGCGCCAGAAACAAACAAGGATAATATGCATGTTACTTCTGATCATTCTGCTAATGCTAGGATGTTGCAATCACAAACTACAAAAGCGGAATCTGGTCATTACTCTCATGAAGGAAAATGCTAAAGTACTGCGAAGTAGAAGTCGTAGTCAGATGTGTTAAACTTCACAAATCCAACTATCATCAATCATTATCATTCAACCATCTATTAAAAGATCAAGTTTGTAGTATACATCCCAATGGGTCCTTGACTTTGTTGCATGAGCACAGAAATCAACTCTTAACAAGATTGCATAAAAACTAACTGTCGGTGTATTTGGATCGACACCTATGGGATCACAAGAATCCCTACTACGGTTGCGGGGCGCGGGGTTGAGAGAAGAGCGGATCTAACAGTCAGGACACGGTTCCTTTACCCAGGTTCGGGCCGCAAAGATGCGTAAAACCCTACTCCTGCTTTGCTGGATTATATGTTTCTCTTCTTCAGCTAGTGAGGAGCTCCAAAAGAGTCATGAGGAGTTCTAAAAAGCCGAATCCTCCTCCTGGTCGCCTCGGGCCTCCTTTTATAGGAAAAAGGGGTCGCCACAGTGGCACACAGGAGGTGGAAAGGGTACAGTGATGCGAGGCTATCCCTCGTATTACAGGACAAGGCACATTTAATGCGCTTAGCTTAGGTGTCCTTGCTTTATCGAGAACGAGGGGAGACGTCCGTCTTGTCCGTCGCCGCTCCTCCTTGTTTTGACACGTGCCCTGGCCAGCGGTGCCTGAGGTGCCATGTAGGCAGACAGGCAGCTGAGGTGGCGCAATGGCGGGTCTCCACGAAGATATGTGGGTTGCCACGCAGGAGCCTGTCCAGCTGGTCGGGTCGGCAGCTGTGTGGGTCGGTGGAAACCCAGTTGGTGCGGGCCTGATGGTGGCCCCGTGGGCGTCCTCGGCAAGGGCCTTGCCGGGGCTCTGGCAAGGATCCTGCCGTGGTGCCTGCTGTCATCCCCGGCAAGGTGCTCTCCGGGGGCCTTGTAGTTCTCCTTGGCTGGGATCCCGCCATGGGTCATCGTCTTCTTAACTTGTGTCTGATCTTGGATGTCTTCACAAAGATCTGCATGCCACCACGGGGATATCTCCCGAATCCTCGTCCCTTGGGGGCGGTGGACTCAAGGGTGATCCGCTCCGTAGGCGTGGGGCGAGCTGTCGCAGCAAGGGTCTTGTCGGGGCTGCCAGAGCTGGCCCCGGCAAGGATCTTGCCGGGGAGAGCCGTTTCGTCCCTTTGCTCTTTGTGGTCTTGTTCTTCGCGTTGTTCCAATCTCCATCAAGCTTTGATCTTACCCCGGCTCACCTCCCATGCCATGCTTGGTGTGGTGGTGCCCGTGGCTCAGACTGCCCGTGCACAGTCATAGGGGTACAAAAGAGAGTACCCCTCTTTTTGTACACCGACAGGAGCCCCCGGGCCTGGGCCACACATAAGCGCGACACGTTGTTGGGCCAGGCCCAGAACGGTGCACGGGCAGGCGGGGCGGTTTTCACCGTGGTAAAAATTTCCGCGCGCTACGCCTCCCACGACCCGCACGCGCGGCGCGGGGTGGAGGGGCGTGCGTGACGTGGGTGGCATGCGTGGGGCGGTTTCCGCAGGCATGCGTCACGTCGCAGTAAATGCGAAAGGAGGCGGCCCGCATCTTCCCCGTAAACGGGAGGAGGCGTGGAGGCGCGGCCCGCTTACTGGATGGGGCCGAGGCGCTGTCGTCTAGGCGTCCACTCCCCACGATCACGGGGTGGGGAGAGGTCGCCTCACCCGTCCCTTCGATCCTGCACGTTTGCCACGTGCCTCCCATGCGTTCGAGGTGGCGAGCGATGGAGGCGGGAAACCGAGCCGTCGCTGGTTGGGGCGGCGGGTCGGTCCCGGCCACCCTCGCCTTCTGCGTCTTGATTGGCCGAGCGGGGCGGTCGAGCTCCAGCCCCGCCCCTTTATAAAGGGCGGAGGAAAGGAACGGCGCCCCGCACTCCTCCATCTTCTTTCTCCTTCAGCTTCTGCTCCTCTCTTTTGTCCGCCATGAACAGAGAAAATCCCGGCTCCTCAACGGTGGCGGCGAGGGTCGCTGCTCGACAACGCGTCCCCCCTTCTCCTGCACCTGCAGTGGCCGAACCAGCCACGAGGGGAAGAGGGAGGGGGCGGGGCCGTGGGCGAGGCCGGGGCGCTCGGGGAAGAGGAGGACGGGGTGGCCCGCCGGCCTCGCCCCCGGCAGCAGCTCCTCCTCCAATGGAATGTCATATTGGAGATGGCCCTTGTGAGTTCTTCGTTAGGATGCGGGGGGAGCCGCGCCGTCGTCTTCGTCCCCCGACTCCATTTGCGCGGAAGATGGAGGTGGATCCACCGGAGTCGCTGCGGCTGCACATGAGGGGCTGCGGGATCAGTGGCACGCGGGCCCGCGTCGACTTCCCTGCCCCTCATGTGATGTATCCTCGCCAAGGATGGAAGAGGTTCGCTCACATCCACAGCCTGACAGATGGGCTCACCCTCCACTTCAAGTTGATGGAGGACGGCCACCTCTCCGTCAAGGTCTTCGGGCACCTCGGGACTTGCGCGAGGTGCTGTGTGGGGAGCTCCTCCGATGATGAAGACTCCTCCTCGAACGAGGGTGACGAGGAGGACAGCGACAGTGACGACGAGGGCGGTGGACGGCAGGATGACGGGTCTGACTAGGTGTCGGGCGCCGCTCCTGGTGGCACCGGCGACCCCATCATCCGCGTCGCCGGCTCCTTGAACTTCTCAGGGCCGTCTCCTTGGCGGCTGGCGTAGGGAGGCTGCGGAAGAAGAAGAGGAAGAAGGCGGGCGGCAAGGTCGTCATGTCGGAGTACGCGGGCACCGACGCCTTTGACGCGTACTGACGTCCTGCCGCCTCGTCTTCGAGCTCTGCCTCCGGAACCGTCATCACCGTCCAGCCCTTGGGAGGCCGCCGAGATGCCTTCTCGGTGTCTTCTGCCACCCGTAGCTCGCCTAGGCGCCCCTTTTGCCCTTCTCACCTCCTTGACCTGCCTTCTGAGGAGAGGGACAAGAAAGGCATTACGGGCATCTTATCTCTTTTTAGTCTGTAAGCCTTCGTGCATCTGTTAAGTTTAAAACTTGTAATCCCCTTATTCATGTTTTTCATTCCCTATGGACTGTACCTGAATGTAATGTTTTTAATGAAAAAGGAATGTTTGCCGGGTCATTTGTTCGTAGGTAAAAACCTACAACAGGGAATAAATCCCTGATATCTTTAAGATAAATTTTTTTTCGCCCGGCAACAGGCCCTGCCATTTACCTACTTCGCTCGACCTTTCTCATGCCCTTGGCGGAGGCAGGGATGAAGTGGGCTCAGGCTCCTCATTTCATCCTTCTGCTGCCGCGACTACGACCAAACTTAGTCCCAGGAATGAGCCCTAGGGCCTAGAGTTATGGGAGCACGGTAGCTTAAGGAAAAGAACGAGGTTTCACATACCTCAGTCCATAATGGAATGCATGATAAGGGATAAAGAACTTATCTGAAGCTGCAGCCCCCGTCAACCCTGGTCAGCCGTGGGCGAATTCTTGCCCTTGCAGCCTCCGGCAACACTGGCTCGCCAGGGCCTAGGCGCTGGTATGTTCTTCATTCCTTCCCTCAAGTGGCTTCGGCAAGGATGTCTGTGCGTCCTGTGAACCAAAGAATACAGAGGAAAGACAAAGACTCGACCTCTAAGCTAGGAGTTAGCCGCCGCTAAGCACTATCAACCCTAACCAAGGACGAGACTCGACTCAGCATGCATGCTATAACTTTGGGCGCCAGCGCTTCATTTATTTATGCTCAGGGTCTACGCCTGGCTTTGTACAAAGGGTTACATGCCTTGCCGGCAAGGCTTGTACAAAAGGGTGGCTTGCCGGGGGGCCCGGCAAGCCGCGCCTTATGGGTAAAACTTGCGAAGATGCTCGATGTTCCAAGAATTACTCACCGGAACGGCATCCTCGGTCTCCAGGCGGACAGCGCCAGGCTTGGTGACTCGTATTACCCGATAAGGGCCTTCCCACTTTGGCGTCAACTTGTTCGTATTCCTGGCCGATTGAACGCGCTGGAGAACAAGGTCGCCTTCCTCAAAGCTTCGGGCACGGACCTTGCGGCTATGGTAGCGGCACAAGGCTTGCTGGTAGCGTGCTGCTCTCACAGCCGCCCGAAGACGATCTTCCTCAAGGAGCATTGCGTCGTCTTGTCGCAGTTGCTCTTGCTCAAGCTCATCATAAGCGAGCACTCGAGGTGACACGTATACGAGTTCTGTGGGGAGAACTGCTTCTGCCCCGTATATCAGGGCAAAGGGCGTCTGGCCGGTGGCTCGATTTGGCGTCGTTCTGATCGACCAAAGAACCGCCGGCAATTCCTCAATCCAGCGCCTCCCGCTCTTGTGCAGCCTGTCAAAGGTCTTTGTCCTTAGTCCTCGCAGCACTTCAGCATTTGCCCTCTAAGCTTGACCATTGCTTCGGGGGTGAGCAACGGAAGCGAAACAGACTTCGCTGCCGAGGTCTTGGGTATATTGCATGAAGGTGCGGCTTGTAAACTGTGTGCCGTTGTCGGTGATGATCCTATAGGGTACACCAAAACGGCACACTAGTCCCTTGAAGAAATTGACGGCCGACTGAGCTGTGACCTTCCTTACTGCCTCCACCTTTGGCCACTTTGTGAAATTGTCGATTGCAACGTACAAGTACTCAAATCCCCCGACGGCGCGGGGGAAAGGGCCCAGTATGTTGAGCCCCCAGACCGAGAAGGGCCAGGAGAGAGGAATGGTTTGAAGGGCTTGAGCTGGTTGATGAAGTTTCTTTGAATGGAACTGGCACGCTTCACACCTCGTGACCAGTGCCGTCGCGTCCTGGAGGGCAGTGGGCCAGAAGAAGCCTTGCCGGAATGCCTTGCTGGCAAGGGCTCTCGACCCTATGTGGGATCGACATATGCCTTCATGTAACTCTGCCAACAGCTCCAGTCCTTCCTCTCGAGGGATGCACTTCAATTTCATACCGTTCGGTCTCCTTCTGTACAAAACGTCATCGACAAACTAGTACATGGCAGACCGACGGGCTACTTTCTCCGCTTCTTCCTGCTCCTCAGGAAGTTCCCCAGTCTGAAGGAATCGGACGGTATGCTGCGCCCATGCTGGAGCCTGGGGCTCGACGGCAAGGACCAAAGGCATTTCCTCCGTCAAGGGAGCGACCATCTCGACGGCAAAAGCTTGACGCTCCACCGGAGTTAGCCCTCCAGTGGCGGGCTCAGTGTCTCCGGCGACATCCTTATCGGCGGCTCCGGGGAGCTCGGCGGGAAAGTACTTGCCGGGCCCTGATTTCCTCCTCTTGTTCTTCTCTGTTGATGGATCAACGGATGGCTGAGAAAGCATAAGCACAAAGGTACCTGGTTCCACAGGTAGTTTGAGGGCAGCGCGCTTTGACAGGTAATCGGCGATGTCGTTCTCCGCTCGGGGAACGTGCTCCGCCTGTATACCGTCAAAGCGCTCTTCCAACTTTCTCACTTCATCGACGTAGGCCTTCATCAACGGGCTCTGGTAATCCTTGTTGACTTGTTTGACGACAAGCTGCGAGTCGCCCCTGACAATGAGCTTCTTGATTCTGAGGTCTGCCGCGGTCCTCAGACCAGCAAGCAGCCCCTCGTACTCGGCAGTGTTGTTCGTTGAAACCTCCCTAGGGAAGTGCATCTGGACCACGTACTTGAGGTGCTCTCCAGTGGGCGTGACCAGCAGTACGCCAGCCCCGGCGCCCTGTAAGGAGAAAGCCCCATCAAAGTACATGATCCGGTTGCAACTCGCATCTTTGCCAGGGAAAGCAGTTTCCTGGACTTCTTCATCAGGCGTTGCGGTCCATTCTGCGACGAACTCTGCCAGGACTCGGCTCTGAATTGTCGAGGTACTTTCAAACTTGAGGTCAAAGCTGGACAGCTCCAGTTCCCACTCTACAATCCTTCCCGTCGTGTCTGGATTGTGCAATATCCGTTGCAGAGGGAGGCGAGTGACGACAGTGATCTCGTGTGCCTGGGAGTAGTGACGCAGCTTCCTCGAGGCCATAAGAAGGCCGAAGAGCAATTTCTGCACACCGGAGTACCTTGATCTAGCCCCCTGCAAGAGGGAGCTAACAAAGTAGACCGGGTGCTGCATCATTTTCTTCTTCGGCTGCACTCCAACCGGCTGTGTCGCCTCTGTACGAGTGGCACCAGGCTCTGTTGCTACTATCACATCATCATCGCTTTCTCTCTGCGCCACTAGTGCGGCGCTGACCACCTGGTTTGTTGCCGATAAGTATAGCATCAACGGTTCTTGTGGTCTAGGCGCAACCAGTATTGGTGTGGAGGAAAGATACCTCTTCAGATCTTGTAATGCTGCTTCGGCTTCTGGCGTCCACTCCATTGGGCCCGCCTTTTTCAAAATCTTGAAAAAGGGGAGGGCGCGCTCGGCAGACTTGGAAATGAATCTGCTCATGGCGACAACGCAGCCAGCAAGCCGACGCACATCCTTGACCCGTTTGGGTGCTTCCGTATGCTCTATAGCTTTGATCTTGTCCGGATTGGCTTCTATTCCACGATGTGACACAAAGAACCCGAGAAGCTTGCCAGACGGGACGCCGAAGACGCACTTCTCAGGGTTCAGCTTGAGGTTGATCTTGCGCAGGTTTATAAATGTTTCTTGTAAATACGGTACAAGGGTTGCCTTGTTCTTGGTTTGGACCACTATATCATCCATATAATCCTCCATATTTCTATGGAGCTGGGGTTCAAAACCAATCTGGACTGCCCTTGCAAACGTCGAGCCAGCACTCTTCAACCCGAAAGGCATTCGTACGAAACAGTACGTACCACATGGGGTGATGAATGCTGTCTTCTCTTCATCTTCTCTTGCCATGAAGATCTGGTGGTAGCCGGAGTAGGCATCGAGGAATGACAGGAGATCACACCCTGCCGTGGAGTCAACAATCTGGTCTATGCGCGGCAACGGGAAGGGGTCCTTGGGACAAGCTTTATTGATATCTGTGTAATCAATACACAGCATCCATTTCCCATTTTCCTTGCGCACTACCACTGGATTGGCCAACCACGTTGGGTGGAGCACTCCTCTTACCAAACTCGTAGCTTCCAGTTTCCGGATCTCCTCGGTGATGAACTCTTGCCGTTCCAAAGCTTGCTTCCTGACCTTCTGCTTGACGGGCCGCGCATGAGGACAGACGACAAGGTGGTGCTCAATCACCTCCCTGGGAACGCCGGGGATGTCGGATGCTTGCCAGGCAAACACGTCGACATTCGCCCGCAGGAAGGTGACGAGCGCATCTTCCTATTTGTTGTCAAGGGCGGAGCTTATGGTAAAAGCCCCTTCCGTGCCGTCCTCCTTGCCAGAAACCTTCTTGGTTCCCGACGGTGTGGCCCTGGATCTCTTGTTTCTGCCGGTGGAGCCCTCTGGCACGTCCTCGACGGGAGCACGACACTCCGAAGAGGTGCGCTTGCCGGAGTGGGTGTCTGAGGTCTCACCGTTCTTCTTCTTTCCGGTGGAGCTCTCTGGCACGTCCTCGACGGGAGCACAGCACTCCGAAGAGGTGCGCTTGCCGGAGTGGCTGCCCGAGGTATCGCCGGCCTTCTTCTTCTTCCCTCCCGGGGCTCCAATGGCAGGAGCAAGTGCCCTCGTAGCGGCAGTTGCCGCAACTGCTTGCTGGTACAATTGGTCAGCGCAAATCAGCGCATCTTTCTTATCGGAGGGGATGGTGATGATCGTCACGGGCCCTGGCATCTTCAGGTTGTTGTAGGCATAGTGTGATGCTGCCATGAAATTGGCCAGTGCTGGGCGGCCAAGGATCCCGTTGTAAGGTAGGGGGATCTTGTCAACATCGAACACGATCCTCTCTGTCTTGTAGTTCAGATCACTTCCAAAAGTCACGGGCAGCGTGACTTTCCCCTTCGGTTGACTTCTCCCTAGGCCGACCGCCTGAAACGTGCCCGTCTCTTCGAGGTCTCCATCAGGAACTTGCAGCTTCTCGATCACGGTGGGTGAAAGTAGGTTCAGACCGGCCCCGCCATCGACTAGCATCTTCGTCACCTTGAGGTTGCGTATTGTCGGTGAAACCAACAATGGCAAACACACGACCACAGTAGTGCGATCAAGGTGATCCTCGGCGTCAAAGATGATAGGTGTGTTGGACCATTTCAGCGGCTTTTGGGCACCGGACGATGGCTCCGCTGCAATAATCTCACGCGCCCACTGTTTAAGCTGGCAGTGAGAAGCATGCAGCGAGGCGCCACCATCGACGCACATGGCGTCTGTAGCCTTCTGAAACTCTTGGCCGCCGGACTCGTCGTCCTCTTCGTGATCATCGTCTTCGGGTCTTCTGTCGCGGCCCCGGGCGGGCCTTTCCTGCTGTTTCTCCTTGCCGCGACGGCCTGCTTGGCCGTCATGCTTCTTGCTGGACCCCTCAGCGCCATCTTGGCTCTTCTCCTTGTCTCGCCACTCGTATTCAGCCCTTTGCTTCTCAGCAAGGAGCTCAACCTAGTGGCAGTCCTGGAGATCATGGCCTTTGGTGCGATGGATCTTGCAGTATCGCTTGCCGGAGTTTCCTGGCTTCTCGGCAGCCGCCAAGGCCCGGCAGGCGACACACCCGGCAATTTCCTTGCCAGGGTCACCCACCTTGGTTTTCTTGGCGGAGCCGGTGTCATCAGATCCCTCGACGGCAAGCACGGCCTTCCCCTTGCGCTTCCTGTTACGGTGTCGGCCCTTCTTCGCTGGGGCGGCAGTATCCTCATCTGAAGAGTCGGTTTCCGCACCGGCGCCTTCACTGGGGTACTTCCTTCCCTCTTCAGCCCGGGCACATATGTCGGCAAGAACGTAGAGTTTCGCCACATCCTTCACCTTGGTCATCGCCAGTTCTTCGCGCATCTTGTGGTTGCGCAAGTTCTGGTGGAACGCGCTGATGATGGCGGCAGGGTGAACATCGGGGATATTGTACTTTACCCGGCTGAATCTCTGTATGTACTTTCGTAGACTCTCGCCTTCCTTCTTGGGTATGACATGCAGGTCACTTGCTTGGCCATGGGCTTGGTGGCCTCCAGTAAAGGCGCCAACAAACTCATGGCACAAGTCGGACCAGGAGGAAATAGAGTCTACTGGCAAGTGCATCAACCACGACATGGCGTTAGGTTTAAGAGCCAATGGAAAGTAATTCGCAAGCACCTTATCATCGCGGGCCCCGGCAGCTTGCATCGCGATGGTGTAGATGCTGAGGAACTCCGACGGGTGGGTCTTGCCGTTGTACTTCTCGCCAACGTCAGGTTTGAATGTGCGGTGAGAGGGCCATTGGAACTGCCGTAGCTCACGGGTGAAAGATGGATAGCCTACCTCGTAAGGTAGACCCCCAGGGCTCTCCGGTGTCGGGCGGTCTGCAGCAGGCCCTGCTCGCCTGTCTGACTGGTGGCGTGTTCCGCGGCGGCGCTCGATGGTGGTTCGAGCGTCTTCATGAGCTCGCTCCTGAAGAACTTGACGCTGGTCGCCGCGGGTCCATGGGTCGGACAATGCTATGGAGATGGCGTCACCCGCGACGTCTCGACGAGTCGACGCACGCGGCACCGGGCGAGGAGGAGGCAAATGCACCGTAGCCATGGCGCTGCCGGCTCTCCCGCCACCGGTGCGTGGGACTCCATCGGAGCGACGAACTGGGAGCTCCGCTGGATTTAGATCATCCTTGTTGGCGACTGTGACAAGGCTTCGGATGGTGGCTCTCCATTCGTCAAGTTTCCCCGTAACGGGAGGAAAGTCGAGGAGCAACTGCGCGCGCGCCAAAGCTTCGGTTGGTGTCAACGGTAGCGAAACATGCACGGACCGTGACGCGCTTCGACCCCTGACCGTGTCAGGGGGAGCTCCATCATGATCCCGCGGTCGCCTATCGTCTCCACCAGTGCTTCGGCGGGCGGGCAGGTCTTCTACGTCCCGGGAGTGGCGCTCGGGACTCTTCCCATGGCGACGCCCGGGACCTTCAGGGTGACGACGCCGTTCATCGCACGCTGCTTGAGAAGAGCGCGTTGTTGGTGCCGGCGTGGGAGTTCTGAAGATCCTTGCGTCGCCTTCGGGTGACGCGGCAGCGACCTTGGAAGGCCCCGCGCCACCCGCGAAGGGCCGGGTTCCATCTCTGGAACTAGCGGTGGGTGGCTCGTTACCAGGCGCACAAGCATCGCCACCTCCCAAAATCCGGCTGCTGGGGCGGCGTTGGTGTTCGCGAGCAGCGCCCCGGGTTCATTCCGCGACCGGTCCGCTGCTCGCCCGCGTCGGGACGGGCTGTCCGGCTTCGACTGGCCAACCGCCACCATCGTCTTCTTCTTGGGCGCCATGACGATGAAGAGGCGTCAAACTGACTGCCAAAGCCGATTCTCACAACTGCGCCCCCTACCAGGTGCGCCAAAGATGTCGGTGTATTTGGATCGACACCTATGGGATCACAATAATCCCTACTACGGTTGCGGGGCGCGGGGTTGAGAGAAGAGCGGATCTAACAGTCAGGACACGGTTCCTTTACCCAGGTTCGGGCCGCAAGGATGCGTAAAACCTACTCCTGCTTTGGTGGATTATATGTTTGTGTTCTTCAGCTAGTGAGGAGCTCCAAAAGAGTCATGAGGAGTTCTAAAAAGCCGAATCCTCCTCCTGGTCGCCTCGGGCCTCCTTTTATAGGAAAAAGGGGTCGCCATAGTGGCACACAAGAGGTGGAAAGGGTACAGTGATGCGAGGTTATCCCTCGTATTACAGGACAAGGTGCATTTAATGCGCTTAGCTTAGGTGTCCTTACTTTACCGGGAACGAGGGGAGACGTCCGTCTTGTCCGTCGCCGCTCCTCCTCGTGTTGACACGCGCCCTGGCCAGCGGTGCCTGAGGTGCCATGTTGGCAGACAGGCAGCTGAGGTGGCGCAACGGCGGGTCTCCACGAAGATCTGTGGGTTGCCACGTACGAGCCTGTCCAGCTGGTCGGGTCGGCAACTGTGTGGGTCGGTGGAAACCCAGTTGGTGCCGGCCTGATGGTGGCCCCGTGGGCGTCCTCGGCAATGGCCTTGCCGGGGCTCCGGCAAGGGTCCTGCCATGGCGCCTGTTGTCATCGCCGGCAAGGTGCTTGCCGGGGGCCTTGTAGTTCTCCTTGGCTGGGATCCTGCCAAGGGTCGTCGTCTTCTTAACTTGTGTCTGATCTTGGATGTCTTCATAAAGATCTGCATGCTACCACATGGATATCTCCCGAATCCTTGCCCCATGGGGGCGGAGGACTCGAGGGTGATCCGCTCCGTAGGTGTGGGGCGAGCTGCCGCGGCAAGGGTCTTGCCGGGGCTGCCAAAGCTGGCCCCGGCAAGGATCTTGCCGGGGAGAGCCGCTTCGTCCCTTTGCTCTTTGTGGTCTTGTTCTTGGCGTTGTACCAGTCTCCATCAAGCTTTGATCTTACCCCGGCTCACCTCCCTTGCCATGCTTGGTGTGGTGGTGCCCGTGGCTCAAACTGCCCGTGCACAGTCATAGGGGTACAAAAAAGAGTACCCCTCTTTTTGTACACCGACACTAACCTATTTTTGGCAATATTTCTTTAGAGTTGAGTTCGAATATAACATTCACTTCAAATGGGACGGATATACTCGTCAGCATCAACGTTGCACTTGGTCATCTTCATCTTCAGGAGTCATCTCCCCATAGCCATAGCCATCTTCTACAACCAGCACCTGAGATTCCACCATCAGCACATTAGAAGTTGATAGAGCACAATGTCTAAAGGGGCAAAAATGCACCCAGCCATCGAAGCAACAAAAAAACTAAGCTAAAAACACACCTCATACTATTGCCTCGAGCTAGATTAACCAAGTAAATTGGCCAACCACCCCATTTGACTTCTTTGGCAAAAGATGACAATTTTTACCAGCGACAACAACCTCATGTGCAGATGATGTTTGTGTTGTATGTCCCGTTTCTGCAAAATAGTCCAAACAATAGTCAATATGACAACCAGTAAAACATACTAGTAGCAGGAAACATATTCTTAAAGAAAACAACATTTCTAGCTTCCCATCTAGTCCAAACTAAAGCAACTTCTCCAACAGCCATCAAATTCCGAATATCTCCAGTAAACTTCAGAAATTGAACTACACAAATCAGTGAATAAACAGGAACAACCTGAATATATAGTGTCACTCTTCTCCTTTCTAGGAAGCTATAAAACCTGAATATATGGGAAGGACACTCGAAAAAAAACCTCATCGTCGATAGGGATCGACCTTCTCCTGGGCATCGTTGTGGTTGGGTTGGACAACCTCACAGTTGAGGTTGAGGATGGACTTGGCAATAACTTCGTCAGCTTGGGCGCATGTCCCAATCGTCGATGCCATACATGGAACAACTGCTACAAATACAAAAATGATCATCTTTTCACTACTGCTATGACTATCCTATACAAAATCAATCAATCCTCTCATTTTATTCGGTGAAAAGTGAGACTATGTCAACAAACTCAACCTGAATGCAATCACAGAAGCAGAAATTCCAACCACATCAAAACAAATCAAAACAAAACAAAACAACGGTAAAAGGGTGTGGGGAAAGAACATCTTAACTGGCTTTAAGGTGACCTTGTGCGGGGTGCCATCATGGTCAGGGTGGACGATGTCACCGTCCAGGCAAAAGTTGGAGCCAACAATGTCCTCATGGTCAGCTCAGATGAGGGGTCCCGGACATCGTCTTAATCCATAGAAGGCACCTCCTGCTCCCAATCAAGACAACAAACAAACAAATAAGTTCAACCGCGCAAGAACATGAGCACTAATAATTTCTATGTACAAATTATTTAACTATATAGGAGCTGGAGCAAATAATGTATGAATCAGAACTAAAGTTGAACTAGCCTTGTACAGTATAGGAAGGACCTCATCACCGAAATTACAGAATTTCCATCATACATCTACTACACAAGCATATGGTAATGCAAAGCAGAAGAACCAGTAACAAATTAATGCCTAGTCTGTCCAAACTCAGATTCTCGAAATAAGAAAAGGCAATCTGTCAAAAAATAAACAGTAAACACATGCTAGCATCAACACCATTCATTGAATAAGAGGACAATTTCCAAGTAGGTAGTAGCAGGTAATCCTTATAGGTACAATCATTAGCAGCACAGAAATCAACTCCATTAAATACTTGACATAGCCGATGGCAAATTAATCGGTACATTTGACATCACAAACAGATTATCCAAATTTGATTCTCAAAAGAAGAAAGAGCAATCTGTCCAAAATAAAAACAACAATCACAGGCTGGGAGTAGCAGCACAATTCATTCATGGAACGGACTATGCAACCAACGGTGTTGATCTCACAACTACTCTAAACTTAAACCATCCTGCCATTAGCAAAAAATAAGAAAGAGTTCTATCTAGCTTATGCATACTCTACACGGAGTTCTAGGTCAAACATGTGCAAAGCTGCAAACTTTAGCTCGTGGACCATCAACAGCGCAATCTAGTATAACAAAAATTATTTCACTTTCCTTTATGAAATAGCACCCGCAATATAATCTTGTTTCATGTACACAAAGACTTACATCCAAAGTTTCGGTCCTTCACGCTCTATCCTAACGATGGTGTGATCCACTGGCAATGTAGGAAATAACGACATACTCAAATCGACCATCCACCAGCACATCCGTTTGACCACCGGTGGATATCTTCCACACCTGTGTAGATAACAGAAAAGATTTGAAATCAGACAATATAGAAGGTCTCCAATGTCACAAAGGAAACAACCTAAGTGGGAGAAACAGTTCTGAAGAAATCAGAGCATGTTAAATAGTTTTAGGAATTGGTAACGGTGGTATGGGCTGTGGATACTAGAGAATGGAGATGAATCTGTATCCACTACCATAATATTCTATCTTTTATATGAAATTAAACATGAAGTGATCCACTAGCATAATGGAGATGAAAATTTCAATTTGATGTGAAGTTATTCAATTGCAGAACCTTTCAGAATAATAAATAGAAAATGGAAAGATAGTTCATAGCTATGGTTGGTTTACAAAGAATTGCATATGTCTTGAGATGAACAGAACTATAAGGCTCCTTAAAGGAGATGTACAACCCATAATGCAATCAACGAGAACCAATTGAGGTAATCGATTGGCACGTCATTACTAAGAACCAATTGTGGCCATTGATTGGCACATCATTTACTGAGAACCAATTGAGGCCATCGATTGGCAGATCATTTACTGAGAACCAATTGGTCCATCGATTGGCACATCATTTATTGCTAAACAATGCCCTGTTTGATTGATAAAGAAAAAAAAATGGTCATAGAGATTAAGCGCTAAAAGATTGATAGTTGGAGAATGCTGAATTTACAGCAACTAGAAGAAATGCCTATATATCTATATATTTCCATGCATAAAAGCTAGAAGCATGCATTTTATATTTTCTTCTCCAAACAACAACTCAGAGACATCAAAATATATGTATCCATGAGACAAAACTTAATTTATCTCATGATGCTTTGTTACACTTGTAGAAACACAAACATGATCTACTTATCAAGTTCCAAAATACTATTATATAGTACCAGGCAAAATCAAGATTCTAAATATTAAACGCCAAACGATCCAAATCAGGGGGAGCCATCAGCAGCGATCCTAGCACAGTTTTGGCATGCGCGAATCTAGCATTTGAGGTATAAGAAAAACATGTTAGATCAAACTGAGTAATTATTTAGAAAGGTGTACAGAGAATTTTGGAAAATGAAAACATAAGATGGAAGTAAATTATGAGTTGGTAACCTGTACATTTTGTAGCACATCTCAGTCATAGATAGTATGTGGTGATACATCAGTATATATAGTTTCAGACTAAATAATAGGCACGGATTCAAAAAAATTGCTAGCATACATGAGCTCGATATTTCCATGCAGCTAAGCATCTATCTTCACAAGCCTACTATATCATGCATGGTGAAGGGCATAGCAGCACCACAAAATCTAGAATTGCATAGTTCATGAACTGTATTAAGCTCACCCAATTCATCGTTGCTTAGCTAACAATTACTCCCTCCTTCCGAAAAATATAAGGTGTGCATTGACTTTTTTGGTCTTTATCGCACAACTTTGACTGTAACTTTCACTTATTGTATGTCCACTAAATTACTATAAATATACAGGAAATAAAGATGTTTTGCAAGACAAATACGACGTTACCACTTATACATATTCAATCCATGCAATTTTTTTGTATGTATTAACAGCCAAAGTTATGCATCAAAGACCGTACAAAGTCAAGCGCGCATTACATAGTGGGAAGGAGGGTGTACATAGCAGTGAGCATCAAATCGCAAGTCGGGGATCATGTGAGAGAAAGACATGGGCGCTATAGGTACGGGTGGAAGAGAGAGTGTGTAAATGGTAAACAACATGGTAGATGAATAAACATAGCATCTGCTTTATCAACCAAACTAACCTCAAGAAGAATGATACCATAATAAATTGCATTAAGACAGCATGCACAACACATACATGGTGCCAGAAGTTTGATCTGAATACAAACTGAAGACTTACCTTGTTTTAGCCATGGTAGATGCCGAGCATCCCCAATCCACTAGTGAAGTAGAGTTGTCGGTGACACGAAAAACCCTACCACCGACTTCAGTCTGACAGCGAAACCATCACTGGATGAGAATATAGGTGAATAATTAATTTACATATCTTAAGAAGCAGGAAACAGAAAGGATATGCCAAGACGTTCATTGACAGCCACCACACTAGAGATGGTTGTTAAATTGTCTTTTTTGAGAGTAAAAGATCATCATACAAAAAAAATGACATCTATTCAAATAGTCACTTCCCTTTGTTTTATCAAGTAATGTTCCTTCCCATCCCCAGCCATGATAGGACAAAAGTAGAAGAAAAATAGGCTATGCACCAATTTGATTTGTAATTCCTGACATACTGAAACCACAACAAAATGGAAAAGAATTCCAGACTGTTTCAGAGTAGTACTACCTAATCTGACAAATACATCTTGAAGCCAGCAGAGTATGGCTGGGGATAATTGATCAATTCCCTAATAAGCGGATCAAGCTATGGTCTTGAGAGAAAGAAAATGGCAGGAAGGGCATACTTTCAGGCCAGCAGGGGCAAAAATGCTGCTTCGACGATGAGCAGTCAACCCGCATCAACAAGTGTGTCACCTTGTCCTGCAACAGACCAAGTGGCACCAGCAAACAACGAGAAAAACTATTAAAAAGATGCAAACCTGCGTAATAATGAATGAAGAAATTTTTAGAATTAGTTTTTACTAAACTTTCTTCCTTTGCTATAGATAGATAGAAAATTTTGGCAGTTCTCATTAACTATCTAGAAACTTTAGCGATCAAGCTTCGTAGTATATATATTTACTTTTCCCTCCAATTCCTACAAATTTCTACTGACATGGTATTCTAATTCAGAGAAACCTGCACTAGTGTTAGGCTAGACATGAAGTGGAACTGGGTGGGAGTTAACATGAAAGAAAGAAAGAAAGAAAATAGCATGCATGCATCCATACATGGTCAGGATAGAAGTGGAACAAGTGGGAAGGCGGGCGTGTAATAATCCTTCTCGGGAGGGCTTCAATCTATCAAGCCTCTATAGCACAATAGCGCAAAGCATAACTCAAAACAGTTGTGTTCTGCCTTTGTATGTAGGTGCACTGCTCAGGGAGAAAAGAAATCGCTACGAGCATGTTCGATGTGAAATGAACATAGGTGACCAGCTAGCCCTGGGATAAACGGACTAAGAACGGGGGTGGGGATGTTTGGTTCAAATAATAAGGGAAGGTTGCCAAAATATCTTGTCCAGCTTGCACAACCTTTACTATCATAAAACAATGATGAGTAACTGTTGGACATATGTACGAATTAAGAATTTGTTTCTTCAATTTCAAAATTGATTGCTTGTGCAATCAACATGCTTTGCATTAGAGGTCACGGTTTGAAACCAAATAATGTGTCTTTACACCTCAACATCACATGATTCATCATTTCAAAGAAGCTTTAAATAGTTGTCCGAGATAGCTATCTAGTCAAGCTTTAAATATTCTTGCCAAACGGTTACCATGCACTGTAGCTAGCAATGTTCTCAACTAAAGGAACATCGAAGGAATAAAGAAGAGACATGAACCAGCCAAACTTTAACATGCAAAATACGAAATTTCTATCAGTCGTTTTTCGGGCCATAAATAGAAAGTAATAAATATATGGCTTATTGCTTACCCTTGCCAACAACAAAATCAAGAGACTGAAGTATGGGATCATCAGCCCAAATTTTCCGTCCATCTACAACACCAACAAATAAGTACTTCCTAGATCGGATACCCGTGCTCTTGATAAGATCAAGCACTTAAGTTCCACGAACAAGACCAAAACCATAGGCAGTCACACTACTCTATGATGTGAGGGTCCTGTCGCAAAAGAATTAGTTACTGTTTTTTAATAGAACAACTTGAAACACATAAAATGGCAAGTAGAATTCATTAGCAGTAGGGAAACATACTTTGTAATATTCAGCAAGAACATCTGCAAAGTATGTCTCAGTAAGTACATTCAATCCAGATAATGTCGACTCGAGCTCAACATATCCTGAAGAGAGTGCACCAATTCGTGAGCAGCAAGGTCGCTAACAAGGGTGGGCTCGTCAAACTAAATCCATGAAGCACAAGCTGACTTTAACTCGGCGACAGCCTCCCTGCAGTTTATGTAACATATGACATTGTCAACTGAAGATTCGAGCACAAACAAAAGGAGTTGGTTGCTTGAGCCGATGCTTACTTGTAGACGGGAAGAATGCTATCAAGAAATGAAGTAAGAGCGAATGATTTCTCCACACTCTTTACTGCCTTAGAGAGCAGCAAGTATGGGACTGGTCCACCAAGCACTAGAACAATGTCAACTCCAAGCTGCATGAAAGAACGGGTAAGCATGCATGCATCATTTTCTAAAGAGAAATAAATAGAATGGCAAGACACTTCTCTTCCGGGGTCTTACTGTATCACTACCATTATGCAACACAAAAATAGATGTTAATTCTATGTGGGGTTTGTTGAAGACATGTTAATCAGCAATTAACAAACCGAACATCCCAGGTGATAATATCGAATAAACTCGTCATAATCCATTCCATTAAGAACTTACAGTATTGGAATACTACTAAACTAGCAATTTATGTGGGATCAATTTAGATAGCAAGCACAAAAAAAGTACTACAGGTCAGAAGACGTTCTTTACTACCAAAACATATGTGCAAGCAAACTATTATGAAAGGAAGATACCAGGTTAAAATAAAAACACTCGAGACAATGTTGTGGTTGAAGGAACATACTGCCTTTGCCTCCTTGTATCCGGGGACAACATTGTGTGAAGGAGACGAGAACTTGGTTGCTGGGCTCAATTCAGGTACAATGAAGTAACTGAAAGAGAGCAAGAAAGACAGTAAGCAAACATGTATGACCAATGCCCTAAAAATATTTCACATCTGGTCAGCATTCAAAAGATGCAGATTCACTTACTAGTTTGTGTCAAACCACTTGGTCATCTCTCCATAGCAGGGACAATGGAATTGCACCTAGCACCTGGCCATCGAGAAGTAGGTGATGCAGGCAATCTCACCGCCAGTCCAATAGTAGCGGTCGTGGCTACAATAATTTGCCAATGCAAGCAATCTCACCACCAGCACCACGTACGTCTCCTCAGCACGCTAGGCCCCAAGTACACAAGGACAAATGCATAGATATATCATGGTCAATCCAATCTACCTATATCGAAGCAATCACGTCTCCCAACATATATCTGAGTCATGGAGCTTTGAGGTTGAAGGCTATGAACATGTCGCAACACATGGCAAAACACAGAAATTTGCTTTCTCTTCTCTTAACAGAAAAACAACCAGTAAGATGTCCACCACCAGAGTTGCCTCAGAATCAACATGCATACAGGAACAAGGGCCATCAACAATTAATTTTTGTGGCAACATTCCTTGATTAAAACATGCCTACCTAGCTACCAGCACCCCTTGTGCTTGCCTTTGAGCAATCTCTTCACAAATATTGTAAACACTTTGAGACATTTGTTAGTACAAGAACTAAACTAGTAGAAAATTAATCTCCAAGGCAAAAACTAGAAACCAATCAGCAGGTGTTCACGCAACAACTAGTGTAACATCATATCATGGAAATTAACTCATCACATTAATCATAGAACCAGCAGCATGCTAAAATACTTAGACGACATTCCAATTTACAATGATAAAATGGCATATGGGACATGATATCAGTTAGCAGCAAAATTGCTCCAAGAATAGCATTGCAATTTATCAACAACTAATTAATAACAAAAATTTCAAATATATATACTAAAAGGTCAGGCATGCATATGAGTGACAGGGACCAACCCATAAGGGAAGCAACTTGGTTTGGGCATTCAGTTCCCTCGAACCAATTGGTTCGGTGCTTCAGGTAATTGTGAAATCCTGCTAACTAAAATTTTGACCGATCGGTTTTCTTCAAAAGCAAGAACCGAGATTTCGGCCAACGAGAACATCGGTTCCTCGGTTAAGACCGAGCAGGACTGATCTGTTTGATGCTTCCTGCCCTACATGAAGTCACTTCTCGCCCTCACCATCAGCAATCGCCATTATAGATGCAAGCCTCGTTTGGAAAGAAAGGGATGAGAAAAGAACGAGGGACAACATGATTGTCCTCCATCACGCATGCAACCTCGATACACCCCACTTCAGCCTCATCTCCGGGGAAACGCTCTACCATGGTGACGGGCTCGGGAGAGGTAGAGAGGGAGAGCGAGGGGCTGGGCGGCGGCGCTCAGGAGAGGTAGACGGAGAGGGAGGGGTTGGGCGGCGGCGAGGGGCGAGGCTGGTGTGGGCACAGGTGAATGTGGCCACCGGCTATATAGCCGCGCCGCGCCCGTGTGTACGCGTGCGAGGGAGGGGAGGCGTCGGCGCGCCGTCCCGTGACGTGCCGTCCATGAGGAATCAATGACAAGGCTGACCGGCGACAGCCTAGCCATTGATTCCCCGAGGGAACCGAGGCCGTTGGGGGAAGACGAGCCGCCGTGTCGCTGACGCGGCTCGCCCGTGGCTTTTTTCGCGCCAAACAGCTCGCCCCGGCGCCCCGGGCGCCCCCCAGCGCGCCGGGTTCGGCCTGGGTCCGCCGGCGCTATTTTCGGCCCAGGCCGGCGAAAATCGGGTTCCTGGGGGCGCCACTGGGCCGTTTTTTAGGCGTCGGGGCGAAAAAATCGCCTGGGGAGGCCTTCCTGGGGGCGCGGCTGGAGATACTCTTACTAGCTAGCGCCGAGTTCTCTCCATATGTATAGTATCTAGCGCCGACCAAGCACGGAGAAAGAGAGGTTACTTCTCTCTATTAGCTAGCTAACTAACACAATATGAAACCCCTAAATTAACCCTCCAAAACCCCTAAACCCCCCTTTCAAAAAAACCTCGGCGCCTGCGAGCTACTGACGCGTGACTACCTTTTAGTCCCGGTTGGTGTTACCAATCGGGACTAAAGGTCCTCCTGCCTGGGCGCCCCACAACGGCCACGTGGACCTCCTTCGGTCCCGGTTCGTAAGCCAACCGGGACTATAGGTTTTGGGCATTAGTCCACACCATTTTGTCCCGGTTCCAGACTCGGGACTAGAGGCCCTCTGGAACCGGGATCAAAGCCCTGTTTCCTACTGATGATTGAAGGTTAAAGAGAGAGTAGAAGCCATCTAGCCACAAGCTATGGACCCGTAGGTCTGTCGTAAACTACTCACACATCATCGGATGGGCAACATGGTTGATATAGAACCCCTCTGTGGTCGATTCCCTCTCCGATAGAATGCCGGAAAAGGACCCAAATGAGATCGCTTGGGGAGACGGGAAAAATATTTTGGCTGGCTCTCTGTTGGTTTCCCGATTTTAGAGAATTTTTAGAGGCGGAATTAGGTAAAATAGGTGAACGTGGGTCCCACAACACACCACGGCGCGCCTATCCACCGGGCACACCCATGTGCCTTGTGGGCTACTACTTCATCTTCTGACCCTCTCCCGAAGCTTCCAGTGTATGTTTTGTCCAGAAAAAATTGTGAAAAAGTTTCGTGGCATTAGGACTTCGTTTGGTACTCATATTCTGGAAAACTAAAAACAGGCAAAAACAACGACTGATACTTGGCACTGAGTTAATAGATTAGTTCCAATAAATGATATCAAAGTGCATATAATTGCATATAAAACATCCAATATTGATAGTATAATAGCATGGAACAATAAAAAAATATAGATACGTTAGAGACGTATCATAAATTTATGTTCTTGGCTTCTTCCTTCAGTAGAAGGATTCTTCATTGGTTTCCCTGTTTTCAGTAGTTTTTGTATAGTTTTCCTGCTTCTCTAATTTTGAGGGTTTACATACAGGCGCATCAATGCGCGCCTCTATGGTCTAGTATGCTAGTAGCTTTAACTAGTATGCTCGTATAACATGTATATCCAAGATATTATTGATAGCTCATTAATACTTCGCTACCAAAGTTTGATAAGATGCATATCACATCCCAAATGTATCAATTAGATGTTCTTGTAATCAAAAAACACGATTTGGTTGCATGTAACTGCAACAGCAAACTAGTGAATCATAAGGAGAGAGATTATTTATCAATATCCTTACCATATACTTCTCCATACTTCTGATTCTAATAAAGCTGGGTGTGCCCATGATGCATTTTTGGAAGTCAACTACACTTATATAATAGTCATAATGATATCCTTGGAGAATAAAATCAATTTTCACCTAACTCATGTGCTCCACCGTCCATCCTATAAATCTAAATCTCACAATTTTTAAAGTCACTGGAGTGCACATATCTGTTTTAGGTGTTCCATCCGCCCCCCTCACCCAAACATCAATTCCATGGCAAGGAAAACATATCACTTGCTCACATAGACACTAATACATTAACCAGCCAGGTAAAATTTAAAGTTTACTGAATCTGCTACATCAATTACATTGGTAGTCATTATTTTCTATTCGCAAGAAATAATTAGATGTAGTACGGTATGATGTGTAGTATCCATCACAGCGGTGTCCTTCACTTCGTCGCGCAGCAGCAGTAGTTATTATTTTTGTATGAATAACAGGTGCTTTCACTCTTAGCATATCCACGTGCTGAGCAATTTTGCCGGCATAGATCAATTGTGCAGTGTTTCCAAAGTAAGCACGAAGTGAGGATCGTCTCCTTCGTATCTGCACGCAGGCGATGAGGATCACAACAACAACTTCCTAATGAGTAACATCCAACGGTGTATGCAAATATCAAGAGAAAATATTACTAAAGAAATATACCCATGATCCTTCCTTCTACATGAGAGGGCAATAGAGCGGTAGACATGACAACAAGAGCCACCAAGCACAGAGGCTGCACACTGTTCTTCATAAGCGCCATAAAGAAGTTGGAGTTGTTAGGTAGCTTTTTTCTTTGCCCTCCTATTGTTTTTCCCAATATGTCATAAAAGCTATGCCCATGCGCTAGTGTTTTTATAACGCCAAATGCATTGATTGTTTTTCTTTCTTTGGATGTTATTAAACTCTATCCTTAAATAGCATGCATATCCATACAATAAATTTGATATTTATATGATCACTCATTATTACCTTCCTCAATTGAGCATCTCACAATCTATGATTTCACTAATAGTTTCCTTCATCATATTCCATTTCCATCTTTTATTTGTTGTTTCTTAATTATCTTCTGTGTACGTCGTCTTTTTTTCACCTACCGCAATAGCCCTTGAAACATATGAAAATGTATAATATACTAGAGAAAGTTGAATTACAGCCCTATTAGGAAATATTATAACAACATTGAAAGTTCTCTTTGTGACAAGGGGCAGTTTTTATTGACACATAAAGAGCCATCTAGGGGATACAAGCACGATGACTGGGGCGACTGCAGGGGCGTTCGCTACCCATGCACGACCTCCTGCCCTCTCCCTTGGCGTTCGGCAGCGAGCCGGGGGCCGGTTCTGGGCACTCGCTGACGACGATGCTGACGATGTGGATGGGGAAGCGGAAGCGGACTCGCTGGAGTCTTCGTCGTCGCCGACGCCGTCCGACTTGGTTTGCGAGTTTTTTCATGCAAGCTACGACGACGAGGAGGTGGCATCGACTATAGACAAGCTGCTGCCCTTGGACGATCCGGCAAGGGTAGGACTACATGCGGGGGAGAAGAAGGAGATGATCCGGCGAGTCGTTCATCGGAGGACGGCGGCGTCGGCGGTCAGACCCTGGAAGGGCCCCCTCCCAAAGGTAAGTCTACCGAACCTCACTCTGTTCGATCTGATTCCTCCGGACGCCTGGACTATGGTTGTGAGGAAGAAGGACGCCGGGTAGTGGCTGGGCCGGCGCCGGCGGCGATCGTAGCGTCAGCGCCGAGAATATCGGCGATCGGGATCGGGGCTGCCCGAGCGTGCCGTTTGAAGGACATTCTGGGCCGCGATGGGCCGATCTGTCGCGAACACGATTCGGGCCTAGCGCGAACTGGGTATGAGGCCCAGGTCCCAAGCTAGGCGATCGATCGATCTATGCGCGTTCCACTCGTCGTTCATGGGAAGGAGTCGACAGACGGTCAGGCTTTTCCTACGATCGCGAGGCGGCTTGCTTGTTCGTCCGAGGCGGCTAGGGTTCACCGGGTTGCCGTCCCTGGGTTCCCTACGGACGCGCGAGGGACAGCTCCACGGATTCGTCCTGCGGCAGCCATGGACGGTTGAGGAGCTGGCCATCTTCCAAATCCTGGGCCGCCGAAGCTTACGGTAGTGCCGCCGGTGTGCGGCGGGGCTCCACGGCAGGCACCTCCGCCCCATCAAGTCACGCTTCCGCCGCAGGTCAGGGCGGGAAACGCGCAGCAGCAGCCCAATAATCTGCAGCAGCTTACGGGATAGTTACCCGCGGCTAGGGCTGCGCCACCGGCGCATAGGGGCGGCAGTGGTCAGCACTTTCCCGGCGTACCGGGGCAGGGAGGCTCCGCATGGCGGCTGTGGCCCTCCCCGTGGAAAATGGGGTGATGATGGATACGAGGCATATGGCGAAGGACAGCATAGAGGCTCGTCGTCTACTGGCGGCGGGCGCGGTTTTGCTTGGCAAAGTGACGGGTCATCGGATAGGCCGTTCTATGGTCCTCCGGGTGGTTTTGTTGAGGGGGCATCTGGCCCGGATCATAGGCAGAGAGGTGGTTTCCGTGGCCATTGTGGTGGCCGCGGAGGCAGAAACCGCCATCGTCAGCCTCCGCCGCCTACCGCCACCGTTGCAGAGCCGGTGGGTTCATCGGAGGTGGTGGCCTCTGTGCACGCGCCAGTGATGTCCGGTCAGGTCAGGGCCGCGGTGACGGCTTTGGCTACTGCGGCGGCGCCCGAGGCTGAGCCCAGCGCAGCATGTTCTATCAGAGTGGTAGACAAATCAGAGTGTGATAAAGCTACCAAGTGGGCGCGTAAGAAGGAGACAATGCTATGTTATCCCTGTGGTGAGCAGGGCACTTTATTGCTGAGTGCGTTACTGAACTTTGTGACACTTGCCTCAAGCCGGTACACGCTACAGGGGAGTGCCCACTGTTGCATGAACCAATGTCGGGAGTTACCATTTATGGTGTGTGCTGCGCCGAGTTGATGTTCTTCAAGTCTCCGAGTGCGATGGAGGTTCCAGAGGAGCTTCAGAGCGCGACCGCGGGGGTGGTCAAAGTAACTAAAGGTGTACTGTCTGAGGCTCAGATACTGAAGAGGCTGAGTGAGCTGGCTCCGGGTAACTTTCAGTGGGAGCTTATTAGACTCGAGGCCAATGTGTACAAAGTTGAGCTTCCATCAGCAGAGGATTTGCAGAGGCTTCTGGATTTTTGGATGTGCAGAGTGCCGGGCACAGAGTGTGTCCTCGAGTTCAACGAGTGGAAGAAGGTCGATCCGAAGGGCAAGCCTCTTTCTCAGGTCTGGTTATGTTTCTCAGGGGCTCCGTCTAAGCCTCTGAACGATGTTCGTGTTGCGGCTAGCTTGGGGACACTTGTTGGGAAGACCGAGCGGGTGGACATGCCCTTTACCCGAGCTAACGGGGTGGCGAGATTGCTAGTGAGTGTTCTTGATATCGAGTTGGTACCGGATGTGGTTAAGTGGACGCATGCCGGCATGATATATGATCTTGATACTGAGTTTGAGGGAACTAATCTATTCTCTGAGGCGTCGACTGGAAAGGATGTTGATATGGTTGATAAGGATGACGGCTCGGGCAACAAGGAGTTGCATGAGGAGGATCGTGGACAAGATAAGTCCAATGCCCCGGGTGCTAACCACGTCTCGGTAGTACCCAGGAAGGGGACTCCACCACCATTTTCTACGCCTATGAACTCGCTGAGATTTGGCTCGTTTCAGCCCGCTTCTGCTCCTCCTAAACTGTGGGGTGATCGGGTGGAGTGTGATGATCTGTCTGAGCACTCGCTTCCTCCTCTTGATTTTGCGATTCATGATGCATCTGTAGGAGGCAATTCGGAGGTGCTTGATTCTGAGGTGACATCTGTGGAGTGTGCATCTAACCCTAAGGCTTCAGCGGCAGTACTTGGCCAGGATGCCGAGCATCGCGTCGACGGTGGAGAGAATCGTGGGCAGGCGGCCCCTCATTCCCCCGCTGCTCACGCTCAGAGTGGTGCTTCTCTACTGACAAGGAGTCCGCCGACGACTTGCGCGGCAGTAGACGTGCAGCGCGCCCGAGGCGGTGCCGGATCAGGAGGGGGTGTGGGCAGGTGGACTCCGCCCCTATCTCTCCCGTGATGCCCATGGTGGGGGTAGCTGTAGCTGCGACCCCTGGCCACGGGCCTTGGCCGGGTCTGCCGACGGTGCATGGCAGTACCCTGGCTGTTTCGGCTCAGGAGAGCCCTGTTGGGGGTTGGGCAGGAGGCCCTACCCCGAACGGGGTCTCACGGGAGGACATCATCGCTTTTGGAGGGATTCCGGATCCTGCATCCGAAGGGCAATGGGATGAGCTGTTGATGGGCCTCTAACCCCTCGTTGGTTACCCCAAGTGGAAGGTGTAAGATGCAGTGTTGTGGAAGTTTTTCCCTTAGCAAAGATGCCAAGGATCGAATCCCAGAGACTCCTAGGTTCAACAAGTAGGTGTCAACTGCTAACGGCGCCAGATATTAGCAATCAACGTGGACCTGCACACAGATACAAATAACTTTGCTCCCAACGAGTATAACAGAGAGGTTGTCAATCCCTCCGGCCCTGTAGTTCACAAGGGATTAAACGCAAGTGATAGTAAATAGCGAATGTGATCAATGATGGTAATATGGACCGGAGTCTCATGATGTTCACTAGTGATGTCTCTCTCCCAAAAGACGATAAAACAGCTATGTGAGGTAAACGAATTACAGCTGGGCAATTGACAGGACCACGAAGGCAAACCAATGCTGACTACATTGCAAGAAAGGTTGAGGTTCAAAGCATGGGCGGTACGCCAAAGTAAGTAGATCGAAATCCATCAATATCTACTACTAATCATCCACCTTGAGATATCTATCCAGAACATCTCGCTGGTATTAAGTAGCGAGTCCCACCCATAGTGTAAACTCAAAGCAACAGACAACTGCATTAAAAGAACTTTGCGTAAAGTAAACAATCCTTGCACCCGCGGGAACAAGCACCGTTGTTTTCCCCCTTGTGGCAACAACACATCCCCTAGACTCACGTTTATGTCACTCAAGCTAGTCATCGAGGGGCATGAACCCACAATCGAGCATATGTTCCCTCTTGGAGTCACTACCTACTACTCGGCCAAAGCAATAGATAACAACGGAGAACATGCAATAATTACTTATGAACATAAATATAAAAGAGGTAGATCAAATATATTACTCAAGAACAATCTGAACATAATCTCATAATCCATCGGATCCCAGCAAACTCATATAGCAACAGCATAAGGATTACATATGTGCCTCGATCATGTAGGATAGCTCACGAGGACTAATTAGTGAAGCACAAGAACGGGAGGAGAACATCACATAGCTACTGGTCATGGACTCATGGTCCAAGGGAGACTACTCACAACTCATCCGGGAGGCGTCCATGGTGGTGGAGAGGCTCCCGATGGTGATCCTCCCCTCCGGCAGGGTGCCGGAAAGAGTTCTCGTGGTGCTCCCGATCTTGGAAGCGGCAGCGGCGGAACAGAGATGAGATCGCGAAAAAGAGTTCCCCCCCCCCGGCTGTCCTTCGGGCACAAGGAAGTTTCCGGAACGCTGATTTTTTATATAATTTTCTGGATTTTTCCTGGCAGTTCTCGTAACGTGAAAACCTGAAATACAAAAACAGCCGAAAACAGAAACTGGCACTCGGGTGCACTGGATTAGTAGGTTAGTCCAAATATGATCAAAAGTGTATGGAAGTGTATAAATATCATAGCAATATCACCCAAAAGTGGCATGGAGCAAGCAGAAATTATAGATACGTTTTGGACGTATCAACTGTTGGAAATATGCCCTAGAGGCAATAATATAAGAGTTATTATTATATTTCCTTGTTCATGATAATTGTTTATTACCCATGCTATAATTGTATTGATTGGAAACTTAAATACATGTGTGGATAAATAGACAAACTTTGTGTCCCTAGTAAGCCTCTTCAGGACTAGCTCGTTGATCAAAGATGACCGCGGTTTCCAGGTCATAGACATGAGTTGTCATTTGATAACGGGATCACATCATTAGGAGAATGATGTGATGGACGAGACCCAAACGTTAAACATAGCTTTTGATCGTATCAGTTATCGCTATAGTTTTCTGCATGTCAAGTATAAGTTCCTATGACCATGAGATCATGTAACTCACTGACACCGTAGGAGTGCCTTGTGTGTGCCAAACGTCGCAACGTAACTGGGTGACTATAAAGGTACTCTACAGGTATCTCCAAAGGTGTCTGTTGAGTTGACATGGATCGAGACTGGGATTTGTCACTCCGTGTGACGGAGAGGTATCTCCGGGCCCACTCGGTAATACGTCATCTCAATGAGCTCAAAGTGACTAAGTAGTTTGTCACGGGATTATGTATTACGGAACGAGTAAAGAGACTTGCCGGTAACGAGATTGAACTAGGTATAGAGATACCGACGATCGAATCTCGGGCAAGTAACATACCGACGAGACAAAGGGAACTGTATACGGGATTACCTGAATCCTTGACATTGTGGTTCATCCGATGAGATCATCGAGGAACGTGTGGGAACCAATATTGGTATCCAGATCCCGCTATTGGTTATTGACCTGGGAGTATCTCGGTCATGTCTGCATAGTTTCCGAACCCGCAGGGTCTACACACTTAAGGTTCGGTGACGCTAGGGTTGTTAGTGAGAACAGTGCATGGTAATCGAAGGTTGTTTGGAGTCCCGGATGAGATCCCGGACGTGACGAGGGTCTCCGGAATGGTCCGGGGACGAAGATTGATATATGGGATGAGAGTAAACGGAGTCCGGAATTGTTCTGGGGAACATCGGGAAGGAATCGGAGAACCGAAAGGTGTTTCGGGGGCCACGGTAAATGTTACGGGCCCTATGGGCCATAAGTGGGGAGACGCAACAGCCCACACAAGGGCTGTGCGCCCCCCCCCCCCAGGCTCCTCCATCTGCGCCTAAGGGGCTGGGCCCCCCTAGGGCAGCCGCACCCCTAGGACTTGGGGGGCAAGGCGCCTGGGGGGGGGGGGGAACCCTAACCCTGGCCGCAGCCCCTCCCCTTGGCCGCCACCCCCTAGGGGGAACCCTAGGGGCGCCCCCTCCTCTCTCTCCCCCCTATATAAAGAGAAGTAGAGGGAGGGCAGCAATACAAGTTGGTGCCTCGGCATTGCCCTCCCTCTCCACGAATATCTTCGTCTAGTTTGCAGTGCTTGGCGAAGCCCTGCTGAAATTCCTTCACCACCATCTCCACCACGCCGTCGTGCTGCTGGGTTTCTCCGTCAACTTCTCCTTCCCCCTTGCTGGATCAAGAAGGAGGAGACGTCCCCGAGCTGCACGTGTGTTGAACGCGGAGGCACCGTCCGTTCGGTGCTGGGATCTTCGGCGATTTGAATCGCGGCAAGTACGACTCCATCAACCGCGTTCTTGAACGCTTCCGCTTAGCGATCTACAAGGGTATGTGGATCCGACTCTTCCCTCGTAGATGCATCTCCTAGATTGATCTTGGTGAGCGTAGGAAAATTTTTGTTTCCCATGCAACGTTCCCCAACAGTGGCATCATGAGCTAGGATCTTGCGTAGATGTTTTCACGAGTAGAACACAAAGGGGTTTGTGGGCGTTGATGTTTAGATTGCTTCCCTCTTTGGTCTTTCTTGATTCAGCGGCATTATGGGATGAAGCGGCCCGGACCAACTTTACATGTCCACGTACATGAGACCGGTTCCATCGACAGACATGCGACTTTTGTTGCATAAGATGGCTGGCGGGTGTCTGTCTCTCCTATCTTAGTTGAATCAGATTCGACGAAGGCGGTCCTTGTAGAAGGTTAAATAGCAACTTAAATATCACCGTTGTGGCTTTGCGTAGGTAAGAAGCGTTCTTGCTAGATACCCATAGCAGCCACGTAAAACATGCAGCAACAAATTAGAGGACGTCTAACTTGTTTTTGCAGGGTATGTATGTGATATGATATGGCCAAAGACATGATGAGATATATTTGATGTATGAGATGATCATGTTGTAATAGTTAATATCGACTTGCATGTCGATGTATACGGCAACCGGCAGGAGCCATAGGGTTGTCTTTAATTTTTGTATGACCTGCGTGTCAATCATTAAGCGCTATGTAATGCTTTACTTTATCGCTAAACGGTAGCAATAGTAGTAAGAGCATGGTGGGCGCGCGACAACCCCGATGGCGACACGATGATGGAGATCATGATGATGGGGATCATGGTGTTACGCCGGTGACGATGGAGATCATGCCGGTGCTTTGGAGATGGAGATCAAAAGCACGAGTTGATGGCCATATCATGTCACTTATGATTTGCATGTGATGTTAATCCTTTTATGCATCTTATTTTGCTTAGGACGACGGTAGCATTATAAGATGATCCCTCACTAAAATTTCAAGATAAAATTGTGTTCCCCCCGAGTGTGCGCCGTTGCGAAGGTTCGTCGTTTCGAAACACCACGTGATGATCGGGTGTGATAGACTCTACGTTCGCATACAACGGGTGCAAGCCAGTTTTGCACATGCAGAACACTCGGGTTAGACTTGACGAGCCTAGCATGTACAGACATGGCCTCGGAACACGGAAGACCGAAAGGTCGAGCATGAGTCATATAGTAGATATGATCAACATGAAGATGTTCACCATTGACACCACCTCATCTCACGTGATGATCGGACTTGGGTTGGTGGATTTGGATCATGTCACACTCGGATGACCAGAGGGATGTCAATTTGAGTGGGAGTTATAAGTAATTTGATTAGTTAAAACTCACTTATCATGAACAATAGTCTAAGATGTCTTTGCAAATCTTTTGTTGTAGATGGCTCCCGCAGTAGCTCCCCTGAATTTTAATGCGTTCCTAGAGAAAACTAAGCTGAAAGATGATGGGAGCAACTTTGTGGACTGGCTCCGCAATCTAAGGATCATCCTCACAGCTGCCCAAAAGGTTTATGTCCTAAATGCACCGCTAGGTGAACCCCCCCGCTCCGGCCTCTGTGGACGTTATGAACGCCTGGCAGTCGCGTGCGGATGACTACTCAGTAGTGCAGTGTGCCATGTTGTATAGCTTGGAAGGAGGACTTCAAAGGCGTTTTGAACGTCATGGAGCATATGAGATGTTCCTGGAGTTGAAGTTCATCTTTGAGAAGAATGCCAAGATCGAGAGGTATGAGACCTCCAATAAATTCTTTGATTGCAAGATGGAGGAGAATTCGTCTGTCAGTGAGCACTTACTGAAGATGTCTGGGTACTATACCCGCATAGCTGATCTGGGACTTGTGTTCCCGGAGGAGGCTATCATTGACAGAATTCTCCAGTCACTCCCACCTAGCTACAAGAGCTTCGTGCAGCATTATAACATGCAAGGGATGAACAAAACCATCGCCGAGCTGTTTGCGATGCTAAAGGTCGCTGAGTCAGACATCCAGAAGGAGCATCAAGTGTTGATGGTCAATAAAACTACCAGTTTCAAGAAGAATGGCAAGGGCAAGAAGGGTAACTCTAAAAAGGGTGGCAAGGCAGTTGATCATCCAGTAAAGAAACCCAAGGCTGGGCCCAAGCCAGAGACTGAGTGTTTCTATTGCAAGGGGAACGGCCACTGGAAGCGGAACTGCCCCAAGTATCTGGCAGACAAGAAGGGGGCCAACAACAACAACAAGCAAGGTATATGTGATATACATGTTATTGATGTGTACCTTACCAACTCTCGTTGTAGTGCCTGGGTATTTGATACCGGTTCGGTTGCTCACATTTGCAACTCTAAACAGGAACTACGGAATAGACGGAGGCTGGCAAAGGACGAAGTGACGATGCGCGTGGGGAATGGTTCCAAGGTTGATGTGATCGCCGTCGGCACGCTCGCTCTTCGATTACCATCGGGATTAGTTATGAACCTGAATAATTGTTATTTAGTGCCTGCGTTGAGCATGAACATTATATCTGGATCTTGTTTAATGCGAGACGGTTACTCATTTAAATCAGAGAATAAAGGTTGTTCTATTTATATGGGTAATATCTTTTATGGTCATGCACCCGAAGTAGGGGGTTTATTCTTATTGAATCTCGATAGTGATGATACACATGTTCATAACATTGATGCCAAAAGATGTAGAGTTGATAACAATAGTACCACTTTCTTGTGGCACTGCCGTCTGGGTCATATCGGCGTGAAACGCATGAGGAAGCTCCATGCTGATGGACTTTTGGAATCTCTTGATTTTGAATCACTTGACACATGCGAGCTGTGCCTCATGGGCAAGATGACTAAGACCCCGTTTTCAGGAACAATGGAACGGGCAAGTGACTTATTGGAAATCATACATACTGATGTGTGTGGCCCGATGAGTGTCACGACGCGCGGTGGATATCGTTATTTTCTCACCTTCACTGACGACCTAAGTAGATATGGGTATATTTACTTGATGAAGCATAAGTCTGAAACGTTTGAAAAGTTCAAGCAATTTCAGAGTGAAGTTGAGAATCATCGTAACAAGAAGATCAAGTTCCTACGATCTGATCGAGGGGGAGAGTATCTGAGTTATGAGTTTGGCAATCACTTAAGACAATGTGGAATTGTTTCACAGTTGACGCCACCTAGAACACCACAGCGTAATGGTGTGTCCGAACGTCGTAATCGAACCCTATTAGATATGGTGCGTTCTATGATGTCTCTTGCCGATTTGCCACTATCATTTTGCGGATATGCGTTAGAGACGGCTGCATTCACTTTAAATAGGGCTCCATCTAAGTCCGTTGAGACAACACCGTATGAACTGTGGTTTGGTAAGAAACCTAAGTTGTCTTTTCTCAAAGTTTGGGGTTGCGATGCTTATGTCAAAAGGCTTCAGCCAGAAAAGCTCGAACCCAAAGCGGACAAATGTGTCTTCATAGGATACCCAAAAGAGACGGTTGGGTACACCTTCTATCTCAGATCCGAGGGCAAAGTGTTTGTCGCTAAGAACGGGTCCTTTCTCGAGAAAGAGTTTCTCTCGAAAGAATTGAGTGGGAGGAAGGTAGAACTTGATGAGGTTATTGAACCTCTGCTTCAACCAGAGAGTAGCGCAGCACAGAAAGATGTTTTTGTGGAGCCTGCAACGGTTGAAGAGGAAGCCAATGATGATGATCAAGAAGCTTCTGATCAAGTTACTACCGAACCTCGTAGGTCGACAAGGGTACGCACTGCACCTGAGTGGTATGGTAACCCTGTCTTGGAGGTCATGTTGTTGGACAACAGTGAACCTGCGAGCTATGGAGAAGCGATGGTGGGCCCGGATTCCGACAAATGGTTAGAGGCCATGAAATCCGAGATGGGATCCATGTATGAAAACAAAGTATGGACTTTGGAAGTATTACCTGAAGGTCGGAAGGCCATTTAGAATAAATGGATTTTTAAGAGGAAGACGGACGCTGACGGCAATGTCACCGTGTATAAAGCTCGACTTGTGGCAAAGGGTTTTTCACAAGTTCAAGGAGTTGACTACGATGAGACTTTCTCACCCGTAGCGATGCTTAAATCCATCCGAATCATGTTAGCAATAGCTGCATATTTCGATTATGAAATTTGGCAGATGGATGTCAAAACAGCGTTCCTTAACGGTTTTCTTAAGGAAGAGTTGTATATGATACAACCGGAAGGTTTTGTCGATCCAGAGAATGCTGACAAAGTTTGCAAACTCCAGCGTTCCATTTATGGGCTGGTGCAAGCATCTCGGAGTTGGAATCTTCGCTTTGATGAGGTGATCAAAGCGTTTGGGTTTGTACAAGTTTACGGAGAAGCTTGTATTTACAAGAAAGTGAGTGGGAGCTCTATAGCGTTTCTAATATTATATGTTGATGACATATTGCTGATTGGAAACAATATAGAACTTTTGGATAGCGTGAAGGGGTATTTGAACAAGAGTTTTTCGATGAAGGACCTCGGTGAAGCTGCTTTCATATTGGGCATCAAGATCTATAGAGATAGATCGAGACGCTTGATAGGACTTTCACAAAGTACATACCTTGATAAAGTTTTGAAGAAGTTCAAAATGGATCAATCCAAGAAGGGGTTCTTGCCGGTATTGCAAGGTACAAAGTTGAGTAAGACTCAATGCCCAGTGACTGCGGAAGATAGAGAAAAGATGAGTGTCATCCCCTATGCTTCAGCCATAGGCTCTATCATGTATGCAATGCTGTGCACAAGACCAGATGTCAGCCTTGCCATAAGTATGGCCGGAAGGTTTCAAAGTAATCCTGGTTTGGATCACTGGACAGTGGTCAAGAATATCCTGAAGTACCTGAAAAGGACTAAGGAAATGTTTCTCGTTTATGGAGGTGATCAAGAGCTCGTCGTAAAGGGTTACGTCGATGCAAGCTTTGACACTGATCCGGATGACTCTAAGTCTCAAACCGGATACATATATATTCTCAACGGGGGAGCGGTAAGCTGGTGCAGTTCCAAGCAAAGCGTGGTAGCCGATTCTACATGCGAAGCGGAGTACATAGCTGCCTCGGAGGCGGCAAAGGAAGGTGTCTGGATGAAGGAGTTCATAACAGATCTCGGAGTTGTGCCTAGTGCATTGAACCCAATGACTCTGTTTTGTGACAACACTGGTGCCATTGCTCTAGCCAAGGAACCAAGGTTTCACAAGAGGGCCAGACACATAAAGCGACGCTTCAATTCCATCCGCGATTCAGTCAAGGAAGAGGACATAAGCATTTGCAAAGTACACACGGATTTGAATGTTGCAGATCCGTTGACGAAGCCTCTTCCACGGGCTAAGCATGATCAACACCAAGACTCTATGGGTGTTAGATTCATTACCTTGTAATGCTAGATTAATGACTCTAGTGCAAGTGGGAGACTGTTGGAAATATGCCCTAGAGACAATAATATAAGAGTTATTATTATATTTCCTTGTTCATGATAATCGTTTATTACCCATGCTATAATTGTATTGATTGGAAACTTAAATACATGTGTGGATAAATAGACAGACTTTGTGTCCCTAGTAAGCCTCTTCAGGACTAGCTCGTTGATCAAAGATGACCGCGGTTTCCAGGTCATAGACATGAGTTGTCATTTGATAACGGGATCACATCATTAGGAGAATGATGTGATGGACGAGACCCAAACGTTAAACATAGCTTTTGATCGTATCGGTTATCGCTATAGTTTTCTGCATGTCAAGTATAAGTTCCTATCACCATGAGATCATGTAACTCACTGACACCGTAGGAGTGCCTTGTGTGTGCCAAACGTCGCAACGTAACTGGGTGACTATAAAGGTACTCTACAGGTATCTCCGAAGGTGTCTGTTGAGTTGACATGGATCGAGACTGGGATTTGTCACTCCGTGTGACGGAGAGGTATCTCCGGGCCCACTCGGTAATACGTCATCTCAATGAGCTCAAAGTGACTAAGTAGTTTGTCACGGGATTATGTATTACGGAACGAGTAAAGAGACTTGCCGGTAACGAGATTGAACTAGGTATAGAGATACCGACGATCGAATCTCGGGCAAGTAACATACCGACGAGACAAAGGGAACTGTATACGGGATTACCTGAATCCTTGACATTGTGGTTCATCCGATGAGATCATCGAGGAACGTGTGGGAACCAATATGGGTATCCAGATCCCGCTATTGGTTATTGACCTGCGAGTATCTCGGTCATGTCTGCATAGTTTCCGAACCCGCAGGGTCTACACACTTAAGGTTCGGTGACGCTAGGGTTGTTAGTGAGAACAGTGCATGGTAACCGAAGGTTGTTCGGAGTCCCGGATGAGATCCCGGACGTGACGAGGGTCTCCGGAATGGTCCGGGGACGAAGATTGATATATGGGATGAGAGTAAACGGAGTCCGGAATTGTTCTGGGGAACATCGGGAAGGAATCGGAGAACCGAAAGGTGTTTCGGGGGCCACGGTAAATGTTACGGGCCCTATGGGCCATAAGTGGGGAGACGCAACAGCCCACACAAGGGCTGTGCGCCCCCCCTAGGCTCCTCCACCTGCGCCTAAGGGGCTGGGCCCCCCTAGGGCAGCCGCACCCCTAGGACTTGGGGGGCAAGGCGCCTGGGGGGGG
>LR738712.1:760002573-760058457 GCA_902687465.1 Secale cereale
GAACCCTAACCCTGGCCGCAGCCCCTCCCCTTGGCCGCCACCCCCTAGGGGGAACCCTAGGGGCGCCCCCTCCTCTCTCTCCCCCCTATATAAAGAGAGGTAGAGGGAGGGCAGCAATACAAGTTGGTGCCTCGGCATTGCCCTCCCTCTCCACGAATATCTTCGTCTAGTTTGCAGTGCTTGGCGAAGCCCTGCTGAAATTCCTTCACCACCATCTCCACCACGCCGTCGTGCTGCTGGGTTTCTCCGTCAACTTCTCCTTCCCCCTTGCTGGATCAAGAAGGAGGAGACGTCCCCGAGCTGCACGTGTGTTGAACGCGGAGGCACCGTCCGTTCGGTGCTGGGATCTTCGGCGATTTGAATCGCGGCAAGTACGACTCCATCAACCGCGTTCTTGAACGCTTCCGCTTAGCGATCTACAAGGGTATGTGGATCCGACTCTTCCCTCGTAGATGCATCTCCTAGATTGATCTTGGTGAGCGTAGGAAAATTTTTGTTTCCCATGCAACGTTCCCCAACATCAACATCCCCAAGCTTAATTCCTGCTCGTCCTCGAGTAGGTAAATGATAACAAGAATAATTTCTGTGGTGACATGCTATTAACCATATAGGACTTTTTATAGTCATATGACAAAAGCTTTCTGAGACAATGATTCTATAGTAATTAAGTTGCCTCATGAGAAAATCACAAATGACTGAAAGTTTTACAACATGAAACTGAAACATCAAAAAGATTTGCAATGAACATGATGTGCAAATATGATAAAGTGATATCTAGCTTGCCCCCTTTTGTGAAGCAAAACATAAATGCAGGGGCACCTTCAAGGTTTAAGTGATGACTAGATACAATGATTTCAGAATAAACGATATCACAATCATGCAAAAGACAATGCTACTTTGGGACAATGCACATTACACTCAGAATGACAATCATGCTCTCAGTAGTTGGTGCTTTAAAAGAAGGTGGAGACTCAGCATAAAAGTAAAAGAATGGTTATGTGCTAGAGCTTTTTATTTTGAAAACATAGAAGCAATTTTGTCAACGGTAGTAGTACTTCATATGTGTCATGCATAAGACATACTATAAGTTGCAAGCCTCATGCATCGAATACCAATAGTGCTCGCACCTTGTCCTAATTAGCTCGGATTTCCATGGGTTATCATTGCATTACATATGTTTCAACCAAGTGTCACAAAGGGGTACCTCTATGCCACCTGTACAAAGGCCCAAGGAGATAAATCGCATTTGATTTCTCGTTTTTGATAGATCTCAACTTGAGGACATCCATACCGGGACAACATAGAAAATAGATAATGGACTCCTCTTCAATGCATAAGCATATTCTCATAAGAGATTGAGGATTAATGTCCAAGCTAAAACTTCCACCATGATACATGGCTTTGGTTGGCGGCCCAATGTTCTTCTCTAACAATATGCATACTCATTCAACCCATGGCAAATCACCCTTACTTCAGACAAGACGAACATGCATAGCAACTCACATGATATTCAACAAAAGTGTGACAGTTGATGGCGTCCCCAGAAACATGGTTACCGCTCAGCAAGCAACTTATAAGAAATAAGATACATAAGCAACATATTCTTTACCACAATAGTTTTTAAGCTACTTTCCCATGAGCTAGTACAGGTGGAGGTTAGTAAAAGACTGGGAGCGACCAACTAAGAGAGCAATGACGGTCATAATCATGCAGAGCGACAAAGCAATATGGAATCAGGCATGGAAGTTATATCGCTACTCAGAAATAAAAGATCATCAAGACTTGACAGACTTTCTTTACAGTCTTAAATATGCGTGAGCATACGCCAAGTCAATCAAAATAAATTCTCGAAGGAAGATATTACTAAACCATACCACATCATAGGCAAACAAATCATGTTGGTATTCCGATAACACATTGGGAACCCCCCAGCTATTTGAGACTAACCATAAGAAAACCTGCACTACTAAGTGCCATCATGCAAGTAGCATCTTTATCATAGACATATTAACCAATGCAACGGAAGCATACTCTCTTAATAAGGTGAGCATGGTAATTAAAGAGAGTTCAAGCAACCAACTAAACAAAAGCTCTTTGAAAAAGATAAGCATGAATACTAAGAGCAAAGCATGATAGTAGCTATTAAAAGACAAAGAACACACACATCAAAGATAGACATGAAAATTCTATGTTATGTTCTAGGTAGAAGTGGAGCGTATTTCTCTCCCACATAAAGAAAGCTGAGTTTCGACTCGTTATGAAAAACTAAAAAGAAAACAAAAGCAAGACGCTCCAAGCATAGCACATAACACATGAAGTGATAAAAATATAGCGGAACGAAAGACGAACTGATAATGTTGATGGAGAAGGGGATGCACGGGGGCATCCCCAAGCTTAGACGGTTGAGTCTCCTTGAATATTTCTTGGGGGTGCACGGGGGCATCCCCAAGCTTGAGCGCTTGACACTCCTGAATCTTTTTATCATCTTCCCTCGCACACTTGAAAACTCCCTTCATACATAACTCATCATAATCTGATTAGCGAGGTTAGTACCCTTAATAAAATAATTACACCTTGCTGGAAATAAAGATATTCTTGAAGTTCTACTGTTTCTCAAGATTGCCAAAAGGTTTTTGCAAAGAAAAAGCAAGCTCTTGATTTGCAAAATGAAGGAAAGTCAAAACAGGACAGAATCTGTGAAAAACAGAACAGCAGGTAGTAATTGATCTGTTCGGGCTACTTCTGCAACTCAAATCAAAAAACTCAGAACAGACGCGTGAAAGAAAATTATATAGAGAACGCTGTCGAAAAAATTCAGACCAAAAAGATGATCTGGTGATTTTATACGAATTTTTCTATCCAAGGACAGAATCTGTTTCCTGGACAGCACCTCACAACTTTTGAACTTTCTAGCAATCAGAGGCTATACTTGGCACAAATATGAAAAGCAAAGATACAATGATGATGCTACAGCAGTAAACAACATTAAGACACACAAAAGCAAAAATAAAAATTTATTCATGTGGGCTGCCTCCCAAAAGCGCTTTCTTTTATGCCTTTAAGCTAGGCATAATGCATATAGATCAAGTTGTATCAATTGAACCATCATCAAGATCATCAAAAAGCTCTTCAATAATACAACTAGTCTTAAGAGGACTCTCAAATAAAGGCCTCATAGAGATACTTCTAGGTAGAAGACCAAAAGGATAAAAGTCAAGGGAAGATTCATTTATAAATTCATCAAAGACAGGTGTTTCTTCCAAAGTCTTTACAGTTTCAACCCCTTTGGCAATAGGTGGATTACTTTTAGAGCGGGGAGCCTTTGGAACGTGAACGAACTTAGGCTCCTTCTTCGCCGGAGTTTCTACCTTTTTGGTTTTGATTGAGGAGAAGGTGGTTCCTAGAGTATCAAAGATTTCCTCAATCTTGTCTATCCTAGAAGAGTCCAAGTCATGGAATTTGACGGTCTCCAAAATTTTAAAAATTTTATACATGGAGCTATCAAGTCTATTCAAATTCCCTTGGATCTTACGATCCAACTCATTTATCTTATTAATGCTTGGCATCTCTAGCTCTATCTTTTCAAGTTTTTTCATAATGTGAGCTAGGGTGATGTCCTCTCGAATGCTAACAACAGGGAGATTCCCAACAAGATTTTCAATAATACTAAGAGACTCCCAAACTGGGGCCTCTAGGAAATTCCCATTGATAGCAGTATCTTAGAATAATCCTATTCCAAGAAGTAATTCCAACATAAAAATTTCTAAGCAAGATAGTAGTAGGTTGCTTCTTGGTGGCTCTTTCTTGTGAATCATTAATTCTATACCAAGCATCTTTCAAACTTTCCCCACCTCTTTGTTTAAAGGTGAGAACTTCTGCCTCGTCAAAGACAAAAGGACCCGACATAATGACAACTAAAGAAAGAGATAACTATTTTTGTGATTTTCGATAAAGGATACTAAAGCAAAAACTGAAAGGTAAACTAACAAGACTAAAAGCAAAGGTAAAAGATAGCATGCAACTCCCCTATCCTGAAGACTGGAGTCCCCGGCAACGGCGCCAGAAAAACTCCTTGATGGGCCTCTAGCCCCTCATTGGTTACCCCAAGTGGAAGGTGTAAGACGCAGTGTTGTGGAAATTTTCCCTTAGCAAAGATGCCAAGGATCGAATCCCCAGAGACTCCTAGGTTCAACAAATAGGTGTCAACTGCTAACGGCGCCAGATATTAGCAATCAACGTGGACCTGCACACAGATACAAATAACTTTGCTCCCAACGAGTACAGAGAGGTTGTCAATCCCTCCGGCCTTGTAGTTCACAAAGGATTAAACGCAAGTGATAGTAGTGATAGATAATTTTTGCAATACTAAATAAAAGCGAAAAGTAAATAGCGGATGTGATCAATGATGGTAATATGGACCGGAGTCTCATGATGTTCACTAGTGATGTCTCTCTCCCAAAAGACGATAAAACAACTATGTGAGGTAAACGAATTACAGCTGGGCAATTGACAGGACCACGAACGCAAACCAATGCTGACTACATTGCAAGAAAGGTTGAGGTTCAAAGCATGGGGGGTACGCCAAAGTAAGTAGGCCGAAATCCATCAATATCTACTACTAATCACCCACCTTGAGATATCTATCCAGAACATCTCGCTGGTATTAAGTTGCGAGTCCCACCCATAGTGTAAACTCAAAGCAACAGAAAACTGCATTAAAAGAACTTTGCGTAAAGTAAACAATCCTTGCACCCGCGGGCACAAGCACCGTTGTTTTCCCCCTTGTGGCAACAGCACATCCCCTAGACTCATGTTTCTGTCACTCAAGCTAGTCATCGAGGGGCATGAACCCACAATCGAGCATAACGTTCCCTCTTGGAGTCACTACCTACTACTCGGCCAAAGCAATAGATAACAACGGAGAACATGCAAGAATTACTTATGAACATAAATATAAAAGAGGTAGATCAAATATATTACTGAAGAACAATCTGAACATAATCTCATAATCCATCGGATCCCAGCAAACTCATCATAGCAACAGCATAAGGATTACATATGTGCCTCGATCATGTAGGGCAGCTCACGAGGACTACTTAGTGAAGCACAAGAACGGGAGGAGAACATCACATAGCTACTGGTCATGGACTCATGGTCCAAGGGAGACTACTCACAACTCATCCGGGAGGCGTCCATGGTGGTGGAGAGGCTCCCGATGGTGATCCTCCCCTCCGGCAGGGTGCCGGGAAGAGTTCTCCTGGTGCTCCCGATCTTGGAAGCGGCGGCGGCGGAACAGAGATGAGATCGCGAAAAAGAGTTCCCCCCCGGCTGTCCTTCGGGCGCAAGGAAGTTTCCGGAACACTGATTTTTTATATAATTTTTCTGGATTTTTCCTGGCAGTTCTCGTAACGTGAAAACCTGAAATACAAAAACAGCCGAAAACAGAAACTGGCACTGGGGTGCACTGGATTAGTAGGTTAGTCCAAATATGATCAAAAGTGTATGGAAGTGTATAAATAGCATAGCAATATCACCCAAAAGTGGCATGGAGCAAGCAAAAATTATAGATACGTTTTGGACGTATCAGCTGTCGCCTCCAGGATCAGCCGGATGTTGATGATATGCAGCTAAGGTGCACCATGCGGGCGGCCAAGCTACGTGACATTGTGGTCACTACTGGTATGTCAGTCAACACTTCCAATTCTGTTTTGCATTTTTCTAATGATGAAATTACACAAAATGAAAATCAGTTGGCGGTCTCTCTAGGTTGTAACGACAGTGAAATTTCTAAATCCTTTAATAATTTACTAGATCTTGAAGCGGAGCGCGCCTTAGAGATGATTCGAAACTTAGCGGCTGTCAAGCCTATGAATGATTCGGATATAGATGAGTTGGGGGTTAATGTGCTTGATAGATTTTGTGCAGATCTTGCACCCTCAATTCCTGTGATTGAGGAGGATGAGTGTTCTATTTCCCCAAGGGCTTCCATTCTAGCAGATACTCAGGAGGTTAGGTCTAATGAGCTTGGTTGTGAGGACCGGGTCGAGGACCAAAACAAGCCTAAACACAAGTGGAAGAGAAAAATTTATCCAGCCTCGACAGTGCGTAGAAGTGCTAGGATTCGGACCACCAAAAAATTTCATGATGAACTATGAAAGGAATCTTTTGGAATAGTAGAGGACTTAAGGACTTGGCTAAAAGAAGGTTTCTAGCGGATGCTTCTATTGAACACAAATTGGACGTTATCGCCCTCTCTAAAACTGGCAGAGATAATTTTACCCCCAAGTGTCTTAGTACTCTTTCGGGAGGTGTTGATTTCAATTGGCATTGTCTACTTCCAAGAGGAAGATCCGATGGGATCTTACTTGGGGTCAAATGTGATTCATTGGAAGTTTGAAATGTGGTCATGGGAGATTTTGCGGTCAAGTTTCGGGTCAGATCGAAGGCCGATGGGTTTATTTGGGCATTGGTGGCGGTGTATGGCGCCGCGCAGCCTAAACTCAAACCAGACTTTTTGGCGGATCTAGTCCGTATTTGCGGTAGCGAGCAACTCCCGATCCTGGTTGGGGTGATTTTAATATTATCCGTAGACGGGAGGAAAAGAACAATGATAATTTTGACGGTAGATGGTCGTTTATGTTCAATGCAATCATTGAAAGCTTGGATCTTAGAGAGATCGAGCTTTCTAGTAGAAAATTCACTTGGGCCAATACGTTACCAACCCCGACGTTTGAGAAACTGGATCGTGTTCTCGCTAGCGTCGAATGGGAGCAGAAGTTTCCCATGGTGATGGTACATGTGCTATCGCGTTCGATATCCGACCATACCCCATTGTGGTTGACTTAGGAGAGGCAACGCATTGGGGAAACAAGAATACTTTTTCTTTCGAATTAGCGTGGTTTGAAAGAACAGGTTCCTGGATCTGGTAGCAAGAGAATGGGCTAAAGATTCAGGAGGGAGATCGAATATTGAAAGATGGCAGAATAAGATTAGGCACCTAAGACAGTTCTTACATGGGTGGGCCAGACACTTGAGTGGGACATGTAGGATTGAAAAGTAAAGGCTCCTTTTACTTATTCAATCCCTAGATTTAAAAGCCGAGTCCTCCATTCTAGACTCCAGGGAGCTGGAAACTAAAGTGGAGCCGGAAATGAGACTGAAAGAACTGCTCCGAGAGGAGGAATTGAAGTGGGCACTGCGAGCTAAAGTTCGCAAAATCGTTCAAGGGGATGATAACACACAATTTTTCCATATGATTGTGAATGGCAAGCATCACAAGAAGAGAATCTTCAACTTGAGCAGGATGAGGGGACGATTTTAGGACAGGAGAGAACTAAAAGTATACATCACCAATTACTATCAGCAGCTGTTTGGGCCCCCTGAGGATAATTTCGTGTCCTTCTATGAGTCCAGGGTTCAAGATGTTCCTCAACTAACAAAAAAATGAAAACGATATTCTAACCGCCCCATTTTCGGAGAAAGAGGTGTTTGAAGCAATTTCACAAATGAAGAATAATAAAGCTCCAGGGCCGGATGGTTTTCCGGCGGAGTTCTATAAGAAGTGTTGGCACATCATTAAGGGGGGCTTGCTCCCGATATTCGATGACCTTTTCTTGGGACAGTTGCAGCTGTCTCACTTGAACTTAAGGACGATTAGTTTGCTTCCTAAGAAAACACAGGCCGTGCGGATTGAACAGTTCAGGCCGATCTGTCTTCTTAATGTCAGCTTTAAAATCTTCACCAAAGTCGGGACTAATTGGCTTACGCAGATTGCGCATTCTGTAGTGCAACCATCTCAATCTGCTTTCATGCCAGACAGAAATATCCTAGAAGGGGTTGTGGTCTTACATGATAGTCTCCATGAAATCCACACGAAAAAGCTAGATGGGGTGGTTTTCAAGGTGGATTTTGAGAAAGCGTATGATAAGGTGAAATGGCCATTTCTTCAACAGGCCTTGCACATGAAAGGGTTCGATCAGTCCTGGAGGAACCAAGTTGATTCTTTCACTCAAAAAGGGAGTGTTGGAATCAAAGTGAATGATGATATAGGTCATTACTTGGGAAACTTGGCTCCATCTTGTGAGAAGATTGATGGATGTCCACCTTTCTCAACAGCCTGATCAGGTGCGCTGGGAACTAACTAAGAATGAGGAGTTTTCAGTTAAATTCATGTATTTGGATATTATCAATGCTAGTACGATTCCTCTTTCGAAACATGTGTGGAAAGTCAAAGTGCCTTTAAAAATCAAAGTGTTTATATGGTTTGTCCATAAACAAGTCATTTTAACTAAGGACAACTTGACAAAATGCCACTGGACAGGATCTACAAGATGCAGCTTCTACGATAGTGATGAATCCATCAAACACCTCTTTCTTGATTGCCCGTTGGCAAAAAAATTGTGGCGGTCGGTCCACATAGCTTTTAATATTTCTCCTCCGAATACCATCAACACGTTATTTGGGACGTGGCTAGATGGGATAGATACAGAAACATCGAGACATATCCGTGTAGGAGTATGTGTTTTATTATGGCCAGTTTGGAATTGCAGGAATGCCTTGATTTTTAACAGAACAACAAATATTCATTTCTTGCAGGTTATCTTCCGGGCCACTACGCTGATCCGTATGTGGTTGCTACTCACTCTGACGGAGGCCAGGGAGCGATTGGTTACTGGATCTATCCGATGGGAGACGGTAGCATGGGCTATCTTCAACCGGTTTGGATGGCGGTCATGTAATAGGATAGGTGTTTAGTTTCCTATCTTAATTTTTGTCTGCCGGTTGTGGCTATCCTGGTTTTTTAGTGTTCAAACATGCTCTTTGTGAGCCTTTTCCCGTTTGTGAGATCTGAGGACCTGTTTGACCTTTTTGTTTATTAATAAAGTGGCCGTATGCATCGTTCTGATGCAGAGGCCGGGGAAAGTCCCCTTTTCGTAAAAAGAAAAAAAATCACACTTTTTCTTCATTTTTCACATCTATACAAATAAAAAAATACAAATAGATAGAAGGTGTCATTGTGGAAAGTTTTACAAATTTTAATGTTTATAATTCAGAAATATATATGCATAAACTTCACCTTGTTTTCCTTCGGTTCTTCCAAGGTTTATAGCGAGCCAATGCAAATCGGGCTCAAAATTAAAATACACTATTAAAAACCAAATCAAGATTAATACCTCAGAAAGAAGAATCATATGATGGTTGAAATGTGCACGCCTCTATTGCCGACATGTGTTCCATGGCAAATGTGTTCATGCACAGGTGCGTGCCATGACGGTGCCGCGTGTGTACTACGACAGTTATGGGCACACGAAGATCGATTAGCAAGAGGTGGCGATCCACGACGGTCGACAGGTGAGATGGCGCGGTGGTTGTCTCTGATGAGTGATACATGCATGTGGCGCGGCAATGTGGTCCCGTTTTGTGATGCGGCGTGACAGCGGTTGAATTAGGGCAATCGTAGGCTCGATGGCTCTAGTCGAGCTGTCTCCTCGACTTTGATCAATCCAGCCTGTGTTAAAGACACAACATAAGGCCGAGTAGCAACACCACAGCCTAATAAAGGCCCAAGTGATGGAGTGGTCATCACACAGACTTACACTGGCGACGAAGCACCTCACTGCTGACTGCAACCACGTCACATTTATGAATCCGTCTGGAGCTTCGGCTGAGCCTGCAGGACATCCGACCGGCTGGACGCTCACACGTACCGGATCTGGCCACGAACGGTACTGCACCTGCTGTTCTGGCCAAGTTCGCGACAAAAAGCCATGCAATAATGTAGTCAAAGAATCCCGATCCAGTCGAGGATGCTAGGGCCTCACGTTTTCACCACTCCATCACTTCATGTCTAGATCCCCACAAGCTGGACCACGTCGGAGACTCGTTGCAGGAGGCCCAAACCAAGTGGCTGCCAGAGATTTTGAGGCCATCAGGCCGTATCTCTCCTGGGCACCACACGCCTTGACGGAGGACACAGGGAATTGATCAGCTTCTAGGGACTTTAGTGACGAGAGACGAGATGAGAGATGGCCCGCCGCCGCCGTTGCCAGCCCGGTGCTTCACCCAGCAGTTCCGGTGCTTCACCCAGCAGTTCTAGCCGGCAACGGTGAGGAGGCAACGACGTTAGTGGGTGCTTGTGGCGGCAGGGATGTGTCATCGCCCTACTTGTAACATTGTTAATTAAACTAGTAAGGAGATCAAACATCCCGATAGTGTACCACTAACAAATCATGAAATCAATATTGGAGGACCATAGTGTCCAGAGGTCATAAGACAGAGAAAAACAGTCATCCTTCACCACAATCACACCTTCATTCTTCATTTCTTTTCTTTCTCAAATGTGCACACTCTGTGTTTAGCAAATGTTGAATTAAAAATTCCTAGAAATAAGAATGACAGAATTAGCTACCAAGTGCGCTCACGTAAGTTGTTTATGTCATATGCCTTAAATATGGGAAAAGCTTACCTTCTGCCGGCCGATCATGCGCGCCCGTCCACCGGCTCCGTGGCCGCCTGATCTATGTTTTATCAGACGATCGAGAGCACTCTCGCGTCTTCTGGAGGCGTGTCCGTTTCTTGCAACTCACCTCTTGTTTCAGGACATCCATTCCTGCAACTGGATAACAGAAGGCGGTTTTCGTCCCGCAGCAGCGTGGGTTCTTGTGGCTAGGAGTGTGAGTGGTTGGGTTTGGGAGGGCGGCAGACGCGGTGGCGCAAGGCGTTGGGTGACCGGGGCTTATCCAACGCGGTGGTGTCGACGACTGGCTCGGGATTGGCGGTGGCCGGTGAGGACTCAAGCAAGTACGGATCAGATATCCCTTCCCCCTTTTTTCTGGCCGATGTGCCGATGGTGGTGCTCCCTGCTATTTCTTTCGTTTCTGTAACAGAGCATTTGTTGTGGGAAGTAACGAGGGGCATGCGGTCTTGTTTCTGCAGTAGGGTATGTGTTGTGAGAAGTAACGAGTGGGCATACGGTCTGCAATAGAGCGTTTGTTGCGGGAAGTAACGAGTAGGCATGTGGTCTTGTTTCTGCAACTGAGCATTTATTGCGGAAAGTAACAAGTGGGCATGCGGTCTGCAACAACAGAGCGGTTTGTTGCGGGAAATAACGAGTAGGCATGTGGTCTTATTTCTGCAACAAAGCGTTTGTTGCGGGAAGTAATAAGTGGGCATGTGGTCTTGTTTCTGCAACAGAGCGTTTGTTGTGGGAAGTAACAAGTGGGAAAATAATTCACTCTTCATCAAAATATGCTGCCGGAGTATCTCTTCTACCATGCTGCCCGAAAGTCTGAGACGTAGCCATGAAGCCCCTCAAAAAAAGCATGCGTTACCACAACTCACTCTCACACCAAACTTCCGTTACATGTGTTAAAAAAGCATGCGTTATCACAACTCACTCTCACACCAAACTTCCGTTATCACACCCCTCAAAAAAGAAAAAGCGTTGGCAAAACAGATCAGGCCACCGCCTCCTTCTCGCCGTCTTGGATCTCCAGTCCAGCCACCGCCTCCTTCTCGTCCAGCACGCCGCACTCCAGCGCCGCGCCCATGGATCCTCCGTCCAACGAGGCTGCCGAACAGCCGTCCTCCTCGCTCCCCAACGATCTGATCGAGGACATCCTCGCGCGGATGCCGGCCAAATCGGTGATGCGCTGCCGCTGCCTCTCCCGCGCCTGGGCCGCCGTGCTCTCCTCCCAGGGCTTCGTCGACCGCCACCTCCGCCTCGCCAACCGCGGCGGCTCCCCCAGGCTCTTCATCCTCCTGGAGTTCAACTCGAGCGACACCACGGTGCACGCCTGGTCGCCCGGCAGCCCCCTCGCGCCGGTCCTTCGCGACGACCGCCTCCGCCGCGTCACCGCCATCATCGGCCAGTGCCGCGGCCTCGTCGTCCTTGAGGCAGATAGGCCCACCACCATCTGCTTCGACCTCCACAACCCCGACGACCGTGTGTACTCCTACAAGGTGAACCACTACGTGTGGAATCCCTCCACCGGCCAGATCACGGCGCTCCCCAAGGGCAACGAGTCGTTCGGTCGCTGGCCACACCACCATGACAACTTGGCGATCGGCTACGACTCGCGCATCCGCAAGCACAAGGTGGTGCGTCTTTACTGCCGCGGCGACCTCCCCCCAGCGTGTGAGGTGTATGTACTCAACTCCACGGGACAATGGCGGCCACCAGCTGGTGCAGCCGATAGGGCACTGCCGCCGGGCTATGCAACGAATTTCTCCAGCGACCAGAGCATATTTGCGCAGGGCCACCTGCAGTGGATCGCAGAGCCGGACAAAGAGTTCAACATCGGGAGGATCATCACGTCCTTCTCCATCAGCGACGAGGAGTTCGGGATCGTGCCGCCACCGCCAATCAAAATGTACCCCTGCCAGATAGTGGAGCTCGACGGGCATCTCTGTGTCTTCAACAATTCCGATGAGTTCATGCGCTCATATGATATCTGGGTGCTGCGTGACCACCAGGCGGGCGCTTGGGATCTCCAATGCCGCATTGACCTGGACACGCCACCGCTTTCAGACACTCAGTTGATGCGAAACTGTTTTATCGTCCCGATTGGCGGCCGGATATGTTGAGAACCTTCTCGCCGGCGGCGGCATAATTACTCAGCACGCCGTGGCCCGAAGAGTTGTGGCACCATATGAGGAATGCCTTGAGTCCACCAGTTAAGGTGCTACTAAATCACAATCATGAGTAAGTGTTTATTTTAGTACAGAACTAATGACATCAATTTTATGTCTTCACATTGCTGGTGCGTATTTGATATGGCCATAGGTTGCACTATCTGTGTGTTGCTCATGTACCTTTAATATCTAGTTGATTTTGCAGTAATACAAGGCCTGCTATTCAATACTTTAATCCCATTTTGTTTAGCTTTGATGCAACTAACAGCTAATCTTTAATGGAATCAAAATGGAATGTTATTCTGTTTTTTCATATATGAATGCACAAAATTGGTGTAAAGTTCATACCAATGTATCCTTAGGTGTCTGCAATTTGGTAGCTTGGTCATTGGTTCATCCTTGGTTGGCACTGTGTTCATGAAATCTCAGTTTCTCTTATGAACGAGAAAGGTCTGGCTGTTCCTGGGTGTCTCAGCTTGTTAGTATAAAAAATAATTTGAGTTAAAACTAACTTAGAGAAATCCATGAATTGTTTGATCTTAATAGGAGTACTTTTATGCGAATGTCTGACTAGTTCACTTGTTCGGTGGATGAAGCCAATATGCTCTAAAAAGACAGCTTCTGCAATCTACTTTTTTTCTTTTTGAGAAATGACAATCGACATATATTTGTTGGTTGTTACCTTGTTATCGCTTCTCTGAATGTCATGAAAAGAACAACTATTTTCCTGTGCTATTTTTCCTATGCTTTATATCCATGTGCTGCTGTTTTTGTGCAGCGGATGTTGCACTTAGTATTTGTTCAACAATTTCTTGGTTTCACAGAATACATTTATTTTACAATGTATGTACCAGTAGTTCACATTTCATCGCATTACTATTCATATCTTGAACTTGACGGTGGCCGAGACGATGACCATATGGCGTAAGCAGGAGCTAGTTACAATTGACGGTGGTTGGGGATGGACAAGCGAACATTTGATATGGCTTGGACAGTAGCAGGGCTACTGATTCCATTGGCCGTCGACGATGCCGCTCAGATCTTACTCGATACTGGAAGGGCGCTGGGTACTTTGACCTAAGAATCGAGGTAGTGGAGACAATCCTTTTGAGTAACAGTTGGCAGCTCAGTGACTTCTCAGGTTTCTTCTGTGCTGCATCGTGCGTGGACAACTTTGTTTGTTTGTATGCTCTGCAACTTCTGTACTACAGAACTAATTTTCTCTAATTTATGCAAATGAGGATATATCGTTGGGTGTCCCCACAGAATGTTGCGCTATTGAATCAGTATTCGGTGGTGTCTTCTGTCAGTCAAATCAAGGATTTTGGAGTGTTTGTTCCAGCAAATCCAGTCCAAAGTGTGATACACCAGCAAATTTATCCTACTGCATCTGAAACCTGAAAGTATATCCCGTGGCCGTAACCTGAGTTATGACTTGTCATGCTCTAGTTTTTTAGTCAAATACCTGTCACACAAGACTTGTTATGTTAAATATTTTTTTACCTCGATGCAACAATTCACTGCACATCTTCTTCATAGCATGCAGTCAGGGTTCATTAGAGGGAATGCTATTGCGGAAAACATTGCCTTGGCCCCAGAGCATGTTTAGTGTGCGCAAAAGTGGCGGCTACTCATGATCGTAATAATATTGGACTTTCGAAAAGTTTTGACCAAGCTCACGTTACCTGCTACAAGCCTACAACACATGTGCTTTGGTGACAAAACGGGGTACAATGGAATAAGGCTATCCTGCAAATTTACCAAGCTCATGTTCTTCTTAATGGTTCTTTAGGAGGATCCATTCCTCGAATGTGGAGTTTCACAAGGGGACCACCTTACCTTATTTCCAAAGGATGTGCATCAACACGTCTAATTATGGTGGCCTTACTAACCCCGTCAATAACAATGGACCACTTCCAGGTGCTGCAATATGCAGACGACATGATTAATTTTGATCAAGGGTTAATGTTCAATTGAACTGAAGGCTGACTGTCTTGTTGCTTATGGACAAACTAATCAATTTACGCAAAGAAGAACGGAGGCCTGGGTGTTCACTACTCACAATGATGCAACGATTTGCGTCAGGATTAAATGCTTATTTTCGAGGGCTCCTGCATCTCAACTGAAACCTCTTGTCATCACACTATGGGCCAGCTAAAGTTATGTATGGAGCTCTCGGTTCAAGGAGACGGCCCTGCAAGATTTTCTTCGTTCAAACGCTACATGTTTTCATACAGACACATCGTCAATTCATGTAACACTAAATGACTTGTTGCGCCCATGGCGCAAGAAGCCAATTAGAACCATTTTTTTTGCATGATAAGGCTGCCGCAGTAAAGCAACATCCATGGTGCAAGAGAAGGGCAACAGCATTAGGACAGAGTGTTGGAACAAGTACAGACACACCGTTGCACCCACGTAGTGTTCTCCCGTAGCTCCCACTCTCTGTGACAAACTGTGCCGGGTCTCATGCGTCCATATTGCATGCCTCTGATTAGTGGAGTTAGCTGCGCCAATAGTTGAGATCATGGCTGCACGGGCGTTGTACCTGTATATATGTACTCATCATTGACTGAATATAGTACAGTTCCAGTCCTTCAGTGTTCTTCAAAAGGAAAGGTTCTTCTTCGCGTGTGAGTGGACAAATGCATATACGCAAGTCATAGATGGAATAGTACTGAGGCAAATGAGTGCCAGGCAACCCACAAGATATATGCTTGCACTGGCGTTTCTGCTACATACTAGTTTCATAGTTGTGCTTCCGACTTTCTTGTGCTCCAACACATAACATGTCTTGTCTAGTTGTCACAGTTAGGTTAAATGCAGAAAAGAGATTAGATTGCCTGCTATACAATTATATGATGGGCAGTAGAGCCTATCAACTGGGTTCATGGTGAGATTGAACACTATTCGAATCCTATGAATGGGATGCACCAGGAATATTAGTTCATGCCCAAAGTGCAGACCCTGCTCATTCCTGTCAGGAAATAAACCACCAGGGTGTGTCATGGCGTGTGAGCCCAGAACGTGTGTGTGCGTGTGTTTCCCGGTGGCGCGTGTGTCCGTCTTCGCGTGTGTCGTCATGGTCTGACAAGTTCGTTAGCTGCATGTGCGACTGTGCAGGCCGAGTCAAGTGTTAGTGCCTGGGTGGGTCAGTCACCGGGTTATTGTTAGTGCCTGCATGGCTGTTGGTTGCGCAGCTGGGTCCTAGAGATATTCCACAGAGTAGTTGGGCGTGTGTTTGTGGCGTTCGTCGTGGATCAAGTGGTTGGCGAGCGCATGGCATGGGTGCAAGGAGCCGAGCGACGGTTTACTTTTATCTAGCGTTAATTGTGCCAGAACCATGAGATTACACCGATTTGGAAGAATGGGTTCGTTCCACATCTCACGGGTATATTCCGCTTGGAAGAACATGGGAATATGGCCAAAACGAATACACTGATAAAGAAAGTGGCTTATTAAGCGAATCAACGTTTCGACGAGTTACGTAAAAGGCGCTCCACTGACTTGCCATGTGACACGGCCACCATGCAAAACTCAGAAATTAAGGTACAACATAGTAGCGTCAAGGCTGAAGACAAATTCTCTTCATAAATTCCATGTTAATACACCTCCGGAGAATGAAACACGCATGCTTCCGATCTGACTGCCTCAACCGCGCCGCCTGGAGCGATCGGCAGTAAACACCATCTCGAAAAGCTTCAGAGCACAAGGTAGCCCCGGAATGTATGTGCTTGCCGGAGGCTGAGCAAACAATGTGACCAAGTCTCGATGTTAGTTGTAGTTTGTGCTCGCGACAAACTCGGTAGCCTGTGGCTGCTACATTCCATCAAATTGGCCACCCACAAGGAGGTCAATCCTTCTGCGTCTTCATCTTCTAAGCATCTATCCCATTATTGTTACATGTGTCTTTTTTCCCTATGGCGACAAATGGCAAAAATTGTGAAAAGAAGCCACGTCTGATGTAATCATATAGGCTGCAAATTAATTCAGCAAATCGTCAGTTCACTACATGTTGTCCATAGTGTATGCTATAGTTTCTATAGTACAATGCATGGCTGGAGCAGAAAAATCTTCTAAACTAAGTCGCCATTTTCATGCTAAAGGATTTGGGAAACTATCCAATCCAACCGGCTTATTTTAACCTTTGAGTCCCAGCTCCGCGAGCCGTTGGATCGGGCTTTGCTAATGAGTACACGTCCCTCCTCCCAACTGATACTCATTATGTCGTAGCATTTTCTTGCCAGCAACAAATAATTCATGGAGCATATTTGTGAGACTCCAGGTGCAAGTCCAACTTGTCGGAAAGTAATAGGCCGCTACGGGTTGGTGCCAGTACCGAGCATAACTATCGCACCACTTATAAATGACTCATTCTCCCTGCCTTTATGGGATAATCTTTAATTCTTAGTCTCGATGCATCCCAATCCAACACAAATAGTCTTAACTCTCTCTCCATCGGTGACCTTAAATTTCCGCTTACACTTCTATGTGTTGGTTTGATATGGAGGCACACAAAGATGGATGCCAGCTAGTGACATGGATGATGAGATGGATGGTGTAAAAATATATGCACAACGAATGGCGCAGACTCCAATGATCGCCTATGACCTACACTTACTAACTAACTTCCGTGTCCAAGTTTATAGAGCACGTGCATATTAAAGGAAGAAGTTGGCCACCCACTCATATATGTGATGATTGTCAGCACATAAATATTTTTACATTATATGCTTTGCTCTTTTTTCATCTAACCACACCTTGCTGTCTTCATATTAAAGGAGCATCGATGTTTCTCAAAAATCAAGGAGTAAAATTTAAATACACATACACTGTGTTTATTTGTTTGTCACCAATGCTAATTGGTAGGATAATAAGTTTCAGCTCATCATCGATTTGTAATGAAAACAATACTACAGCCCTATATTCGCTCCAATTTTAGTCCAGCATCGGTAAACTCAACGGATGTGGTTTCTGATGTAACCTTCTCAAGAAGCACAAACATAATTTTGATCATCACACGAATCATGTGTCTGGACTGTTCAGCTAAGAATAGACGGTGAATGCAGAGAAATTTTGAAACACAAATATATATGCAACAACAAAGTAAAGAGAGGATGAAACAAGGACATACATTTGCTACTTCACAGAATTTCCTCCTCTCTGGAAAACTAATTCAGAATAGAACGCCAACAGCAGGCTGAGAGCCTCTTTCCAGCCGCCGCCTCCTTCTCCAAGAAAAATTAGGGTTCCTGCCTCTCGCCGGCTCCGCCGCAGGTCCGCCTCGTCTTCGGTGGCCCTAGGGCCATGGGGCGCAGTGGAATCTAGCAAGGACCGGCGGGAGGGCTCCGTTGTTAGTCGTTTCTTCGAGATTTGTTAGGGTTTGTGTCCTACTCAGGAAGACGGGATGGCGGCGGCTCCCTGAAGATGGAATAAAGGTCTCCCCGCCTAGTCCCCGTTCCGGTGATGCGTCTAGCATCATTGGTGGGCGTGTGGAGGTGTGTCTCCGGCGGATCTATCCTCGGTGAATTTGCTCGGATCTGGTTGTGGTTCGTCTATGTTCATGTGTCTTCAAGTTGGATCCTTTCGATCTACGTTATTCTTCATCAGCGGCGGTTGCTGTTCTGTTGCCCTCGTTCTATGGGACCTTAGCACGACGACTTCCCGACTGTCTACTACAACAAGTTGTGCCAGACTGCGGCGAGGGAGGGATGATGACGGCGGCGCGTCTTCGGCTCGCTTCAGTGATTGTAGTCGTCGCTAGGTGGTCTACGGATCTGGATGTAATTTTTATTATTTCTAGTGTTCGTCGTAGTGCCATGATAGAAGATCAATAGATTGAAAGTTTTCTCGCAAAAAAAAAAAGAACGCGAACAGCAGGCTAATGATTAGTTGAAGCCGTGTTGCTTCTAACCTAGATCCCGTAAGACGGCTTCTCAGATCTGATGCTCCTCCTGGTAAATTCCAAGGTTAGTTCACTACACAAAGTTCTCTGGGGGACGCTAGCCATCAACGGGCTGGTCCGGTGCGTGCATCACCTGGTTCAAATGCCATTGGATCAACCGCTTGTCAACTGAGGATCAACAATTGATTTTAATGCTAGTGCTCGCACTTTTAAAATCCTTGTCCGGTATGGTGACTATGGCGCAGAATATCCATTTTTAACGGTGTTGCTGCAGAAGAAATTGAATTAGTCAACAGAAGAAGTTGCCATAAGAAGTGGCAGTGCACTATTCAGTACAATTAATTATCTTGTATTTACTGTAACATGTAGGCATATGATAAATACAGCTGCACTCCTCTTGCTATGGAATGATCCATCAGTACTAATTTGGCTTTCAAGCTTTGCGTGGCTCCATAGAGGATCTACATCTCTGGTTTAGTTTCTGATGGAACTTATCAATTGTCAACGACGAGTTTTTGTATTAGAAGCTAAGAATGGGATACGTTAGAAATACGAGTTCAAGCACAGCATGATTAGCTGGTGTGATCGGCTCTCGTTAGCAAATATCCTATGCTTAACTCTCAAGTAATGCCTGATGTGCTTGGGTTGGACGGGACGCTCTCCGCAGTCTCCCAGTCTCTAGGCTACTCCATTTAGCCAAAAGTCCCTGGGCTGGCTTGGTCTGGACATGGATTGATTCAGAGACCTTCAGAAACACACAAGAACGACCCGAATCGGGAGGTGCACCGGTCAAGTTGACTCCAAGCAGATCCCAAAAGCCAGATGTGCTCTCGTCCACCCACGTAGGATAAAAAAAAACAAAAGAAAATCCTTCATAACTGAATCCGAGGCCGCTCAATTGGTCATCGTTGCATCACCGGAGAAGGGAACTATGATGAGAAGAGCAACAACCGTGTTGCCCAGATAGATATGTAGAAGGAAATTTCTCATTGATGCCTCCGCAAAAGCAACCCAACATGTACCCCCTCTGTAAACTAATATAAGAGTGTTTAGATCACTAAAGTAGTGATCTAAACACTCTTATATTAGTTTACAGAGGGAGTACTAAATAAAACCATGCACGTTGCATGCTTTTATAGTACTAAAAAAAACATGCACGTTGCCGCACAAAGATTATAATAATATGCTTTGGTGAAGCCAACCAATATAGATGCAAAAAGTATTATTTTATAAATAGTTCTCAAAACACGCCTTGCTGCACGTGATGTTTAGTTACTAGCATCCCACAAAACAAGAATAACTGGAGAATGAGGTTTAGTCAGTAGCATTCCACAAAAATAGGAGCAAAAAAGTTATCTCAAAACACGCCTTGCTGCACGTGATGTTTAGTTACTAGCATCCCACAAAACAAAATCAGTTGGAGGAAATACAGTACCACAACATGGCCGAAAAGTTTCTCCATTTCACCACAAAATTCCATGTGATGTGGTAAAAAGAAGTGCAAAGTAATGATGGAAGTAACGTTGCTGATTGGATACCTGACAAAGCACAAGGAACTCGCAAGGTGTAATGTGGAAGTAATGTCCGTGACATATCCCTATTGATTCCATATAATTTTTTTTCGATAAAAGAAATATATTAATATCGCGAAGATACCAATTACACCCGGCCTCTGCAACAACGCAATACCCCATGGTATTACGGATGCACACAGCCAAAAGAAGAAGAAGAAGAAGCTAAAAAAAACAAAAGTCCTGCTACAGAATTCCAGTCCATGCAACAAGAGTACAACCACCACCAAGACAACACCTGAAGTCCAAGTTCTTCAAAAGTGACGCCTCAAAGAAGGAAACAGTGCACAAGCGCCGTCGTCACCCGATCATAGATCTTGGGTTTTCACCCCAAAGATAGTCACCGCTCTCAAAACAATGTCTTCAACAAGACCATTGCCAGGCACAACCAATTAAGGCCAGACCTTAGATTTTCACCCTGAGAGGTAAGACTTTGAACTGCACCCGTGCTGCCGCCCCCACTTACATACCGCTGCTACAAAATCCGAAACTCCAAGCAAGTTCCTCGTCGCCACAAAGGCTCCAATCACAATTACTAGTCCTCCAATCTTGGCTTTCACGACATTCTCCGCCTCTGACCTCGCCATGGAACTAAACATATCCCATGATGGTAGTAGATAGCAGAACTTCGCACCGCTCCCTCCTTAATGGAGAACTAGTGGGCACGACCGAATCCCATCCGATCCAGCAATCTCCAGGCATAATGCGCTCATGAGAGTTCACCGGCGGAGCCTTCCGGAACCCAACACTCCGACCAGATGAAGAACGTCAGGCAGATATTCATCTTGTTACTTGAGGAACCCTAGGACCGCCCCCTCAAATCAAGCCGAGCCTGCAGCCTCCACGCCGCCGCAACACCCAGATCACGGCGGTGCGCGGATCTGGCGGCACCCCAGAGCAGATCGGGGCAGTGCGCGGATCTGGTGGCACCCCGGATCAGATCGGGGCAGTGCACGGATCTGATGCCGCATCAGGAGCAGCATGGGCGCGGGTAAAGGGCGCCTTACTGGTAGCCAACAGTGCGTCGCCGCGCCTGGAGGAGCAGGCCATGTAAAAGCCATGGTCGGGCGCTGCCTCGGCCTTGAATCTGAGGGGAAAACGCCGCGCCGTGAGAGAGAGCTTGCCCCACCGTCGCCATCCGCGGCACGGGCTTAGCCCGGTTGCCTCCGACGACGACGGCGTGGAGGGGATGGAGGGAAGGGGCTTGAGGTGGCCGGTGGCTGGGTCTCCCCGTGCCTCATGGGCTATGTAATTGAGATGGATTAAGTTGCTTTCATAACAAGGTATTAGAGCCTAGGTGTAGGTCTCCGGACGCTTTTTTAAAATGTGTCACGACCCGCAGACCTGTGCTAGTCTCGAGACTCCTCTCCTGATCGATTTCCTCCGCTCGGTGATCAAAAACTCGCAGCGGCAACACTCTAACCATAGCAATGATAACAGCCAGATTAAAAAAAAGATCCCCAAAAGTAACACCTTCAATAAGAAAACAATGCACAACCATTGTCGTTGCCCAATTGAAGATCTTTGGTTTCCACTGTGGAGAAAGTCTGCGTTCGCACAAAAACAATGCCTTCAACAAGTCCATTGCCAGGTACAATGGCCAGACCTTGTGTATTCACCCGGAAAATCTACTCGATACTCGATGAGTAACATAAAAAAATGCAGTCCTCCAATGTTGCCACCCCCGCTTGCCAAGACAGCTATTATAAGTCACCAAACACCTGGCAAGCAGTCTTGATTGCATCTGATACACCCTTCTACCCATGTTTTAAGACCTGCAATCGCAGCCGCCATGAATTTCTCCACCTGTATCCATACCTTGGGAATCTTATCTTAGACATGTCCCATGACACCGATAAGAAAGTGAAGCTTCGCACAACACCCTCTTAATGCCGTGTTGGCCGATAATATGAGCGCACGCGACGGAAGACTTACCTATCTAGATATTCTAGGGCGACATACGCCAATCCATATATATCTCCAACAGAAAGACGGTAACTCGTCAGAAGTGAGGTTAACATCCGGGAGAAAAATAACCTTGACGTAAGAAGAGAGCTAGGGCCAACCGACGGCAGACGGGCTACGACCACAGACCAATCGGCAAGGATAGCCCCTGCGCTAACAACCCACGGTCACCAGGATGCAAGATCCAAAGCAGGTCAAGGCCACAACTTCCCGGGGCAGCCACCACCAACGAACCGCTCGAGCCAAAGGAGACGGCGAGCTGCGCGCCCGGGAAGACTGAATCTCGCCCGTCGAGTGCCGGATCTGCGTACCATGAGGTTGGAAGCACCACCTCCCATCGCCAGCATGACCAGATCCGGTGCTCTGCCGCCAGCTCTGCTGAGAAGGGAAGGAACAACACGAGCCCCGTCGACGCCATCCTCCGTGGCCGAGCCAGCTTCACCGACGGGTCTCTCTGGTTACGACAAGGAGAACGGAGGAAGAGAGGCGGGTGGCGGGCGGGGGGCTTGGGTCGCAGCTCGGGTCACCGCAAAGGAGCGACGCGGGGCCTATTTTTTTCTCTCTCTCTCTCTCTCGCTCTCGCGGCACTTTCTTCTTGACGAAAAAATGTTGCCTGCTTCCTGCTACGTGGTGCTGCTTCCTGCCATTGCATCTAGTCTACGCTGTGATTTCAACTTTTATTTGTTTTCCGCTGCGCCCACCAAATCCGTTGACATTCTGTGTCTTTCTTATGCCATGTGAGTCCACCATAACTTTCTCCGTTAGCTCTTCTCTTGTCTTGATCGTTTCTATACAATTTTTGTGGCCTACTTGCCGTTGTTGTTTTCTATAAAATTTTCTGGACTCTTTCTGCATTATCAATCTACGCCCAATTGTGTCTTAGCTGCTGAGCTACGTTTGTCGTCGTTTGCTCCTAGTCCTAGTACAAGAACCACATTACTTCCGGTGACATGGCTCAAGGAGAAGGTAGATAACTCCTTGTAATGTGCACTAGCTTTTCCGATATAGTAGACGTCAAGCAAATATAGTCATCACCGCGGAGGCCCAAAACCGAAAATAACAGGATGTGGTGTCAGCATACAAATTTTGTCTCTTATTGTATAACACTGACATACTGTTTCAGAAGATGCCTTTCCTTCCAGGCATACTTGGAGTACACAAGGCCAGGATGTAAGGCGTGTTTGGTTGCTGCCCTGGTGCAAAATTGCCTGGCCTGGAGCTTGCCTGGGATCTGCCTGAGTCCTGTTTGGTTTGTGTCCAGGGACACTAGATACTAGCCTGGCATGCAAAAGCCTGAAACATGATTAGCCGCACCTGGCCAGCCGGCAGCGGGGTTAGCCTGAGCCAGGCATCCCTCCCCGTGCGCCTGGGTGTGCCTGTCGGGCTGCCTGGCAATAGTATATTATTTCTTTTGCATCAAGTCGATGGACATGGGTTTCTTTACATACTAATTGCACTGCAAGGCAGTCACATGTCCAAGGTGTAAACCAAACGCATGCACGCCAAGCTCGCCTGACAAGGCAAAAATTTCCAACAAGTGAGGCTGGATCCAGGCATGAGTTTTTCCGAGGCATGTTGTCCAGGCCTTCAACCAAACTGACCCATAGACAACCAAGTATGGAAAGGCCCATACGGCTTGGAAGCTGATCACGCAATCCATCTCAATGTCGAACTCACCTTCCCATTGCATCTCACTCCTATGAGATCTCTCTACACCACTTAGCCACCACTCTGCTGTAGTCTAAACTTAACATATATTATGCATATGACTGGGCAAAACGAAATGGACACCACACATAGCCATTCTATAGACAGAGCCTTATGCCTTGTCGTTTCCTTAACATGCATGTCCTTTATTACTTGTTGATGTCCTTTGCTCTTTCCTTCTTGCTGCTCTGTACCCGGCGCTTTTTGTGCCCAAATGAGTAGCTCGTTCGGAATTTGTACTTGGAACGTACGTGGATGGGAAACAGTGACAAATGCATGGACGTGCGCGCTAATATAATATCGAGGCCATGCAACCACGTTTTCTAGCTCTCCAGGAAACTAAGCTTGTTGCCCCCTATTTAATCAAAACTAACTCGTTCCTTCCGCCCCGTCTTCGCACTTTTCTTCTGCTCGATTCGGTTGGTGCCTCGGCAGGGATTTGCTCTGCCTGGGATGACTCGTTTTCTCCCTTGCGAGTAGTTTTTCGTCCAACCACGTCCTCTCTATTGACCTCACCCTTTGTTCCAATAACTCCACTGTCCGCGTGACCGACGTCTATGCCCCGTGCGCACCCGCGGAGAAGGCCGACTTCCTTTCTGAGATCTCTGTCAATGGAGTGGCCATTTCCACTCCCTGGGCTATTGTTAGAGATTTAAACCTCGCTCGTATCCCAGCTGACCGTAACACGGACTCCTTCTCGCGCTCAGAGGCAACAATGTTTAACGACTTCATCAACGGGCTCTCGCTTCGGGACCGTTTGTACACCTGTTCCAACCGCCAATCCTCCACCATCTTCCACCCTATCGTCCTTCACCCGCTGCTCACGTCCCCCTGCTCTCCACCGTTTCCTCTCGTGCCCCCCGCTCTACGGTCTTTCCGTTCGAGAAAGCCTGGGCGCTCCACCCCTCCTTGCGCTCTACTATTGTTTCTGCGTGGTCCTCGACTTTCCGTCCGGACGCGACCGTGCGCCTGGTCGCTCACCTGCGCTAGTGCAGGCTCAGTTGCAAGCGTTGGGCCAGACGGCTGTCTCCGACGGCCGTCCGGGAGCAGGATTGTCGCTTCCTCATTAACATCCTTGACCGCTTGGAAGAAATGCGTGCACTACTACAACAGGACCCCTCCTATAGCAACGCCTTTTTTCGTATCTAAAAGTCTATATATGCGTTGGTAGTGTCATTACCAACGGTTTGGCATGCGTAGCCTTATCCAGTGTTGCTAGCGCGTAATGCAACGCTTATGTTTCCGTTGGTATAAGGGACCGTTGCAAGACTACAACAGATAAAACGGACTTCTACAACAGTTTTATACATTGGTGCTTATCGTATAGGAATAAAAATCCCATTTGTTGGCAATGAAGAATTTTCATCGCTTCAAGTGTTGGCAATTGGAGTATATTGCCAACAACTAAGTTAATGCTCCACATACCGGTGATAATTATGTATTTGAAGTGAACAAAAATCAATAAAATATACACAACGGAGGAAGAAATAATATGTTCGGTAAAATAGTTGGATTACAATAGGGGATATTACAGGAGTAACATCACTAAATGTGATGAATAATCTGAATATTTTCTTGACAAAAAAAAAATTAAACTGAAAGCATCCCTCAGCATCCCTACAGCTTAACTAAAACGTAACCGAGGAACATCATCCCTACAACTTAACTAAAACTGTAAGCATCCATCATCATCATCATCATCATCATCATTGCAGTATACTTGTCTGCACTCATATAATCATCAATTCATATTTTCAATCTATATACACAAAAACAAAATGAACTGTTAAAAGACAATGCATTGACATGATGCACGTAGTAATAGAGGTAGGATATTAATCACGTATAAAGGTTGAAGGAAGTCTTCACAAGTACCATATCGACATGCACCGCCCATAATTCATTTGTAAGTTCAACACCATCAAGTTTAAATTTAGGATCATAACTTACAACTGTAGCAAGAGCTATGTATCCGTTATGATTTTCCAAGCTCTTCAAGAATACTTTAGTTCATGCATGTTAGAGAAAACCAAAGTTATGAGTGGATCAATAGGAAATAACTTGTAAAGGAATTACAAAAGCTTCATAAATGCTATTATAGTCGCTCCATATGGAAGACGAAAGGAGAATGGTCCTAAGTAAGGCTGCTGAAACTACACAATCAAAATTCGGTTTGAACCTCGATCAAACACCAACATATTGGAAACTCCAGATTGTTGAGGTCCATCACCAACGAACAATTATGTAGCCCCATCTTTAGACATTTTTATTGAAATAAATCAGACAAGCAGATTAAATTCTGTTAAATTCCCTTATAATATCCCAACATCAGTGAATGTTAACAGTTGCATAATTGCATGAAGAAAGCAATTGGCGTAACTAGTGTATATGCATGTTCTGACCAAAAATAAACCTGTGGGTAATGCTCTTATGCTTGCTCCGATTTTATTTTATATATTGGACCTATTCAATAATATGTCCACAATCCAACCATCCAAGTGCTGATCCAGTAATAGTATGCACCATATTACTCACCCGTTAATCAGGAAGTATCATCCAAATAAGAATACTTAGCGTCAAAACTGATGACTAATGAACATGAATGCCTGCACTTGACTTTGGAGGGGCCGTAGTTTAGTCAGGGCTACACACACAACCATCATCCCACATCATAAGTGTAAGCAAGACTCAATCCTTTTGTCATCCAATAATCGAGAAGACTGTTTGAGTCGAAGAGGAGGAACACGAACAACAATAAAACCAACTGCCAAATAGGGCCATAAACCTCTGGCTGACACCATATTTACCGACGCTGTATAAGCCACCCTAAGAAAACATTTACCAGCGCTTAGATGGATTAGGAGTCTTGTTTATAAAAGTCAGATAATCCACGAAGTGTTGTAGTGAAGGTTCAAATTCATTTTCTTCTACTGTGTCAACCATAACTGCAATAGCATGAATCTGGACTCTCTATTTTTGCCTGGTAATATGGACTTTTTTCAGTATCCACAAATTGTAAACGAAATTAAGCACCAAGAAACAGAAATAGACATCGGAACAAACTGGTTGTTCGGGATCTGCTATGTGAGAACACATGCCTATGCATCTCGTTTTATGTTTCAAAGAAACTCGTCACACAATCAGAATCTCCGATACTAATTATCTCGCGATTGGATCCCTAGCAGAATTAACTTCATCCCTGCTCTCATCGCCATCAATTATACGATATACATCTGGGCAAAAGGAGAATCTGAGCATGTTCATGGCTGTACCTTGGATTCGTTATTGTCGCAGCCTGGCAGGGGAGGGGTCACGAGGTGTGGCGCGCTGGGAGGCAGGGTCACAGGGGAGTGGTGACGGCGGGCAGCAGACCACGGGAGGCTCGGGAATGGGAAAGAGACCTAAGATTATCCTGAAAGCCAACTTGGGCTGGGCTAGACAACAGCCTGCATTGGGCTTTACTAGGAGTTGTGGACGGTTCCAGCTGCAAGTCTACAACGCATACGCTACAATGTTTATATGCGTATCTCTTGTGAATTTTACAACATATAGTTAAAACGTTGTAGAATATTTGTTGCTTTATAGGGGGTATCTTTGTAGTAGCTACAACTATATGACACATCTACTCATTTATGATAGAGGTATTTATTCATATAGTGACTGTTTCTTAGTTAGGATCTCGACAATACAAAGCAATAGATTGGTTATTAGTTAATTTTCTATAATTACTAAGTTTTTTTAAAAAAAGAAAAAATAACGAGTCGCACACTAAGCCTAGCAATTATATTAAATGATTCATCAATTTCGAATAAGAACCGCTTGATAATCATTTATTGAATTAGTGAAAAATGACTCCACAAAATCGAGAGAAAAAAGTTGTCTTTTGGGCAAACAAAATTGGAAGGAAGAAAATTTATTTTTTATTTTTAATCAAGAACTACTTGAATTTTTCAGTCTGGTTGCGAGGTCTTAATAGTGAGTATGAATCATAGTTCCATTTTTTTGATCCCCTCTATATACATGAGTCTCTGCTTCGCTCTCTCACTTTTGACACCCTCCGTGTCTCTGTCAAAGAACGTGTCCTCTACTGGAAACTTGGTGCTAAGGTTCGGTGCGGCATCGATGGAGACAAAGACACACAGTTCTTCCACGCGCAAGGCGTATGACTCTCCCATGATGTAGATTCTGTGTAGATGGCTGTTGAATCCATATTCCCAATGTGTCCTACTCATATGAGATGTATATCCGGCACTAACACTAAGCCATTCATTAGCTGGCTAAATGTTAGCTCGCTTCTGCCTCCAACTAGTCCATATAGCAGCCGAATGAGAGATAGACAAAGCTTGAATTTTTAGTAGAAATGTTCGGTGTTAAACTTCTATATATCAAGGCTAGGTCCACAGGGAGGTTTGTAGGGTTGTCTCTATATATTTAAAGTCTGCCAGCAGCCACCAAAGTATTTACAATGTATTTACGACGTCACTATGATTTTTGAAGAAGATGACATGTAATGAATGATGAGTTCTGCTCCTTCAACAATTTATTTGTTTTATTCCCTATTCTATGTTTAAAGGCTACTCGGTGTGGCCAGACACTTGTACGTACACACAGTCCACTATATGTTAATTGAGGTGGATAATTTAACTCTGAGCAGAATAGGAGGCGTTCAAAATCAGATTAACCTTCATTCACTTAGATTTGGAATGATAAGCAAGATTGATGTTTCATAGTTCAAAACTTCAAATATCTCAACAACATTCTCCTTTTGTGCTTAAATGGTCGCAAACTGGCAAAGCTACCCAAAAACTTTTGGGAGTTGCACAATCTTTAATTGTTGTCTTGACATATCTGATAGTAGTATACAAGAATTATGTAGGAAAACCGCACAGCTTTACAACCTGCAATAATTTATACGAATGGGTCGAGTTCAAGAGTAATCCATCACGATTTAACAAAGCTAGTTCACTTGCATCATTTAGAGCATCTACAGCCGGACATGGCAAATCCAACCCTTCAAACGGCCGCGGATTCCCCAGGCTCAGATAATGCATTCCACATCCTGATACCTCAAATTAGAAACATCGATTCCATGTTATTAGATGCAACGCAAACTGATCTTTAAGCGGAGCTCTGCCGTGCCCATCTACAGCGACCAGCTGCGCTCCCAGAGTGTTGGTCCGGTCGCCGGCAAGGTAGAGTAGGTCATGGGAGATGAGCCGGCTCACGGGACTCAAGTCAGCTTTGAAACCTGTCATCTCTACCGAACTTCATGTATTTTATCATTGGAACGGAGAATGGCCAGAGAATTAGTGAGTTGAATGGCATTAATCAGAGCTACAAAGAAACTTTGTGATAGTTTTTTGATACATGTATTGGGCTAGGGAAGAATCAGCTAGCTCTTCGTGTGTATACTGTCGCTTCGCAAATTCAGGTATAGAACAGACTAGGTTCAAATAAATCCCAGGAGTATACTTTTTTTGTAGAAAAGGAGGAAGACCTCCGGCTTCTGCATCTGTGCAAGAGTATACTAGACAACTCATCTCTGTATCCCAGCTTAACGCCAAAGTTTGAATCATGATAACAGCAGCACCTGCTCTCATTAATATAAGTGGTCAGCATCCGATCTCTCGATCTGCAGTTTTTTTCTTTTTTTCGAAAAGGGGGACTTCCCCAGCCTCTGCATCTGAATGATGCATACGGCCAAAACTCGATCGTCACAGGATGTAGCTAATTTCTTCAGATCGTCACAGGAATAGAGATTCGGATTCAGACAGAAGCCAGCAAGCAGGCCCGAGCTTCCAAAATCTCCGGGCCCTCATGTCTCCAATATGTAGTCTCTGATGAACTTCTTTACAGCAAGATGACATGTGGATGGATTGGAGCACATATTGTGTGCACGCGAGGCAAACTGACAGTCTAGATAGAAGGTACCGTGGAACTCAGGCAAGGAAAGAACTTTGCGTGCGTACCAATCCCAGGATAGCAAACACATAACAGAAAGACTCTATCGACAACTATGATCTTCAGTTTTTGAGGCCTACAAACCCTCCAAATTTGTGGACGAGTGGTGATTATAAAGTTTCACCTAGTATAATTTGTATCAGTAGGATGGATGGCAAATATTGTGCTGTCAAGCACTCATCAAGATGTGGAGAATTACAATGGGTATCAATATTTGGGTTCAAGCGATCATCAACTACAAAACCGAAGACAAAAAACAGTGAGACCTAGAGGGCGAAGATACACATTGTAATTGTTTTGGTTGATGCTAGCTTGTTGAGTACTATCAGCACCAACGGAACAACATGCACGCTCCTGCCGTTTTAGGCTCAATATTCCTTGAGGTATTGCTTGCCAAAAAGCTTAGCCTCAGCAGCTGCTTCCCTACTCTTTGCATCTGCCAAAGAACAGATATGTAGATCTCCACACTGAGCTGATTACGGGGTAAAGATAAGGGGTACCATGTAGCCTGAGCTACAGAAAACCACACTAAAAAACTATCTGCATCAATTCCTTCCTTCTCTCTTGTAGATGTATGTATGCTTGATTTCTCTGCCATTTGTGTGTGTTTCTGACTTGAGCGCCATTTGTGTGCATATGATATAATAGCTTACTTTTGACATGTAATGGCCCCTGCAGAACCTACACGACCTTCGGGAATTCAGCGCTCGATTGGTTCTTGACAAAAGAAACAGAGGCCATGGGGTGAAGTGCAACCAACCTTTAGAGAATGAAGCGCCCATGCTTTCGATTTATCTTCCTCCGCTACACGCGCTACGTGCGGCCTGTTTCCTGTCAATCTCACGCTCTACACACCTCAACAAGCTTCAGCTAATCATCAGAACAAGGCAGGGAGAGTGGCAGGCCCGCAATGTTCTTTCTTGATGGCAACTGAGCACAAAAGGTCACCAAGTCTTGATTCTGCCACTCTACCTGTTTTTGTTTCGACTGTTCTCACATCTATTTCATGCAGCTTCCTTGCATGCACGAGACCAGTTCGACAAAATGCCACGGTGACAGGCCAAGGATTTTTTCACTAGCTTTGGAGTCCAGAATACAAAAGAGGTACATATACTACAGCTCTCCGTGGATGGCCATAAGTTTCCGTTTACAGTTTCACTAGATGGGCAGTGCGGCTTGCCGCACCCCGCACCCCTGCCGGGTGCGGTCACGTACAACCTGACACAGTAGGTCACACTTCAAATTCAATAGGTTGACATGATGAAAGGGAAAAGTGCGCAGTTTAAAACATTATACCAAAAGCAAAGAAGAATAGCAGCACAGAGTAACTTGCTTACAATGCATTGAGAGTTATATCCAACTTGGTAGAACACGATTCATATTCGATTCAGGCTGTCACACAAATATCAAAGCACGATGGTAGCACCCATCTAGTCCACTACTGATTATACAATATATATTCCACAAATTGAAGGAAATATAGAGCACTAATTCCATTGTTTGAATTTCTCAAAGAAAGATATAGGAGGAACTAAGCACTAATAACAATAATGATTTGGTTAATTACATCACTTTGAGGATGTCATATAAAATGTCACATGGTATACCAAAAGCAAGTCCTAACAGTAGCCTAAGAGAATGGGTATATATAGTTCTTCTATGTCATATGGTGATAGTAGTGTATTGGATAGCTCCGTCACAAGATCTTTCTCATCGAGGTGTTGTCTGAAAGATCTGTTGATAGAATTCTAAAGATATGAGTGAACCTAGAATGGAAACACATAAAATTTTGCAACCCAAAAAAGTATATCCACAAGCATGGCACAAGAAGCACAACATTACTAAAAAAATGTCTTCCTAGTTTTGATGGAGGTACTGCCAAAAGTAGGGCAGGAAATCTCAAATTAGAACACCAGGAAGCAAACCATAAAAATAAATATGTGCAGCAGACACAAGATTTGCCATGGTAACTAGCTACACAAATCCATGACCCCCTAATCATCTACACAAGTCCTCCCCACCTCACTCTTCATGCTGGCTCTGACCAGGATGGCACACAAGTCAGCACCACGAAGGGGTCAAACACAATCAGGCTCTGACTAGGACGTCACACCAGTCAGCACCACGGAGGGCTCAAACACAACCAGGAACAAAACACTTTCACGTAGGACGAGATTTAAAATGGGCAAGGGCTAATTAAAGAGGAGAAGATTGTTACCGACCATACGTCCCCTGCATTGAGGTGAATGCCTGCTCCAGAAGTCGATGTGATGTGAATCTTTAGAAAAGCCCATAGTACTCCGAACTCCTACAAAATCATTCACATATTTTTATTCTTCAGCATAAGAATGGGGGTGCATGTACAATAACTCGCGGGATAGATGAGCACAAAGGAAAATATAAGGAAATTTGAGACATAAGGCAATCGACCAGAACCTTGACTTCCAGTCGATCAACGCACATTGTTATGCTTGCGAAGAGAGACATCGATGTTAGAATCACATAAGTATCTCACGTCAGAGATCATCAGTACCTTACACAGCGTCGTGCCGACTCCTACACCATGTTGTCGTGGAAGGAAAAACCAGAGAGTAAGGCCCATTTCGAAAGCTACCAAATTCACTACCCAGAGTCCATTATAATTATCCACTGAGTTTCCTCCCATAAGGCCCGCAATTATGGTCACAATCTATATTAAAAAAATATAAGTCATGAGTAAAAAGTAGTTGACAGTAAACTATATGCATTACTCATAAACTATTAATGCTGACTCCTACGTCTAAATATTGACTCAACTTGTTCTTGTTAATCAGTAGGCACAACAATAAAATATAATTCTTCTGATTGACACACATGAAAATAATGGAAGAAAGGGAAGATAAAAAAATAATTTGAGCATAGGAACAGCTGCCATCCGACATAACACATGCCTTAAGGTTATCTACATAAAGAAAAAATGATAAGGCTTTTAAAGGCTTCATTGAGCAGGTGCACATGTGACTCGTATGTCCATATTAGCATAGGTGTATTTTAAGAGCACTGGCATTTTCCCTTTTCAACATACGATGCCCTAATGTTAAGAAGTACATTAACAGGTAAGTAGTGCAGCTTGCCGCACACTGCCTAAATCCACTCCACATAACAGGCCGCATCCATCAAAACAGCATGTAGGAACGTCAAATAAGAGAGTGGCCATTGAGATAAGAGATAACACATCCCATAATAATACAAAGCAAATGTTCCTATGATCAGGATACAAAAATCTACATAGGTGCTCATTTGAATTACACAACAAACTACGTAAAGATCAAAAACATGGGCATGGAAGGTACATAATTCAAGGTGCATCCTTATTCTGATAAAAATATAATGTAACAACAAAAATCTATATATTTGAACCCTCGTATGATGTATGATGTATGGTTGAATAATATAGATTGACCATGTAGATTCGTTGGTCATTACCAGAATAGATTTGGCAAGAAAAAAAGACTACAATCTTGTACAGTTCAAACTATAGGCTGGCCCTCGGAATGCTGGTGTGGTTACAAAATCATAGATAATCCAGAGAAGCATAATAGTGCCATGCAAGAAAAAACCAAGACATAGGAGCATCGACGTAAAATGTGAAAGAAAAGAACCGGTGCATCCAAGATAGTGAATCTTGTATTTTCAGTCGCAAAGTGGGCTCTACCAACTTCGACGGTCTTCCCCTGAGCACATGCAAGAAAAAGCATAAGAAACCGTAGAGCATTAACACTGCTCATTAAGCAGGCACGATAGTGTATCTGAAACATAATAAAAGCTGATGTAACATTAGGCACTCTCGAGATTCTATACTCGTGGGTTGTGGCCTAGAGGTAAGTAATAATGTTTCAAATAGAGAGTTCATTGTTTAGGTCATCAATGGATTGCACCTCCTCAAACTCGGATTGTTCATTAAATAGATCTGCTGAGCACTTGGTATGAGTGGCCTCTATTCATGTTGTCAAGCACACAAATATTAGCATTTAATCTTGGGGAAAAGATTAAATGCTGGATAGAAAATGCCATGCTCTCCATTTAACATACACTCGGAATTTCATTTGAATTCAGCAGAGCTTGAACTCCTGATAGTCAATTCGTGAGTTAACATTTGGACTAAGATGGCCTTCATCAAACATATATGATCCAGATTGAGAACATGTGTAGCATTTAAAATGAATGCATACTACATCATCGATTATCCAAAAAGGCGCAGATGTCGTGCTTTCTTTATCGAAACAAAAAAGCAGGAGCACTCTTGCAAATAAATGTGAGAAGCATGGGCATTATTGCAGATTATTAATCCACAATCCTATGAAAAATCCCGAGAACTAAAATAAGTTGGTTTCTCTTTACTTCAGCAAAAGAACCATAGGACCCTGAAAAAAAGTGTTAAAATTTAAAAAAATCTATTTAGCAGCAGCCAAGACGACCAAGCAAGCATGGACCAATATATAGCTCAACTTTATGGTAAATAGCGGCCTACCTCTTTCTCGACAATGGCCATAACGAGAAGCTCATTAACTGTTCTTCATTTGCGGCAGACATGCGCGTGCCTACAGACTGAATCGTCCTTTCAAGAACAGTGAATATTAGATGACATGATTGTTTGTAACTGAATAAAATCACCAAATTCTGAAAATGATCATAAGGAGCATCATATGAACTTTCTCACGGGTATCATTACAGTACTACAAAAACAACCATATGCAATGCAGCAATCATAATCAGGGTAAGCAGTAAAATTAAACAACTATCATCATTGTCCATTGGAGATCTTTATAAGCCAAATTAAATGAAAGGAAAATGTTAGGACCCCCACAGTTTGTTGGAAGTAAGAAGCGTCATCATGGGCGACTTTGCTGTTAAATTTCGAGTTATGTCGAAGGTGGACGGTTTCGATTGGGCGCTCGTGGCACTGTATGGGGCTGCGCAGCCAGAGTTAAAACCGGAATTTCTGGCTGACTTAGTTCGTATTTGTGGGAACGAGCATCTACCTCTCTTGGTTGGGGGCGATTTTAATATTATTCGTCGCCGAGATGAAAAAAATAATGATAACTTTGACGGCAGATGGCCGTTTTTGTTTAACACTATCATAGAAAGCCTGGACCTTCGCGAGATTGAGTTATCGGGTAAGAAATTTACATGGGCCAATAATCTTCCTACTCCTACCTTTGAGAAGTTGGATCGGGTTCTTACGAGTGTTGATTGGGAACAGAAGTTCCCTCTAATGACGGTGCAAGCACTTTCGCGTGAAATCTCGGATCACACCCCATTACTAGTTGATTCGGGGGAAGCCACGAATTTTGGTAATAGACGTCCTTTCTCTTTTGAAACGGCGTGGTTTGATAGAGAAGGGTTTATGGATCTGATTGCTAGGGAATGGGCGAAAGATGTCGGCGGACGATCCAACATCGATCGCTAGCAAAATAAAGTTAGGAACCTCCGACGGTTCCTCAGGGGGTGGGTTAAGCATAATGAAGGGATCTATAAGGCAGAAAAAGAAAGACTTATTTTGCTGACTAAACATCTTGACATCAAAGCGGAGCATTCGATCTTAGATGCCAATGAGTTGGAAACTAAGAAACTGGCTGAGTTAAAACTTAAAGAATTGCTTCGTGAAGAGGAATTAAAATGGGCTTTGCGGGCTAAAGTGCGGAAGATCGTCGAGGGAGATGATAACACCCAGTTCTTTCACATGATTGCGAATGGCAAACATCGAAAGAAGAAAATCTTCCAACTAGAACAGGATGAAGGCACGATAGTGGGTCAGGATAATCTTAAGACCTACATCACAAATTACTATAAACAATTGTTCGGGCCTCCTGATGATAACTTTGTTTCTTTGGATGAATCGCGGATTCACGATGTGCCTCAGCTGGTTACCGAGGAGAATGAGATTTTGACTGCCCCTTTCTTGGAAAAAGTGGTTTTTGATGCAATCTCCCAAATGAAAAACGGTAAAGCTCCGGGTCCGGATGGCTTCCCAGCGGAGTTTTACAAAAAATACTGGCATATCATCAAGGGTGATTTGCTTCCGATGTTCCAGGACATCTTCTTGGGACATCTGCAAGTGTTCCACCTGAATTTTGGCACGATTACGTTGCTTCCAAAGAAAACTGAGACTGTTAGAATTGAGCAATTCAGACCCATCTGTTTGCTGAATGTTAGCTTCAAGATTTTCACAAAAGTTGGAACGAACAAACTTACACAAATTGCGCATTCAGTGGTACATCCGTCTCAATCAGCGTTCAAGCCTGACAGAAACATTCTGGATGGCGTAGTTGTACTACATGAAATGTTGCATGAACTCCACACCAAAAAACTTGACGGGGTGAAAACTTAGAGGTGAAGAATCGATGCTTACTCAGTAAGTGGTTGTTCAAGTTATCTGGTGACACAGATGCAACATGGGCACAGATTCTCCGCAATAAGTACCTTCAGTCAAAAACCTTGTCCCAGGTAACGATAAGACCGACTGATTCACCCTTTTGGAAGGGACTGATGAGAGTAAAATCAGCATTTTTCAACAGAGTAAAATTCATTATTGGAGATGGCACGTCCATTAGATTTTGGGAAGACACGTGGCTAGGGAAAACTCCTCTGGCACTTCAATATCCATCACTTTATAATATTGTTCAACGGAGAGATGCTTATGTTGCTACAATATTAAATGCCACTCCGCTTAATATCCAGTTCCGTAGGACTTTGGTGGGGAATCGTTGGGAGGGTTGGTTACATCTAGTGAGACGGCTTATGGATGTCCAACTTTCCCAATATCCGGACCAGCTGCAATGGAGACTAACTAAAAATGGGGTCTTCTCAGTGAAATCCATGTACCTGGATATTATTAACACTAGTGTGATTCCTAGCTCGAAGCACATTTGGAAAGTTAAGGTACCTCTAAAAATCAAAGTGTTTATGTGGTTTGTTCATAAACGAGTTATTCTTACTAAAGATAATTTGGCTAGAAGGAATTGGTCAGGATCTAAAAGATGTAGTTTTTGTGATCACGATGATTCTATTAGACACCTATTCCTTGATTGTCCTATGGCCAAAATCTTATGGCGGTCGGTTCAAATAGCCTTCAATATCAATCCCCCCGGTTCGATTAACATGTTATTTGGGACTTGGTTACATGGGATTGATCCGGTAATAGCAAAACATATCCGAGTGGGAGTATGTGCTTTACTATGGGCAATTTGGAATTGTAGAAATGATTTGGTCTTTAACAGAACAACAAACATCCATTTCTTGCAGGTCATCTTCAGAACCACTACTCTTATCCGTATGTGGTCGCTACTCACTCAGACGGAGGCCAGGGAGCATTTGGTTACTGCGTCTACCCGATGGGAGATGGTAGCTCGGGATATCTACAACCGGTTTGGATGGCGGTCATGTAATAGGATAGGTGTTTAGCAGCTTATCTTACTTTTGCCGGCCGGTTGTGGCGATCCTTCCTTTTTTATTTACAAATTGTTCTCAGATTTTGTAAGACCTTTGTTGGATTGTTTTTCGTCTAATAAGATGGCCGTATACATCATTTTGATGCAGAGGCCGGAGCTCAAGCTCCTTTTCTAAAAAAAACAGTTTGTCGTGGCTGAAACTATATGAAAAAATAACAATAAAACTTCCAATTTCCATGTTTATCCAAATTTTAGTTTAAGAACCAGATTCTCCTTTTTCTACACTTGCCCATAGATTTCCATTGAAGAATAAACGACACGGTAGTGGATACAGTGGGAACAGGTTTGTCAATCTTTGTTTTAAGCAAACAGTATGATAGTAAGAAAGGGGATCACAAACTTAATGCACTAAAAATGAATAAAAAGTATGAACATAAATTATAACCCTACATACCGGCAAGACTATTTAAATTTTGTGAACAGGAGAAGCCTCAAAGATAACTTACATAATTAATTTGGAAAGGCATAACCCTTGTTGTTTATAATGATGACTCTGGAATCTGTACCTTCAGATAGATACTGAGAATGCCTCAGCAATCTATTCAGATCTAAACTTATATATCATTCCATGAAAAGGGTGATAATCTTTCTAAGTGGATAGGGAAAAACCCTATGCATATTATGAAATAACATATATTAGCGAGTCTGACACTTTAAAACCATTATCGGCAAAATCATCTGAAATATGAAGCTGTGGCATATAAATGTCATAGATAGACGTATATGCTTTTGCAAGAAACTATCAATTGTTCACGAGAAATGAGAAACCTCGAAAAGGTATATCAATAGATATGTCTTCATAGAAATCAGCAAAGTATTCTGTGGAAGCAACAAATTAATGTACCTGCAAATACATTTACGTTTAGTTACCTCCAGTGCACACCAACGCCTCTCTGATTAGATAAAGTACTCAACCTAAAATACGATCAATTGTTCATGAGAAATGATGCTTGAGAAATGAGAAACCGTCGAAAGGGTATATCAATAAATATGTCTTCATAGAAATCAGCAAAGTATTTTGTGGAAGCAAAAAATTAATGTAGTTGGAAATACCGATTTACCTTTAGTTGCCTCCAGAGCACACCATCGCCTCTCTGATTAGATCAAGTACTCAACATGAAATAATCAAGCTTTCTCCCAGTTATCTTCGTTTGCATGTGTACACATAGTAGTGAAAATAGATATTGAAGTGGGCATGCAGAATAGGTTACCGGCCAGCGTATAAAAGTGGAGAATTTCTGGAAAAAAATTATAACATGAAGCATGAACACACCAAATAAGTCTCACATTGCATATATTTTCTTACAAAGAAGAGTTCAAATAAAGTTAAGGTAGACATAAAAAGTCAGGTGTGTATTTTCTCTATTAAATTTTAGCAGCATCCATAACACTGTGGAAACCTCAAGCAGTTATATTTGCTTCATCATATCATATTAAAGTAGCAAATTCCGTAGATTAGGCGATTCACCATATTCATACATGGCTGAACAATACAAAACAACAATGAAATTTGGAATTGGGACCACCTACTACTGCTGCTCCTTGCTGCCATATTGCCATTTATCGATGTTCAATATAAGAAGCAAGCAATCGGCCAAAAATTAAGCAATTAATCAAACGAAGCACAGAGTAACGTACAGATGGTGGTGAGCAACCAACTCGTTGGGGAACCTTTGCTCCAGCTAGCACAGGGGCTTCCCCTCCTGCATCATTGTCGTCCTTCAGCAGGCCCAAGTTGGCACTACCCAATCACATCTGAACAAATTGAATTATTAATAATACAAAATCATAGGCACCAATAATAACTGGAAATGGCACCAAAGAACACACTGACGAATCCGAAGCTTCAGGACAACTCAGAGTGGTTATTTTCGAAGATGAGTATGGCGGGCAGTTCCTACAGCGCAACCTTGTTCAGCGCCTTGAAGAGCCAGACCTGGTTGGACGCACCAAGGCTACAGGTAGGAAGCGATGGCCCTCGCCGCCTTCCGGTGGTGTCATGTAAATACACACAGTTGGCTGCTTTAGAGCAAACCCAAACTCGCCTACAACGACATCCAATACAACCACAGAATGGGCGGCGGTGTGCTGCCCACAAGCATTCTAAATGAACCCCCTGCCTCCACCAGGAAAACAACAGCTAGAGGATCCTCGTCCACCACCCTACGCAAAACTGGTATGAACCGAAGGAATCAAATCAGTCTGTTTACCCTGTTTTTACATAGATGTAGAGGTAGAGGGAGAAGGGTTACCTGGTAGAGGAGCTTCTTGAGGATGAGCCCTGCAGCGTCGATGACGGTGTGCAAGAGGCCAAAGAGGACCCTGCGGTCTGTGCCGGTAAAGAAGAGGTCGTCGCTGCCGGTCGCGGCGCTTGGGGCAGAGAGGCTGGGAATCTTCGTGTCGATGACCTGGTTCCTGTGATTCTCCCGTCGTTGGGGATGCACCAGGCCCTCATGTCGCTCTCCTCCCGAGCATGGCGAAGACGAGCTCGATGAAGGGAGGAGAAGGCGGCGTGGTGGGTGGGGCGACGGAAGGGGAGGAGGCAGAGCACGGGGGCGTAGGGCAGCGCCGGCGGCGATGAGACACATCGCGCACGCGTGCAGGAAAGTTGTGGCGGCTAGGGCAGAACTTGGCTGCTGCTCCTCACCGGGATCCACAGGCAGAGGTGATGAGGTGGGGAAGGGGAAGGGGAAGCTCAGGGAGATGGAGCGGTCGTGGCACGAGGGTAAGGAGGGAGGAGAGCGAAGCGGCGGCGCAAGGTAAGGAGGCTATGGTTTGCGGCGGCAGCGGGCGGGGAGGATGGCTGGTAGGAGACAGTGACGGGAGGAGAGGAGGGAAGTCGGGGCTGAGGAGTGGGAAAAGACAAAGGCGGCTAGGGTTATACACGAGCGTGCTTCCCTTTATACGCCAGCGTGTGAAAAGGCGAAAATGCCCTCGGTGAGACACGGGATTTACGGGTGGTGGCACGAGCTTGACCACACTATTCATTGCCCGCAGTGCTCACACTAGTAGAAAACAGGACTTTGGTTCGGGCCTAGCGAGCCCATTAGTCCCGGTTCATCCACGAACCGGGACGCATGGGTGCATACATCCCGGTTCGTGCGGCCAGGGGGCCGGCCGGGCCTCGTTGGGCATCTGTCCCGGTTTGTCTGGACCCATTTGTTCCAGTTCCAGCCACGAACCGGGACCAATGGGCCTCGCTCCTGGCCCAGACCCATTGGTCCCGGTTCTTGTCTAGAACCGGGACAAATGGGTGGCCTTTAGACCCGGTTCCAGGTACGAACCGGGACCAATGAGTTTTATATATATATATATATATAACCCCTTGCCCACCAATTCCTCTGCTCTGTTTTTTCTGGCCGGCCGGGGGGAGCTGTGGTGCTCTAGCTAGCTCACCTCCTATGTACAGAGGTGTTCGATGAAATGCCCGAGTCACACTAGTTAAGCTTTTCTCCTCTCGAAGCTCGAACTCCAAGATCCATTTTCTCCGAGATTTGTCTAGGTTTAGCGGTCCGTCACGTCACGTCCCCGTCTTCACCACCGTCGATCGCCCCCGCCAATCTCGTCACCGGCACCACCGCGGTGAGCCTCTTGTTCTGTCCATGCTTTTCTTACTTTTATTGTTGCTTGTTATTATTGCTTTAGATAGATATTTAGTAGATGATCTCTCTTCGAAGGTAGACAATTTAGCCAACAAGGTAGAATTGCTTAAAATTAGAACTTCTCCTCTTGAGGAGAGGAAGGTCACTCCTATGAATGCTATTCATGTGCAAATTAATGAAAATATTAGGATGATGGCTAAACTTAAAGAGAGATGGGCTAGAGAAAGGGAGGAAGAAGATAGAATTAAGAGCCTTCCTACCCACCACACTGTTGCTACTATCCAAGTTGTTGAGGATATCCAAACTCTTAGCACCCAATGCACTCCTGGTCCCATTGGACCTATTAATGGTGATGTTATGACTATAGAAACTACCAAACAAGTGAACCTAAAGGACACCACTACCACCTTACTTGATAGTAGTGGCCTTGATTTTGATAATTGCACTCTTACCGAAGTTATTGATTTCCTTCACAAGATGTCTAGAGATCCCCGCACTAGCACGCTTAACCTTGCCTTCACAGAGCATATCACTAATGCTCTTATCAAAGCTAGGGAGGAGAAACTTAGAGTAGAAGCCTCCATACCTAGAAATCTAGAAGATGGTTGGGATCCTATGATTAAACTTAAGTTGAATAACTTCTCTTGCTATGCTTTATGTGATGTTGGTGCTAGTACCTCTGTTATGCACAAAAGAATATATGATATGCTTAAATTGAAACCTTTTGATTCTTGTTCTTTTGGTGTTCGTCTCGTTGATTCTTCCATAAAGAAACCTTTGGGGAGGATCGACGATGTTCTTATCATTGTCAACGACAATTATGTTCCCGTTGATTTTACTATTATGGACATTGAATGTGAACCTTCTTGTCCAATTATTTTGGGACGTCCTTTTCTACGCACCGTTGGTGCTATCATTGACATGAAAGAGGGGAATATGAAATTCCAGTTTCCTCTCAAGAAAGGGATGGAACACTTCCCTCGAAAGAAGATTAAGTTACCTTTTGAGTCCGTTATACGGGCTAGCTATTCTTTTACTCTTGATAAAACTTGATCTCTATGCATTATGCCTAGCTTAAAGGCATAAAAGAAAGCGCTTTTGGGAGGCAGCCCACATGAATAAAATTTTAATTTGCTTTTGTTGTGTCTTGATGTTGTTACTACAGTAGCATCATCATTGTATCTTTTCTTTTCAATTTTGTGCCAAGTGTAGCCTCTGATTGCAAGAAAGTTCAAAAGTTGTGACGTGTTGTCCAGGAAACAGATTCTGTCCTTGGATAGAAAAATTCGTATAAAATCACCAGATCATCTTTTTGGTCTGAATTTTTTCGACAGCGTGCTCTATATAATTGTCTTTCGTGCATCTGTCCTGAGTTTTTTGATTAGAGTTGCAGAAGTGCCCCGAAAAAATCATTTACTACCTGCTGTTCTGTTTTTCACAGATTCTGTCCTGTTTTGCCTTTCCTTCATTTTGCAAACCTAGAGCTTGCTTTTTCTTTGCAAAAACCTTTTGGCAATCTTGAGAAACAGTAGACCTTCAAGAATATCTTTATTTCCAGCAAGGAACAATTATTTTATTAAGGGTACTAACCTCGCTAATCAGATTATGATGAGTTATGTATGAAGGGAGTTTTCAAGTGTGCGAGGGAAGATGATAAAAAGATTCAGGAGTGTCAAACGCTCAAGCTTGGGGATGCCCCCATGCACCCCCAAGAAATATTCAAGGAGACTCAAGCGTCTAAGCTTGGGGATGCCCCCGTGCATCCCCTTGTCCATCAACATTATCAGTTGGTCTTTCGTTCCACTATATTTTTATCACTTCATGTGTTATGTGCTATGCTTGGAGCGTCTTGCTTTTAGTTTCCTTTTTAGTTTTATTTAGCTTTTCACAACGAGTCGGAACTCAGCTTCTTTATGTGGGAGAGAAACACGCTCCACTTCTACCTAGAACATAACATAGAATTTTCATTTCTATCTTTGCTGTGTGTGTTCTTTGTCTTTCAATAGCTACTATCATGCTTAGCTCTTAGTTTTCATGCTTATCTTTTTAAAGAGCTTTTGTTTAGTTGGTTGCTTGAACTCTCTTTAGTTATCATGCTTATCTTATTAAGAGAGTTTGCTTCCGTTGCATTGGTTGATATGTCTATGATAAAGATGCTACGTGCATAATGGTGCTTAGTAGTTCATGTTTTCTTATGGTTAGTCTCAAATAGATGGGGGGTTCCCAATGTGTTATTGGAGTACCAACATGATTTGTTTGCCTATGATGTGGTATGGTTTAGTAATATCTTCCTTCAAGAATTTATTTTGATTGACTTGGCGTATGCTCACGCATATTTAAGACTGTAAAGAAAATCTATCAAGCCTTGATGATCTTTCGTTTCTGAGAAGCGATATAACTTCCATGCCTGATTCAATGTTGCTTTGTCGCTCTGCATGATTATGACCGTCATTGCTCTCTTAGTTGGTCGCTCCCAGTCTTTTGCTAACCTCCACCTGTACTAAGCGGACTGACTGCTTGTGCATCCAAATTCTTTTAAGCCAGTTATGCCATATGAGTCCACCATACCTTCCTACATGGTATTTACCTGCCATTCCTAACGAAAACTTGCATGTACTATCTTGAAATTATTCAAAGAAAAGCATTTCTGTTTTGTGCCTCTGTTTTAAGTTCATGAGGAAGTAGTAGTTAATTCATGATCTTTTTAAGTTGGACAAGCTTCACCCCGGGATTCCATGTATAATGTGCAAACCCATAATACGAGAAGGAACTGGCATTGAGTGCGCCCGGCTCAAAAATAATATAGCAAACAAACCCTCCTTCATGCTTTGTTCATGAGAAATCAGAAAACTTTGGCAGTGATAAACAAAGGATATTAAGAGGATGTGATCGTCCTCATTCGGGAGCCGTTCCTCGAAACTTGTCCATCTCAAGAAGTGATTGAGTTGTCTGCTAGCATTCGTTGACGGAACATGCATAATCTAAAAAATAATTATTACCTCTATTTTTAAAACCAAGAGCTCTGGTACATGCTTTGTCTTTGTTTCCGACTACGGGTGTTCAACCTTGCCAAGAAAAGCCACGGTTCGAGAGTCTCCACCTTCTTTTAAAAGCACCAACTACTTAGAGCATGATTGTCATTCTGAGTGTAATGTGCATTGTCCCAAAGTAGCATTGTCTTTTGCATGATTGTCATATCGTTTATTTTGAAATCATTGTATCTAGTCATCACTTAAACCTTGGAGGTGCCCCTGCATTTATGTTTTGCTTCACTAAAGTGGGCAAGCGAGATATTACTTTATCATATTTGCACACCATGCTCATTGCAAATCTATTTGATGTTTCAGTATCATATTGTAAAACTTTCAGTTGTTTGTGATTTTCTCATGAGGCAACTTAATTACTATAGATTCATTGTCTCAGTAAGCTTTTGTCATATGACTATGAAAAGTCCTATATGGTTAATAGCATATCACCACAGAAATTATTCTTGTTATCATTTACCTACTCGAGGACGAGCAGGAATTAAGCTTGGGGATGTTGATACGTCCAAAACGTATCTATAATTTCTGCTTGCTCCATGCCTCTTTTGGGTGATATTGCTATGATATTTATACACTTCCATACACTTTTGACCATATTTGGACTAACCTATTAACTAAGTGCACCCCAGTGCCAGTTTCTGTTTTCTGCTGTTTTTGTATTTTAGGTTTTCCCATTACGAGAACTGCCAGAAAAATCCCGGAAAAATTATATAAAAAATCAGCATTCCAGAAGCTTCCCGGCACCCGAAGTACAGCCGGAGGGGGGCCACCAGGGCTCCAGGCGCCCTGGTGGCGCGGCCCCCCTCCTGACCGTGCCGGGGGGGGGGGGGCGACTGGGCCCCCCAGGCCTCCGCTGATGCCCCCCTTTGGCATATATTTATATTGTGTCCCGAAACCCTCGAGACGGGAACCCTTTTTCGCGATCTCATCTCTGTTCCGCCGCCGCCACGCTTCCAAGATCGGGAGCACCAGGAGAACTCTTCCCGGCACCCTGCCGAATGGGAGGATCACCACCGGGAGCTTTTCCACCACCATGGACGCCTCCCGGATGAGTTGTGAGTAGTCTCCCTTGGACCATGGGTCCATGACCAGTAGCTATGTGATGTTCTCCTCCCGTTCTTGTGCTTCACTAATTAGTCCTCGTGAGCTGCCCTACATGATCAAGGCACATATGTAATCCTTATGCTGTTGCTATGATGAGTTTGCTGGGATCCGATGGATTGTGAGATTATGTTCAGATTGTGTTTGAGTAATATATTTGATTCACCTCTTTTATATTTATGTTCGTAAGTAATTCTTGCATGTTCTCCGTTGTTATTTATTGCTTTGGCCAAGTAGTAGGTAGTGACTCCAAGAGGGAACGTTATGCTTGATTGTGGGTTCATGCCCCTCGATGACTAGCTTGAGTGACAGAAACATGAGTCTAGGGGATGTGCTGTTGCCACAAGGGGGAAAACAACGGTGCTTGTGCCCGCGGGTGCAAGGATTGTTTACTTTACGCAAAGTTCTTTTAATGCAGTTGTCTGTTGCTTTGAGTTTACACTATGGGTGGGACTCGCAACTTAATACCAGCGAGATGTTCTGGATAGATATCTCAAGGTGGATGATTAGTAGTAGATGCAGATGGATTTCGGTCTACTTGCCTTGGCGTACCGCCCATGCTTTGAACCTCTACCTTTCTTGCAACGTAGTTAGCATTGGTTTGCGCACATGGTCCTGTCAATTGCCCAGCTATAATACCTATCACTATTACCATCACTGATCACATCCGCTATTTACTTTCCGCTTTTTAGTTACTATTGCAGCAATACCTATCACTATTATCACTTGCGTTTGATCCTTTGTAAACGACAAGGCCGGAGGGATTGACAACCTCTCTGTACTCGTTGGGAGAAAAGTTACTTGTATCTGTGTGCAGGTCCACGTTGATTGCTAATATCTGGCGCCGTTAGCAGTTGACACCTTCTTGTTGAAACTGGGAGTCTCAGGGAAATCGATCATTGGTATCTTTGCCAAGGGAAAACTTCCGCTACACTGCATCTCAAACCTTCCACTTGGGGTAACCAACGAGGGGCGAGAAGCCATCACTCCCTCCGTTCCGATTTACTCATCGTGGTTGTAGTTCAAAATTGGACTAAAACCACGACGAGTAAATCGGAACGGAGGGAGTACAATTTAAGTTGCATAATTTTGTGTCATGCCTCTCTGATTTTTGTCGAATGCTCGCTTGCTGCTAAATAGTCCTTTGTGGAATTTGCTTACATGACTCTCATAATTTTATTAGGTGCACTTATGTCAGACAAGAATACCTGCTCTATCTCTGACTTGTAGATAGAACATTGCTTATTGTTCAATAGAGTATGTATAGGCTTAATATAACTATTGTTTCTGCAAATGACAGGGTGTGCAGTGAGGAACAACGTCCTTTGGCCTGTACGGGTAGAAATGGATGGTGTCCGTCACATGTGAGGAGGGGTCGACGGCCTGTTCGTCGTGCTACCCGAGACCTAGCCTTCCCGTGGCATGCTTGCTTGACCACGTTCTCGAGCTCGTGCGCGTTCTTCGTTCTTTGACCCCTGGTAAGCTCATTTCTCACCCTCCTTGTTACAGTTACAAAATTTTCAACTGGGAGTGGTTCTGGCTTGGCGTAGTTTCAGTTTTGCAAACTAGTCAAATGGCACAATAGACTGGACTGAATCTTTATATTAAAACCTGACAAAAATAGAGATTGCGTTCTTTTTTATGCCTGATTTGATGGGCCAACAAATATACACAACTTAGTTTGTAAGTTGATTTATTTGTAAGGGATTCTCGTTTCTCATTTAAGAAAAAAAGGGAGACTTGTTTCTCATTTCGAAGAAAACGAGCCAGGTTGCACAAATAGGCGTTTGAAGTTTGTATGGGTCGAATTTATGACATTTTGCTTGAAATATTGTAATGCAAGTGCCATGTCATACCCGATTTTTTGGCCGTGGCAAGTTGACAACGAATTTCTTATTCCTCACGCAGTTGCTAAGGATAATTTATGCCTGTATAGCCACCCTCTGATGGGGGTTGGGAGGTGTTGCTGCCGGTGGTGGAGGTGCCGCCTGAGCTGGCGTTTGACATCAATTTTGCTCGTCGCCGCCCACTCTGATTATTGGCCCCTCTCCGCCTTCCTCCTCTTCAGCATGCCGCTCCGTGCGAACCAATGATATTATACTGATGTTGTTCATCCTCCATTTCCGAGTGTGTTCTTCTCTAAGCATGGTGCACCTGATGACTGAGATACATATGACCGTTATGATGGCTCATTTATTTTATTTCACTCGTTTCTTGGTGTATGGGAACATGCGGAGGCTGTGCTCCTCTCTTTGTTTTCCCTATCTGGTCTGGTTTGGGCACGTGAATGCACAAAAGTTGCGCAATTTTTTATTTTTCTGTACCGCTCAAAATCAAGGATGGATGCTTGGCCTCTGTATGTACCTGCTTGAATAATATCACTTGACTTGATGGAACATAGGTAGGAATAAAGAATAGAGCAATTTGTTTTGTTTCAGCTTCTATATTCTCTCATCTCAATTGAAAAGAACCCACTCCACTGACTCATAAATTCTAATGTTCATTAGCTGCAAATCCTGATTGAGTCAGTGTGCCTGCATCCATTTAGTTATCCCTAGCTTGCTAGCTTATTTGGTTTGGAGGTGGATTAACTTCATAAGGACACACATGGATGGAACCATATACATCCTTTACAACATAGCCATGCTGGTACTGTATTGCTTGACTCATCCTTGCTACTACAGTCTCATTTTTGTCGACTGCTTGCTTGCTTCAAAAAAGTCAGTTGTAGGATTTTCAGTTTGGAGGCTTTCCAAAACCAGTAGAATTTAGTTGTAGCCCTATATGAATGTTGTTACATGCTACAAATGTTACATATCATGCCTGCTCTATTTTTTAGATATACTTTGATATTGATTTGTTCACGTGTAGAGTATGGAAGGCTAGGTAGGTTACTTGGCATGTGATTTCCCTTGCCGGCTTTGAGGAAATTGTTGCATTTCTGGGTTGATGACTGCTGTGATGTTGTAGTAATTTTGTGGCCGCCAGTTTGTCAAATATGATGCTATGGCGGCGATGCTAGCACTTGATTTCCGTGACCGTCTGTCCTTAACTTTTGCTAGCTCATGTACACTGGATGGGTGTCTCAGTTTTGTCGTCTTTTTGGTTTTGAGAAAAGCATGTTGTTTTTTACGTCTCCTAGGAGTGCCTTCCAATATTTAGTGTGAGATTGATTGTCTAGTGTCTTTTTTGGTGAAATACTGTCAAACATTTAGTTTGTGAAGTTGCTACTGATATGAATGATAGTTACTCATTGATTATCTGTTGTCCCCAGCCATGGACTTTTCAATGAAATGTGTTTTCAGCAGGAGTGATATGCTAAAGTTGCCTATCTTGTTTGACTTGCAGTTTTGTTGGGGTTTGTTATGAGGCGCCACCGCATTGAACCGAAGGACATCGATGATGCCGACTGTCGATGAAGACTTGAAGTTGTGGTTTTGAACCTGATTTTCCTAATGCGGAGTGCTGGATGCAAGCCATCGGGAAGTTTTGCTTGCCACGCCACCACAACGGTGATGTCTGGCCTTGTCTACAATTTGCACAGGTGATCTTTCCCTTTGGCTAGAACTGGGGCTGTTCCTTGTTTTTCTGAAATGGAATAGTGCTTCTTGTCTTGTTGCCCGAATATATGCATAAACCAGAACGATTACACGGGATAATTGGTTTTTTCTATTTTAAGATGATTGCTTGGATTGTTCGATATATAGTTCCAAGGTCACATGCATAGAAAGTTCATTTTCTAATGATGCTACAAGTTTCCTCACATGGTCAAATTAACTTGATTCTAGTCTAGTATAACAGTTGTCTCCTATGATGATGTAAGTATTATAGTTGCACGGTGTGTTATCTTTAGAAAAGAATGTGATGCCTGAACGCTTGATACTGGAAAACAATTGATGCTTGCGATCCATGTATATGTGCTGCTGTCTTTCTATGTGCGATTGTCCTTGTGTTTTCGAAAAAACAAGAAGGGCAAGAAATTGCTTGTGATGTCACTGTGTAGTTCGATGGTGATCCCAATGTTGTTGTAAGTTTGTGGCCACCATTTTATCAAAGATGATGTTGTAGCAGCGATGCCAGCACTTGGTTTCTGCGAGTGTCGATCCATAATAATTTTTGCTAGCTCATGTACAGTAGTTGGGTATCTCGGTTTGGTCATCTTTTTGGTTTTGAGCAAAGCATGTTGTTTTTTACATCTCTTGATAGTGCCAGCCAATATTTAGTGTGAGTTTGCTTGTGTAGTGTCCCTTTTGGTCACTGGGTATCAAACATTTAGTTTGTGAAGTTGCTGTTTGATATTGATGAAATTTACTCCTTATTTATCAGTTGTCGCCAGCCATGGACTGTTGTTTATGTTTTCCATTTTTGCTGATCAGGCTACTTTAACTTTTTGGGAGAAGTATGCTTGGCTAATTCACGTTTCCATTATCAATGGTGACGGCGCGGTTCTGCTTCGGGTAAAAACATTGAAGGTGAGTCCTCTCTGCTTCTCTTCCTCCGCCTCTATTATTATCCCTTTACTAGTCGTCAACCCGTGCATCCCGCACGGGCTAGTCATTTTTGGGAAGATATCAAGATATTAAATATGCATTGGATACAACATTATTTATGTATTGAAAATGTAAAGAATTCAGAAAATCACCTATAAATCATTACTATTGAAATCATTAAGCATTTGCTTATTGTATGAAAAATGTCTCTAATAGGTTATCTAAGAGAAGTAATAAGTTAATCGCAGTTGAAACTCTAAAAAAATAATCCAGTTTCGGATGTATACTACGTAAAATATTCACGTGTAATGCTAAAAGATGTCATAGGAAATACACTCTAATCTACTGTTGCAAAGTAACATAGATATATTGACAAAGAATTGGACTCTCCAATGTATTACAAAAGCCTTAACATAAAATGCATTATGATCTTTACCAAACTCCATGAGTTAGAAAGCACAAATCTCCTAAAAAAATTCGCCAAAAAGAGAAGATTCGTCATGATAGTAAAATTATCTGGTGACTCCACATGTTCATTTGTTTACCATCTGAAGTATATCAAATATAAGCAAAAGGATCAACAGAAAGCGAAGGAGATATTAGTTTATATCAACGTAATTAAAAAGATAACTTTGCGACCATAGCATGTAAATGTCCATAGGCGATACAACCTCGTGAATTTAAAATGTTTAGGAATATTTCAATAACTAAATAATTAGGTAATTACAATCTCTAGGTACTTATGAATTTCAAGCAGTTTGACTGGTTATTATCTTCAAGTAAAAGATCCACCAAAGGTATTATTAAACTATCAAAACAAAATATTAAAGGGCCATCTCTGAAACAAAATGTAAATAAGTACATTAGCAATGCATCACCATTACAAACCATCCTCTTACAAAGTAGTACAACACATATAGAACGCGACAATGAGTTTGTAAGTTACATAAACGAATATACCTATAGTCAAATCAACTGACAAAAAAACCATCTCCCCAATTATGTTTTAGTGAACCCAAGCAGTTCTGTAATCAAAAATGGAAAATTTAAATTAAATGACCAAGATACGTGATAATTATTGGCAAATACAAAAATAGCAAGTGACATACCAGATAATAATCGAAGCAAACGCGCAGTAGGTGTAGCTGAACACGTAGACATTTACCTTGTAAGATGATTCCCTTGTTAGGATAGTGCAATGGTATCATACAGAGCTATGAAATGTTATGAAAAACTATTATAATATGAAGGTTAGAGTCACATCCTGTTTATTTGAACATCTTATTAAGAAAGGATGTAATACATGCAACAACTGCGAATAGAAATAGTACCTCAAGGCAAAAGGATTGCCTCCTGATTTATGAACGTGCACTACATGTTTGCAAAAGGTGAAAATCAAGTGGAAGCATAGCATGTCAATGTTCCAAAAGACTAAAAAGTTAAGAGCACATCTTAAACCATAGGAGGCTACTGTGCCCAAGGCCTCGCTTGGTGACACATATACATCTGGTGCTAGCATTGCTTCCAAATATGCTTTGACGATGTCGACATGAAGAGAATATGCTAACAGTACCTTTGTATTCAAAGAGATGACATTTCTCCATATCCTTGTGTATACTGATATTGGATAAGTTGCGCAGACTGGTACCGTTCATCTGCTTAAGTGATGACAAAGCTAGTAAAAACTAAGAAAAAACCCAAGTGGAGAAATAGTCAGTAGATACTAATAGGGCAGAATACTAAGGGTTGTTGAGCAATGTGATTATTCTTGGTGCGGACTGAAGCCTTCAATATCTCAATGCAGCAGGCAAATCGTAAACCAATGAATATAGTATGTGTGTCGTAGTTATTTTGCATCGAGGTAATGCATCTTGTACGAATTATTTTATTTAAATACATCATTTTAGAGCTAAATTACTGAAATAAAATCATTTGTATTCTCTGTTAATTGAATAGAACATATAATGAATCAAAATCTAACTTCGCCATGCTTGCAAGTTATCATCTAAATCTTTGTTAATTGAATAGAACATAACATTAAATCCAATGGAGATATTTAGAAAAGATAGCAATTTCTTTCAGGTTTTCATCTAGATCTATATAAAGGATCAATGTACGGAACATACATATTGGACCTCTGGAAAATACGGAAGTAACCATATGGAAAGAACACATGAAACGGTAGAATTTAAAGAACACCAATAGCGAACAGTCACCTGGCTGCTGTATGGGTTTGCTGCCGAGGCTCCTTCCTGGCATCAAAATCAATCCACCTGCCTGCTTGCACAGCCGGCTTGCGTAAATGTACCTGTTGCTCCTGACAAAAGCATCGGCCATCAACTAATTCTTGGATCAAGACTTGCTACTTACGTGTGCAAGTTCTGCAACCAGCAGGTATTCGACGGGGTGTTCTTGGTCGACAGGGTATTCCTGGTTTTAGAGTAACTGGCAGGGGCAACAATATATGCTCCAAGTCAGCTACACGGCTGCACCAAACTAATTGTTAAAATCAAACATAAGCCATAGGATAGGATATAATATATAAGATTTTCAAACTGAATGTATGGTTTCTATATCTTGAGCTGAAAAGAAAATAAATTAGACAGAGTTCTTTTTCTATTGTTTATCTGTACAATGTAGGGATGACTTGATTGACTGAAGATTATGATCCTATTTTCACCACTGGAACATGCTAGATTTCACAGACGTATGGTTTGCGGTGCAGAGATTCTAGATATTTACTGCAAGTATCATGCACTTATGCCCAAAATTGACTACTGAATCATGTATTTCAGTGCAACGGCCAAACTACATCCTATTAGTTCTACACACAAGTATTATTTCTTACAGACCTAAGGACACCACGTATGATCAAATTTCTATTTGAGAAGTTAGCCTGTATGCATTTTTTTGTCAAACACAAAGGCATCGAATGTGCCCCAACCAATCATAGGGGTAGGCTATAGGCATGTTCAGACCAGCCTCAATCGAGACAATATAGGAAACTAACTCAACAAAAGTGCAGGAAACATGAAATTCTTACCAATCAAGACATGCATACCTCGTGGTCGCCATGAACATCGTTGGCCTGTGCTGGCTACAGAGAGAAGTGACAGGGCATGAAGAGTTGATGGAGACCTCGATCAAGAGCATAGAAAACCTAGGCTGGTTGAGGAAAGAGGTAATAGACAACACAAGGAAGAGGCGACGGAGACCTCAGCCAATAGCACGACATGCGCGACAGAGCCCTCATTAGGTGTGATCTCTGAAGCAGTAGATGAACGTGGAGCTAGGGCAGGGCAAATAGAAATCAGTGATCTGATAGATATGATGCGACCTATCGGATGAATCTGATTTAGCACAGGAAGAGACCATACAACGTATAAAGAAAGGAGAACTTGGGGAGTTTTTACTCTTCTATTGAAAACAAAGAAAAGTGACTGAGGAGTTGTAGATAGATTATCTACAACAAAGAACAAATAATGATGAGTTCTAGCAAAACTGAATAATGAAACAGAGCTTTGTACACCAACGGCTACTCTTGCGAACATAATTTTCGACCGTGTAGGGTGACGGAGCCATCCGAGCCGTGCAGCTTGTTGTTGCGAGGCATCAGCCGGCTGCTCGCTACAATAGTGCCACACCCTAGGCTATGCTAGCCCACTGCATGCCCGCAGTGCAATGGTTGAATAGGCAACAACGTAGCGTGCGTGGTTGGGGCAGTAGAGAATTGAACGGGTGAAGAGGATGGAGACCGGGGAGATGTTGATCGGATCGTTTTAGATGGACTGCCCCATGAAGCCTGGAGAGGAGTCCGAAGGAGGATGAAATCAAATCTCACGGGGAATTGGACTGCATATAGTCCACAAATCACATGGAGAGCACAGCAAAATCTCAGTTTCAGAATAAATTTTTTAGAAGGATAAAGTACATAGATGCGAGATTGATATAAGAAAACCTTCAATTGGAGAGCCCATTGATTCTTACCGGATTCAGTATACATCAATTACGGTGGCCATCTTTCGAGAATCAGAACCTGCTCTGGACATAGATCCATGACCGCGATCCATTACTGTTAGATTGAAAAGTTGGTTGTCCACGGCCCTCGGCAAGGCAGATGAGGACGTGAAGACCATGGCGACAAATCAATTGGAAGCAAGAGTTTACAATTAGATGTGTTTGTTTCCTTCTTTTTTTTGCATGAATTCATTTTTTTATATCAGTAGTGTTTTTTTTTCTTTTGCTGACCTAGAGGAGATATTGGGAGAGGGGAGTCGTAAGAGATTGGGAGAGAGAGAGAGGTAGAGCGCATGTTATTTTTTCTATTAACATGGAAATCTATAGGATTGATCTACACCATCTACACCGTAATAACTCGGCCCCACCAGATTAACGCCTCCTAATTACTGATTAACATGAGAATTTCTAGGGAGTCTGTAATTAGTATAGGTATAGATGCCGTGGCTACTTAGGTTTTGGCCTTGATGGCCTGAATTGGCTCGGTAAATAGTGCACTACTGGTTTTCAAAGTTCCTAATAGCTAGTTAGGTGACTCGATGTTCGTCTGGCTACAGAAGGACTTATTTGTTGAGTCTGTTCTAGTATGTTTAGTTTCACTCATTGTCAAACACTTACTTTGTGAAGTTGCTGTTGATATTGATGACATTTACTCAATCACTGTGCTAGTCAATTTGTGGCAGCAATCTCCAGCCTTCCGATGGGAACCTTTTGAAACTTGTGTTGGTTGCAGTTTCTTCACGACTGTTTGTCGGGTTTGCTGGGTTCCAATGATGATGTTTATATTAATTTTCTACTCTTTGATTTTGGCTTTGTTGCTAGTTCAAAGTGTCGTTGAATTCATATTGTACTTATAAGTGTTTGACGACACTATATTGACTTGTGTCATATATTGCATATGCTTGAAAAGTCATCATCAAAATTGTGACATATATTTAGAAGTCCACTCCAGTAGCTACCTTGTGAATTTGTTGTTGATATTGATGGCAGTTACTCCTTGTTTATCTGTTGTCCCCAGTCAGGGACTTTGCAATGGAAAGAGTTTTTCTGCTGGAGCGATATGCTGCAAACGCCTATCTTGGTGGACTTTCAGTTTTGTTGGGGTTTTCAACTGGAGTGATATGCTGAAGATCCCTATCTTGGTGACCTGCCGAAGGATCTCAATGGTGCCGAGTATCATTGAAGACGTGAAGTTGCAGTTCTGAACATTGTTTTCCTAGTGCGGAGTGTTGGATATAGGCCTACTTGTTTGACCAATGAGCCTCTCTCTGGTGGTTTCCCAAGATGGATCTCGATGAGCGCAGGATATAGGCCTACTACATTTCCTTGTTGGGACGAACTTCTGTACATTATTTCTTCTTTCTTGGTAGACATATGCTGGCTGTGTAAATTTGTAGGGAAGTTCCTCCGATTCGTATGGAATGGGTTAAGCTTCATGAATGTAATTTTGGAATGAACAAGCTAGCTTCAATTTTTGTGGAATAAACTTGTATTGCCATTTTGCATGTGATATTTTCCAACGTGTCATGCTGCCGAAATTTCTAGCAAAAATTCCCCCGACTTGTCAAAATCCGGGCCCTTTTTTGTCAACATTTTAAACCATGGGGCGGTTTTCCGCAATAACTAGGCCCTTTTTCGTGAAGATCTCAATCTCTAGGGCTAGCGGAGTTACTTTAGCATGCTAGTATCTTGTCAGACGTGCCTACGATAGTTTTTGGAGCTGATGTTACCCACCCAGCTGCTGGAGAAGATGCATCTCCATCTATTGCAGCAGTACGTCATTGTGTTCTCTCAGTCGTCATGTTACAGTTTGTTAATTTGCAGTCTGTTTATTTGACAAAAGACGGACAGAGTCAGATGCACTACTTAATAGCGCTCAACTTCTGTTTCTATTTGGTTTTCTCACTTTTTATCAGTACCATCCGTATTGGAAATTTGGAATAGCTTTGCATTTTCGGTAACAAAGTAGCGATATGTCTAAACAAAAGTAGTAATATTCATTGTACAGGCTCGTAGGCTTGTGCATCAAAGGAGAAACATACTACGTACATGTCCATTTTTCAATTTACTTTGTGTGATTAGTACATGTACTCCTTTTCTGTGTGCCTACATTTTCCTAATTTTTCAGAATTTTTAGAGTTACAGAAGTATGGTGGTTGTCCAGATCATTACAGATTGTTCTGTTTTTGACAGATTATGTCAATGCTTAGTTTGCTTGTTTTAGAGTTTCCTTAACTTATATTAAGTGATATAAATTGTGGTTTTTATGAATATGAATGGTTGCCTAATACACTCTAAAATCGCTATTAAAATATTTGTCAGTGTGTATATTATTTAGAAATATCTATGGTGATAATCGATAGTATTCCAAGATATATATATATATATATATATATAT
>LR738712.1:760058523-760076704 GCA_902687465.1 Secale cereale
TATGACGATACGCATATATACGCAAATATATATCTATACAACATATAATTATATATTTTATGAAATATTAAAAAATAGATTTGAAAGGAATTTTTAAAAATATTTTTGAAGTACATTAGACAATTTAATTTTGGAGAATAAAAAAAATTCAATTATATACATTACAATTGTATAACAATAAATATTATAAATATTATTTGAAAACATTATTAAGTGGATTAGTAATATAAAATTATACTCCCTCCGTCCGGAAATATTTGCCATTAACATAAATAAAAGGGGATATCCAGATGTATTTCAATTTTAGATACATGTTTTGGTCCATTTTGATGACAAGTATTTTGGGACGGAGGGAGTATTAGTTAAGGATGTAATATGGTAAACTTAGTTGAAAATAACTACAAAAATTCAGTATAAAATAATTGTTTTACATCACCAAGTTAAATCACTTTTTCATAACAATTTCTTGCAAAACATGTCCAAATTTAAGTTTTTTAATTTTCCTAACTAGTATATGTAGTAATATAACTACCTCTCGATGGTCCGATGGACGAGTGATAGTGAATGTCTAAAACAACTGCCATGTATAAACAACACCTCAAGTACAGGGCAATCGTCGACTAGGTAGTTCAACTATTTACTTGTCATGAAAACGGTGCAGAGTCCAAGTTCCCTGCTACTTCAGTTTTAGTTGGACAGAACCAACAGAGGAAGCAATGGCAGCAGAGACAAGCCAAATGCCAATTTTAGATTGTAATTGATGTAAATCGAAAGTAATGTGTAATGAATAGTGTGACTGAATTTAAATTCAGTTTGCAATGTCATTTGAGATTGGAGTTCAGTGAATAGTTTGAATGAAGATTTGTTTGGCTGTTGAGTTTGATTTGACTGAATGTTTCATTTGGGAGTGGAGTTGAGCGGTTCGAGGACTACAAAGACCAACAAGTCAATGCTTGATTTGGCTGTTGAATGTACAATTATCATAAAAAGTGACTGAGATTGCGCAAAATAGATGCCAAAACATATCTCTGGGAGATATGGCTGGAGATTGAGCATTTTAATTTCTACTTGTACAGAAGTTCGACTTGTACATGTGCATAATTAGATTGAAGCGAATGGCAAAATCTTATCTAGAACTGAACTTGCACTGAACTCAATGTCAACTATTTCCCAGAATTGAACTTTCACACCAATGCCCTCTCATTCATTTGCCCAAAAACAACAGTACTTCACCATGACCCAGTGAAAAGATCATCTGTAATTGGCCCCTGAAAATTAAATAAATAAGAATACCGTATGAGCAAGATTTTGCAATCTCTAGTTGGATCATTCTATATTTTTAAAGTACATAAGCAAGATTATACCATCAGCAACTGAGTGAAGCTAAGGTTGGTCTTGTAACCTTCAGGCGCCTCTGCATTATCCCTATAAACTCTATCATTTGCAACTTGTGCACCACCACCACCTGCCACTTCCCCGACCTCCTGCATCTTGTTGTGAAATAAAATTGGAGGCTGTAAGAATTTATGGACATAATGATAACACCGAAAGCACTGTATTGTTATTCAACATACCTCTTCACCCAACTGTGATGTAGCTCTGCTTTCTCTCCTTTTCCTAGCCTTGTGCTTCTTATCGAGCCAATTTTTTTTTCTGTTTTTAACACCTTTTTTGGACCTCCTTTTTCTTTAGATGTGCATTAGTCAACAAGTCATTTGATGGGCTAGCATCTGTCGGAATTGTACATGGATACCCCAATGTGCTTGCACATGCACTAATTTTTCTTCAATTTGCTTACCAAGGATGTCAAGTGTGTTGTCTACTAACACGACACATTCCCGAAAGTAGGCTGCTCGATCTGCCAAATTATGAAATTTGTGGGACATATATTTGTAGCTAAGCATGGCATTCATATTTGGATTTAAGACGATATTTCTTCCTTCTTTGTCTTGTACAGTTCCACTTCTTGCTTCCTTTGTCCAGCGCTTTAACACATAATGTGGCGGTAGTGACTTGATATTCATCAAATCGAGAACATTAAGAGCATGGCCACACAATATCCCAATTCTATCAATTTGCTGGCAGCCGCACACAACTGTTTGCTTCAAAGGATCACCTATAACTTTATACTCCTCCTCAAAGATACAATCTCCTACTAGATAATCATTGCAACCATCTAATGCCTTGGTGCAAGCTGACAAGGATATTTCATATTCACCTTGAAAAGCTTCAAAAATACTAGGTGTATATAACTTGCTAGCTTGCACCAACATAGGTGGTGGTCTCCTCATAAATATTCTAGGCAATTTTTTCCTTGATTCAAATTCTGAATTCAGTTCATTGTTCCTTTTCCCTTGCACCACCCTTTCAAAATGCTTAAAGAACCGGATGATATCAAAATCAGATTTGAAATGGATTTTCAAGTCATTATTCAAACTCTCACTCAATTGTGTACTTCTCATTCCTAATGTGAAGACATCCTTCATATAACATTCAGCCCATTTTTCCTTTAACTTATATATACTATCCAGCCTTGTTTGCTGATACGTCTCAAACGTATCTACTTTTCCAAACACTTTTGATATTGTTTTGACCTCATTCTTGGATGATTTGGACTAAACTAACCCGGACTGACGCTGTTTTCAGCAGAGCTGCCTGTATGGTTTATTTGTGTGCAGGAAAACGGATTTTTAAGCATCTCAGAAAAATCCACGAAAAATCACGAAAAATCCACGCACCCGAGGAAACCAAATGCCAGAAGTGGGGCCAGAGGGGGGCCAGGGGGTGCCCAGGCGCCCTGTGGGCGCGCCTCCCCCCCTGGGCCACGCCGGGGGGGGGGGCGCCTGGGTGGGACCACACCCCCTGGTGCCCTACTTTAGCCCGTATTTTTCCTCCCGACGCAGAAACCCCAGATCGGAAGTCCTTTCACTAGTTTTCGTCGCGGAGCCGCCGCCACCCTCTGTTCTTCTTCGGGAGGGCTAATCTGGGGGCTGATTTGGCCTCCGGAGAGGGGAGATCGTCGCCATAGTCATCATCATCACCACTCCATCATCCCTCCATGATTTCCCCCTTCATGTGTGAGTAATTCCCTTGCTGTAGGCGAAGGGGATGGTAGGGATTGGATGAGTTAGATCATGTAATAGTTCGTCAGATTGTTGGGGGCATGTTGCCTATCATCTAGTATGGTGTTTATCATCTTTGCTACAACTTGTTATTCTTAATGCTTGACACTTAGGGCCCGAGTGCCATGATTTCAGATCTGAACCATATGTGTTTGCATGAATATATTTGTGTTCTTGATCCTATCTATGAGTTGTATGCACCTGTTACGGTTCGGAACCGGCGATCCCAAAAGTGACAGCTTGGGACACCAAAGGGGATGGTCCGTAGTTTGAGGATTACATGTATCCATTGAGTTCATTGCTTTGTTCCGGTGCTCTTTGACAGGAGCACCTTAATATCCATTAGTTCCTTTTGGCCCCGTTCGAAGCGGGATGGTAGGACAAAAGATGTTGTGCAAGTTCTTATTGCAAGCACGTACAACTACCTACGGGATACATGCCTAATGTTTGATATTTGCCTAGGTGATCGTTACTTTTCCGTGTGCCGTGCCCCAAGTTAGAATCTATCTCATCCATGCAGCGCCCAACCATCCATCTCCCTAGCATACAGTATTTTAAACCTTGCTTGTCACTAGTTGCTACTTTTGTCATTTACTACTGCTATCTACTTTTACTGTTTACTTTTACTATCACTATCGTCACTATCATATCACTGTTACCACTTATCTTTTGTTGCAAGTTAGTATATTTCAGGTGCGGTTGAATTGACAACTCAACTGTTAAAGCTTATAAATACTCTTTGGCTCCCCTTGTGTCGAATCAATAAATTGGGTTATTCTTACCCGCGAAGACTATCTCGATCCCTTACGGTTGAGGGTTATCAAGTACCGTTTTCTGGCGCCGTTGCCGGGGAGCATAGCAATATTTACAAGTCTACTTGAGGTATCCTACCTGCTGCACTTTATTCACTATGGGTAAGAAAGGTGACCCCAAGGTTCCGATCTTACTATCCACTACAAGAAGAGGTACTGCTCTGAGCACTAGTGCTACGCTTGATTCACCTTTTGTTATGAGTAAGTTTGCCTCACCACCACCACATGATGCTCCTACTGAATCTGTTACTATGCCTGATACTCTTGATGATGCTTCTACTACTTTTGATGATGATATTAGTTCGCTTGGTTATGCTCTTGAGAAACAAATTACTGCTGCTGCTGAAAAATATGGAATTGAACTTCCTATTACTCGCTACCCTATTGGTGAAACTTATGATTATCCTGATTTGAGTAAACTCCAGGAGAGGCTCCTTGATGATGATTACTATATACTTGATGAAGATTTATGCAGGGAACTGACAGAGTTTGCCGGCTCTGACCCTGAAACTATTAAGAAAATATTTGAAAAACACTCTTTGAAGAACAAAACCGTTCCTAATCCTGAGTTTGCTACATCTCCTATATGCATTGATGATCCTGATTTTGATTTCTCTGTTGATCTTTCACTTATACCTATGGTTGAAGCTGACCCCTTTTATGGCAGAGAAAATGATGATGCTATTGCACACCTAACTAAACTTGGTGAGCTAGGTAGCCTGTTTACCACAGATGAGAAGATACGCTACTTTTATGTGACCAAGCTTCTTCCTTTCTCCATGAAGGAAGGTGCTAAAGCATGGTATGATTCACTCCCATGCGGATCCATTAAGAGTCCTCAGGACTTGGCTCACTCTTTTGTTGATAAGTACTTTCCTGCTCATATGCAACATGCTGCTTTACAAAGAATTTATAATTTTAAACAGTTGCAGGATGAGTCACTCCCTAAAGCTTGGGGGAGGTACTGCGGTTTGATTCAGGCTAGACCAGGACATGGAGTTCCTAAGAATGAATTAGTTGATATATTCTATGCTGGTCTAACTGATGAATCTAGGTCCTATCTGGACAGTTGTGCTGGTTGTGTTTTCAGGAAAAGAACACCGGACGATGCGGAAGATCTGATGGGCAGGATTGCCAAAAACCATGAAGATTTGTCCGTCCCTGAACCACCTCCACCAACAAAGAAGAGGGGCATGTTTGTTCTAAGCCCCGAGGATATGCGAGAAGCAAAGAAGTCTATTAAAGAGAAAGGTATTAAAGCTGAAGATGTGAAGAATCTACCCCCTATTGAGAAGATGTGTGAGCCTACCACTCACCCTCCTATGGTAGAGGTACACTCTCTTTTAGATTTCAACGCAAGTGACATCCCTCATGGTAAGCCTCCTGATCAATGTTTAGATGAGTTTGATAATTTTATTATGAAACAGAATCATTTTAATGAGAGGATAGAAAGTCAGTTGCATGATAATTCCCTTGCTATCAAAAAGTTGCGTGGTGTTTTAGATAGAACAGTTAATGATGTTCAATGTCTTGTGAAGCATTTTCATATGGTTCAAACTCAGCTCGATCAAATTTCTAATGTGCAAAGAGATTTGCTTGCTAACAATGCCAAACAAGATAAATTGTAGGCTTTTGGGATTAAGACCCGAGGAGGAACTAGTACTCAAGATCCTCTTTATCCAGAGGGACATCCGAAGAGAATCGAGCAAGATTCTCAAATGCAGGAAGAAGAAATTGTTGTCTCTCCAAATAAGAAAAAGAAAAATAAAGAGACTGACAATTCTAATGATCCTATTGCAAATGAAGAGCCAGCTATTGATCCCAACAGTGTATCTATCTTCGATGCTGAGACTGAAGACGGTGCTGAACCTGAAGGTAATGATAATGAGAAGGATGATCCGCCTGAAGTTCGAGAAGAAGAAGCACCTGACAAACGTAAGAGGTACACTAAAGAAGACTTCATCGCAAGAAAACATGGGAAGGAGAAAGAACCATGGGTACAGAAACCCATGCCCTTTCCAGGTAAGTCCATCAAATCTAAAGAAGAAGAGCATTACAATAAGTTTTGTGAATGGATTAAACCTCTTTTTCTTCAAATTCGTTTGACTGATGCTATTAAGTTACTTCCTTATTCAAAATATATGAAAGATATTGTCACTAACAAAAGAAAAGTTCCTAATGATGCAATATCTACTATGCTTGCTAACTATTCTTTCAGCGGAAAGATTCCTGAGAAGCTCGGTGATCCAGGTATACCCACCATCCCTTGCTCCATAAAGAATAATTATGTCAAAACTGCTTTATGTGATCTTGGAGCGGGAGTGAGTGTTATGCCTCTCTCTCTTTACGAGAGTCTTTGTTTAGAGAAACTAATTCCTACAGATATCTCCCTTCAGATGGCTGACAAGTCAACCGCTGTTCCGATAGGTATTTGTGAGGATGTTCCAGTTGAAGTTGCTAATTGTTTAATTCTTACTGATTTTGTTGTGCTTGACATGCCCGAGGATGGGAGCATGTCCATTATTCTTGGTAGACCTTTCCTTAACACCGCAGGTGCTATTATTGATTGCAACAAAGGGAATGTTACCTTTCATGTGAATGATAAAGAACACACGGTATATTTTCCGAAGAAGACCGACAGGAGGCATGCCCTCAACTCTATAGAGAATATCGAGACCGTGAAAATTGGAGAATGGGACTGTCCACTACATGTGCCTCACAAATACAAAACTATCATGGTAGGGACAATGTCCATCAAGGTTAAAGTTCAGTGATTACTTCTTAGGAGGTGAGACTTTTTGCTCTATATATCGCTTGTTTGTTGGTAAGACTTGATCAACCTTACTAGTGAACGTGTTTTATATGGATAAAAAGTTGAGCTTTCTATGTTTTTATTTGTTTTTGGTGTTCTCATACTTGCTGTACCAAGTATCTATGTTTTTGAAGCTTCACAATACTACTAACTGCTTCAAGTTTTCAGAGAGTTTCGCAGCTTTTTGAACTTCGAAAAAATTTCAACAGTGAAGTTTTCAGAAAAATTCCAGAAAAATTATATTAAAAATTTCCACAACGGGAGAGACCCGGAAAGTCCTGGGGCCAGCCAGGGGGGGCCACCAGTGGCCCAGGCGGCCAGCTGGCGCGGCCCAGCCCCTGGCCGCGCCCACAGGGCGCCTGGGGCCCACGGGACCCCCCTCCAGGTACTTCTTCTTCCCCTCTCTCTCTCTTTTTCCAGAAACCCGAGTTCTGGTCTTGTTCTTGCTGTTCTTGGGGGCGATTCTTCGAACTCTCTCTACAGCCCATCATTTGAGCTGAAATTTTGAGCAAATACTCCCTGGTATGTGACTCCTCCACCCCTCCAATTAGATTTTTGATTGGTGGCCTCATTTGTGAGTATTTAGTAGTTCTTGGTGCTTTAGAGATGAGCTTGCATGCATGTGTAGAAAGTTGTTTTCCAAGTTTTGATGCAAGTTTATGCCTTGGGCAAGTGAGTTGAGTAGTTTGCCTTAGCTCACTTTGTTTTAATCCTCGTTTTTGTAAATTGTAAAAAAAATTCAGAAATGAGTTTGTTAGGAAGGGCAAAAGGATGGCTTGAGAAGAGGAGGCCCGCACACTCCGATCGAGTCACTAGAGCCGCAGCTTCACCATCGACTGCTAGGGTGAGCTATAATGAAGATCATGTGCCCCTGGAGTTGTTGGAAGACACAAGTCCAGCACGTGCGATGACATTTCCATGTGATGAATTCATGGAAGCTGCGGGAATCAAGGATGAGTTTTATAATCTTTGTGCTAATGCAGGTTTGACACGACTCGTCACGAGCCGTGTTACTCAGTATCAGAAACTCACCTCCGGTTTAATTAACAGTTTTAGATATAATCCTGATTCAGGTGCTATTGAGTTTAAAATTTATAATGATCTTATCACCATGACTCTGGGAAATTTTTGTGAAGTAATAGGTGTGCCGAACGTTGGGAGGACGGCAAGGATGGCCACTCAGCCCTCCGAGCTGAAAACCGTCATCAACTCTCTCTGCAGCATGGGTACGAGGGATATTCATCAGTCGAAGATCTCCAGTATCTTGTTTCCTCACCTCAGGTATTTTGCATATTATATTGCTAGAGGGGTGTTAGCTCGTGACAACACGAGCAGCATTTCTGCTCCGGATATTGCTATCCTGGCAGCAGCCCTCTCAGGGAGGTCTGATTATAATATTGGTACCTTAATTGCTCGACGCCTTGCTATGAACGGTAACAAGGGGGACTTATATGGTGGCATTTATGCCACACTTATCTTAGAGCATCTTGGAGGCACCCCACACCCTGATGATACTCCTTTTACTTATTTAAGCTTTGATCTTGCTGCTATGAAAAGGCATAAGTTTGTTACCATGGGTTCTGAACTTGATAACCTTGTTTATATCTTGCGTTTCGGAACTACCGCGGAACGCGAGATCCGTCTACCTGCACCTCTTTTGTTTGATTTTTCTCGCAGGAACGAATGGTCCTTTGATGTTCTCCAGTTCGATGAGTTCATGGTCCAGCATCAGTTCCATAACCCCATGGAGGGGGTTGTGTCCGACGAGGAGAGGCACGGTGAGATACCACATTTTCAGGATGAGACCGCCACCGAGTTTGGTGAAGGGTCTTCCTCTGTTTGGCGCTCGGAACCTTCCTCGTGGGATACTCCGAGGAGTTCAATGTACGCGCCATCATCCTTCTACGACCCTTGGTCTCACCACCATACCCCTGGAGCAGGAGGCTCCTGGGGGCAGTAGCTGCTACCAACTTAGGCCAAAAGCCTAAGCTTGGGGGAGTACGTGCCCTTCTCACTTTTTCACCGTTTTATTCGCTTTGATCTTTTCGAAGTTTTTGCCCATTCTTCTTTATTCCTCTATTTGCAAAAACAACAAAAAGATTTTCTCTTTCTTTTGCCTTTTATTCAACTTTTGAAAAAACTCAAAAAGATTTCCTTTCTCTCTTTAGTTTGCTTTGTTTTCAGAGATCAGCTCGAGTCCGTGATGGCATTTGATTATATTTCCTACGTTCGATCGTGCAAGTGACAAGAAGTAATGACGAAGATCGACTGAAAGGAAGCAACAAGGAAGACCGGTATGAACTCTTATTGTTTCTACTTTTGTACATATGCCTGTACTTATGATCTAGAGACCAGCTTGTAGCAACATAGTGCTATGTTTACAATGCTCTTCCAGTGGTTCATGCTTTCCTTGTGGCTAGTCTCCAATAACTAGAGTATATAATGTGTTATTGAAATGATCTACATGCATCGCACTGTTCATAGTCTGGCATACTAAGGTGGCATTTCCCTTTAGAGAATTTTTGGATTGACTTGGCACATGCTTACACATGTTTAAGACTAAAAGTCTACTTTGCCTTGATGATCTTTGAGTTTTAGAATAGTTATATCACTTTCATGCCCGATTCAATTATGCTTTGTCGCTCTGCATGATTATGACCGTTATTGCTCTCTAGTTGGTCGCTTCCCAGTCTTTTGCTAAACCTCCACCCGTACTAAGCGGAATGACTGCTTGTGCATCCAAGCCTTTAAACCTGTTATGCCATATGAGTCCACTATACCTTCCTATATATGGTATTTACCTGCCATTCCTAACAAAGACTTTCGTGTACCATCTCGAAATTAATCAAAAGCATTTCTCTTTTTTGTGTGCCTATGTTTTAGCTCATGAGGAAGTAGTAGTTAATTCATGATCTCTTTAAGTTGGACAAGTTTCACCCCTGGATTGCATGTATAATGTGTGAACCCCTAATATGAAAAGGAACTGGCATTGAGTGCGCCCGGCTCAAAAAGATAATATAACAAACAAACCCTCCTTCACGCTTTGTTCATGAGAAATCAGAAAACTTTGGCAGTGATAAACAAAGGAGATTAAGAGGATGTGATCGTCCTCATGCGGGAGCCGTTCCTCGAAACTTGTATAGCTTAAAAAGTGATTGAGTTGTCTGCTAGCATTCGTTGACGAAATATGCACCTCTCAAAAACATATTTACTTCTGTTTTTAAAACCAAGAGCTCTGGTACATGTTTAGTTTTTGTTTCCGATCACGGGTTTTCAACTTTGCCAATAAAAGCCACGGTTCGAGAGTCTCATCTTCTTTCTTCAAAGCACTGACTAGGAGAGCATAATTGTCATTCTGAGTGTAATGTGCATTGTCCCAAAGTATTACATTGTCTTCTGCATACTTGTGATATGATTTATTCTGAAATTCTTAGTTCTAGTCTCCTTTAAAACTCTAGAGGAGTCTCTGCATTTATGTTTTGCTTCACTCATGGAGGCTAGCGAGATACCATCTTAATATGCTCAAGCTATGTGCAATGTGATCTTGTCTTGATTTTCGGTAATATATTGTTTACTCTTAATTATTTGTGACTGGTCACTTGGAAGAAGGATTGCTCCTTGCATTGTTCTCATAAGTACAGTTTTAATACTTGCTGAACTCTTTTCGTAGTACATGCTTATATACATATAATGAAGCAGAAGAGTTTGTCAAAGTTTTCTTTGTCGCGTCCAGTTCGTTGAACTGAATTGCTTGAGGACAGGCAATATGCTAAGCTTGGGGGAGTTGATACGTCTCAAACGTATCTACTTTTCCAAACACTTTTGATATTGTTTTGACCTCATTCTTGCATGATTTGGACTAAACTAACCCGGACTGACGCTGTTTTTAGCAGAGCTGCCTGTATGGTTTATTTGCGTGCAGGAAAACAGATTTTTAAGCATCTCAGAAAAATCCACGAAAAATCACGAAAAATCCACGCACCCGAGGAAACCAAATGCCAGAAGTGGGGCCAGAGGGGGGCCAGGGGGTGCCCAGGCGCCCTGTGGGCGCCCCGCCCACCCCCCCCCCCCCCCCCCCCCCCCCCCGGGCCACGCCGGGGGGGGCGCCTGGGTGGGGCCCACACCCCCTGGTGCCCTACTTTAGCCCGTATTTTTCCTCCCGACGTAGAAACCCCAGATCGGAAGTCCTTTCGCTGTTTTTCGTCGCGGAGCCGCCACCACCCTCTGTTCTTCTTGGGGAGGGCTAATCTGGAGGCTGATTTGGCCTCCGGAGAGGGGAGATCGTCGCCATAGTCATCATCATCACCACTCCATCATCCCTCCATGACTTCCCCCTTCATGTGTGAGTAATTCCCTTGCTGTAGGCGAAGGGGATGGTAGGGATTGGATGAGTTAGATCATGTAATAGTTCGTCAGATTGTTGGGGGCATGTTGCCTATCATCTAGTATGGTGTTTAGCATCTTTGCTACAACTTGTTATTCTTAATGCTTGACACTTAGGGCCCGAGTGCCATGATTTCAGATCTGAACCATATGTGTTTGCATGAATATATTTGTGTTCTTGATCCTATCTCTGAGTTGTATGCACCTGTTACGGTTCGGAACCGGCGATCCCAAAAGTGACAGCTTGGGACACCAGAGGGGATGGTCCGTAGTTTGAGGATTACATGTATCCATTGAGTTCATTGCTTTGTTCCTGTGCTCTTTGACAGGAGCACCTTAATATCCATTAGTTCCTTTTGGCCCCGTTCGAAGCGGGATGGTAGGACAAAAGATGTTGTGCAAGTTCTTATTGCAAGTACGTACAACTATCTACGGGATACATGCCTAATGTTTGATATTTGCCTAGATGATCGTTACTTTTCCGTGTGCCGTGCCCCAAGTTAGAATCTATCTCATCCATGCAGCGCCCAACCATCCATCTCCCTAGCCTACAATATTTTAAACCTTGCTTGTCACTAGTTGCTACTTTTGTCATTTACTACTGCTATCTACTTTTACTGTTTACTTTTACTATCACTATCGTCACTATCATATCACTGTTACCACTTATCTTTTGTTGCAAGTTAGTATATTTCAGGTGCGGTTGAATTGACAACTCAACTGTTAAAGCTTATAAATACTCTTTGGCTCCCCGTGTGTCGAATCAATAAATTGGGTTATTCTTACCCGCGAAGACTATCTCGATCCCTTACGGTTGAGGGTTATCATTTGCTTGCTCATCTTTTTCCTTATGAGGTCAAATTTTTGTTCAAATTCTGCCATGTCTTCGTACTCAAACATGCATGCGCTAAAATCTGATAGAATACATGTTTCTTCATTCTCCTCCTTTTCCTTCTTTTCTTTTTCCTTCTTTTCATTCATCTCTTGCTTCATCTCTTGCTTCTTCTGTGTTTTCTTCCCTTTTTTCTTCTCTTTTTTCTTCTCCTCATTTTTCTCTTCATCATCCTCTTCATGTAGATGTTTGACATCATTCTGCATAATGTGAAAGGTGCATAAATCATGTCGTGCTTCTGCAAACATGTCCTCATATGCATTTCCCATTGCAGTATCTTGATCTGTATAGAATGTTCTTGGCCCCTTTCCTTTATGGATTGTTAGAAAAGCCTCAAACAACCACTTAAAGGATGCAAATGTTTCATCATACATGAGAGCAGCACCAAAAACTACAGTTTCCCTAAAGTGATTGAATCGGACAAAGACACCAAAGGGCCTACTCTCCTTGTTTGTTCCAAAAGTAGTGTCAAAACTAACAACATCACCAAAATGTGCATAGTCCATGATCATTCTAGCATCAGCCCAGAATATGGTCGCTATTTGTTCTTCACAGTCCATTTGCAATGCATATTGGAATGATGGGTTTTCAGCAATTTTGTCTTGAAAATACTTAAGCATGCTACCAGCTTGGCCATATGCCATTTCTCGTTGGCGCTTGGTCCGCAAATGGTTCTTGTGATCACGGAGGGTATAACTAAGATTGAGTTGTCCACCAACTTGGCGACTAGCCAACTCATGTGCGGCTTTTGGCCCAATTTCCACATCATTTGTTGTTGCAATTTCAAAAGCTTGTAACTGTGAAATTTTTCTTTGTGACACCATTAAGTGTAAGGTTTCTGCTAGGTGCAGTGTGTGGTTGTGTTCCAAAACCAGGTCCGACACTTTGAGATTTCCCTTCTTCCGGTCCATTTTAAGCTTCATGTGCACTACACAATTGGTTCTGGTTTCAGCTCGAGGGCACTTTGTCAAATGATCCCTTTTGTCTTGTGCTTGCTGACCCTCATTTGCACAAACAAATTTACATGATGTAACCTTGCCTTCGGCTGAACTTTTGTTAGTATACCTTTTCCTAACCTTAAAGCCTTTCTGCCCACCGTAGCTAAGCCAATATGACCAAGCCTCGTCTGAGCTTCTAAATTCCATACCAACATAAGGTACCAAACTAGGTAATATAACTCTGCAAAGTAGAAACACCACGACTAAGAGGATTGTAGAAGTATCACCGAACTATCGAGAAACTTGGTAAATCTGAATATGTCTAGACATGCATATGTGCAGAAATTATGTAATAGTAACACTTAAATTATCTTGGATCTCGTGTTGCAGCCGGCTACTCATCAAGAGCCCGCTTCTCTTCTCTCTCCTCTTCTCTCCCTCCATTTTTGTATACAAGGCCACAAACTCATATTACAGGTATCAAGGTAAACATTAATGTCGGTTTAAGACAATCTTGAAAGCTAGCTTTTCTCTTCGTTTGACGTGTCAATTAATCTGCATTTTTTTCTCCAACGCACAACAAGTAAATCATCTCACTCCTTATTGGTTGATTAATGCAGTGCATGCAAACCAATCTTCTCACCACGCATGTATTCAAGGGATATTAATGTTCTTGGTCGCTAGTACGAGGCAAACCCATCAATTTTGCCTCGATTAATGTTGGTGGCCTTATATAGCTGCAAAATGTAATTTTGATAGTGGCCTTGTATACAAAAATGGAGGGACTAGTCAGCTGAATTTTGATACTGGCCTTATATAGCTGCAAACCCATCTATATATTTCTACATAAATTGACCAAGCTTTCACATCCATCTATATATATTTCTCACTGGAAAAAATAGCGCGCTACAGCGTCACTAATAGCATTGCTATAGCGTATTGAGAATTGCCTCGCTAAATATATTAGTGTACAAATGTCTCGCTAATAGCACGCTATAGCGCGATATAGCATTGCTAATAGCGTATTTTGAGGTCCACGCTATTTTAATGTAGCATGCTATTTTTTTCATTGTATTTCTACACAATTTTGAGGCCTTGCGCTCGCGGCTGCTGCTGGCGGCGGCGGCCGCGGCGCCCCGCGGCATGATGCGGATGGTGGGGATGAAGAGGAGCGAGATGGCGGCGGGGAGCCAGGCCATGAGCAGCACGAGGTCGGCGCCGTCGTTGTCGGTGTCGTAGATGGCGCGGTAGAGCTGCGTGAAGATGGCGCCGCTGAGGCCGACGAAGCCCTTGAGGAGTCCCAGCACCATGCCACGGTCCTCGGGGAAGTTCTTGACGGCGGTGACGAGCGCGCCGGTGTTGGCGAAGGACTGGGAGTTGGCGCCGACGGCAATGTAGAAGCACATGAGCCAGACAGGCGGGCGCGTGGTGCGGCCGGTGATGGAGAGGTAGATCATGAGGTAGCCGACGAGGTTCATGGCGGCCCCGCAGTCGAGGACGACCCAGGGCGGGGTGACTGACGAGGTTACAGACCTAGGGTAGGGTCACAAGCCCGATCAAGGTACCCCACCCAAGGTCACTACCCTAGAAGATCAAAAGACAAGACCAATGACAGCGGAGGCAGTCGACTGAGACGGTCCAAGAAGACATTCCACTCGACTGAACCCCATACGCAAGACGACTCAACCCCACTCGACCGATCCAAGGCACTCGACCTCCGAAGGTCAATCATCACTTGAGACAGTAACGGTCCTGTATTTACTCACCGTAGTAAAACACCTTAATTACCCTTTACTGCAGGCGTTATCAGTAACGCCTGCCTTAATATACATTGAACCCTTGGTAACGTGGAGCATGGCTGGGGTCCTGGCGGGCTATATATGTCACCCCCTCCTCCAGAACAAGGGTTCGCACCTCTGTAACACACATATACACATACCAGTCGACCAAGCCTCCGGGCACCGAGATGTAGGGCTTTTACTTCCTCCGAGAAGGGCCTGAACTCGCAAACACCTTGTGTACAACATCACCACAGCTAGGGCCTTGCCTCTCCATTCGTACCCATACCCTTACTGTCAGACTTAGAACCAAAGTTTTAAATAACGCGCTAAGCCTCTTAGCGGCGGACCTCTTCTAAATGCTATAGTGTGCTATAGCGACGCTATAGCGGGCTATTTAAAATGTTCGTTCATGTGGTTGGACAAAAAATATTTAGCGCGGAATCTCTTCTGAAAGCTATAGCGGGCTATTTAAAACTTTGCTTAGAACCACGACCTCGTTGATGAGGCCCGGAAGGATGCCGACGTTGCCGCCCACGTCCTTGAAAAAGCTGAGCGTGTTGAGCGTCTGCTGGTCGTAGCCCAGCGACGACTTGATGGCCTTGGAGTAGATGGCGAAGATGTAGGTGCCGCCCGCCGCCGACATGATCAGGATGGACGCGAAGAACATGAACCACCGCCCGGCCACGACGTGCTTTACGAACTGCGTAGACGGCACTCGGCCGCCGCCATCGCCACCGGCGCCGGACACCATGGCTCAGCTAGCTCGATTGGACTTACGGCCGATCGACTTGATCTCGCAGCTCCAAGCTAACGGACACGAGTGTGCTTGCTGGTGTGCTTGCTCGGGTAAGCTATATATGTAGCGCGAGATCAGCAAGTGAGTGTCAGCTTCCGATTTGACCCCTACACATGAGCAAGCGACGCTAGTGTCAGCTTCTTGTTTGACCCACATGAGCAAAGAAAGAAAAGTCATGGCTCGGCTGGATGGATTCGCCGTCCTCGCGATCGATCCACCATCAATCGCCTAGCTAGCCTTGACTCGGCACTAAGCGTGTTGTTTCAGCGGAGGTGGCCCCGATCCATCCATCCATCCATCAGTTCCGGCCGGTCGATCCGCCTTGACCTGGACCTGGACCTGGAGTGGGGCCCACCCACGACGCCCCGTACGCTTTTCTCATCGCTCGCTCGCTCCTTCCCACCGGCCTTCCTCGCCATCGATCCACCATCAATCTCTCTCTACCGTACGAGTGTAACGTACCTCGCCGGCCGCCGCGATTTGAGCCTCCGGCATGCTTCCTCGCCGACGACTTGCCATGGCAAACAAGACAAGATCGCCACCGCGCATCGTGTCCGCTTGTCCGGCGTACGTGGCCGCTGAACCTGCCTGCCGCTCCAACCGTCCTCCTCACGGACGCCGACGAGCTCCTCCGCAAGATGCAGTCCACTTTTTCTTTCTTTGCAGATGAAGAGAGACCCACCGATTCCGATCGACTCCGGCGATCCTTCTCGTTCCCGCCGTCTTGGCTCGCCATTATGTGGTTAGTATCTCAAAGGAAAGGATCCATCACGCGGAAACCACCCACGTCCTCGTCGCTGCCGACGGAAGGACGGCTTAATTAATCTGCCTGCCCTCTCATACGTCGCGCCGCCGCTCCTCTACGACTGCACTGCATGTGCAAGCTAGGGCCTCCATCGTCTCTCCTTCCTCTCCGGCCGATAAGCGACGCCGTTATCCTCCACTCCGACGATCCTCACACGCACGTACGTGCTCTCCGACATACGTACGTAACATGCACGCCAAACTCGTATATGCATCTAGGCAACTAAGGTACGTACGTATATATACACACCTCTGGCTCTCTGGGACTTGCCGGTAGACGCGCATATCGCCATGCCGCGATTTGAGCCCTGAGCTTGTAGAGCGAGCGCGACGACCTCCGATCCGATACGTCAAAGAGATGGCTTTGTCAACCCAAAAGAACAACAGACACAAATCAAGCCCCCGGAGGGAGCCTTCCTTCTTCCACCGGCTCCGGTAATCCTACGTACGCCGCCGACGCTCGCCATTTATCTCACAAATCCCCGTAAGCGAGTGCGCCTTCGTCTTGCTGCATGCATGCATTTTCTTCTTCCTAGCTCGCCACATGCCTTTCCCCATCGCCTTCTATCCGGCGTGCTTGCCGTCTTCCACGCCGACGACCTCCACCTTCGCCTCCGCCTCCGATCCGTCCGTCAAAAAGATGCTATTTTTTCACTTTCTTTCCACACACCCAAACCATCCATGCCAGCCGGCTCGTCGCCGGTCGCTGCCGACGGAAGGCTTAATATAATATGCCAAGATAGCTAGGCCCTCCATCGATCGTCTCCTTCCTCTGGATCGGCCGGGCCGGCAAGCGACGCCATGGCATCCTCCACTCCCGCAACGCAATCCTTGCGCGCACGTATGTATGTGATAGCTAGCTGCTACGTAGCTCCGACGTGTACGCGTACGCGGTCGTCGAGTGTGCATGTGTGCTCTGCTGCTCTCTGCTACCCGGCTGCAACCAGATGCATGCATGCATGCATGTACGTACCTCTGGCTCTAGGTAGACCTCGTGTACATCTACATGCATGCATGCATGCGTCCGGGCACATATGGCATCGCCATGCCATTTCATTAATCATCAATCAAATCTATGCTTAAACCCACAATTATGCCCATCAAGTCAAAACCACTCACACAGAGACTTCATACCAAGGTGTGTGCCAGCCCCTTGTGTGCCTGATAAAGTTGACCTCTTGTTTCAACAAGACTGTAATGGGTGTGCCTCATTCATGAAATGTACCTTTGCGAAAAAAAAAATTCACTAAAACAGAAACTCCATGTGAAAATGAGATAAAATTACAAGGTGCTGATATATACATGCGCCGGTCGTCAGAGCGCTGGAAGATACCATACCATCGGATCATGCAGTGGCGGTGCCAGCATCTAAAGGCTGTGATGTCACATGGATCTGTGTAGTCAATTTTCCTAAATTGTTTGATCAGTAGTGGTGTACGCATACACAAATGTTCTCATTTTGCCAAATCCCAGTGTAGTCACTAGACTACACTGCTACAACGTGGCTTCGCCACTGGGATCATGCCGTCTGATCAGCATCTGTTACCCACCCCCCGCCCCCCACCCCCACGCGTGCAATTCTCATTTCAGTAGTTGTCGCAACGGCACCTCCTGCTTAGAGCATCGTGACGTTGTCGACAGGTGCCTGTTCCATCATCCGAACAACACGGTTGCAGCTCCCATCTCGTCCCTGCTTCACTCTATACCACGGTTGCAGCTTCACCGTCGCGCCAGTCGCAACACCCACACTGTTGGTTCCATCAGAGACCATGGTAGAAGATGATCGGTCGGAGGCGAAGAAGATCGGAGGCATCCTGCGTGAATTACTTGGACAAGGATGA
>LR738712.1:760076783-760124552 GCA_902687465.1 Secale cereale
AGAGGGGGGGGGGGGGGTGCAACGGAGTTAAGGGACATCACAGCGCTTCGAGGGGTGGCCGGTGGCTACAGTTGTGACGGTCGGTGGCGATGACTAGTTCGCGGCACGTTTGTGGCGTCGGGCTCTCTACTGCCTTGCGGCTACAGCGCGTGGCGGTGGTGTGGCGGCGCCGCCGGCATGTGTGGTGGCGGACCATTCCTAAACATCATTTGAAATTCAATTAAAACCTTTTAATTAAGTCCATATATGAATCTATGCATTGCTCGGTAAAACGAAGATACATACTCTCTAGAAATATACACGAAGCGCATTCACCAACCATCCATGGGCTCGACGAGTGGGTCCCACGCGGTGGAAAAAACTTATAAAGCTTGTAGTTAAAAATCATTTCAATATTTATATTGAACTTGTTTATATATTATATATGTATATTTTAGTTTTTATAATAGTTCATTAAGAACCTTAAGCCAAAGTTGGTGGGAAGTGGTAAAAAATGTTGAGATGTTTGATAGGGAGGAGGTGGCATGATCCACGTGACATGAAGAGTACACCGTTGGATCTAGCCTTCTTGGCGGACGGAGGGGTCGGACAGCAGCTCGTGAGTCTGCTAGGCAGTGGTGGATGTTGGCAGAATAGGCCGGCGTTGGTTGCGGCACGAGGGTCACACAAGAGAGGGTGAAATGTGCTGCGAGAGGGATGGATCGGTGGGGGATTCGGCGGATCCGGCAGCTACCGAAGCTGCAAGGTAAGAGGAGGGGAAGGGGAGGGCCGGCGCCGAGGTGCGGGAGTTAGGAGGTGGTCGGTGGCGGCGATTTGTGGGAGACGATGACGGAGGGGGTTGTGGAGGAGGAAGAGAACGCTCTCTCACTTTAAAAAGGACCGCGGTTCAAATGCCGAAAACTATAGGGCTCTGTTTGTAAATTTGTATACGAAGTGTTTTTTCACTTAAGAAAGGACTGCGGGTTGAATTACAGGAAAATATAAGGGCTCTTCTGAAAATATGCCGCGACGATGAACCCGACAGACTCGTTCCGAGCTTTATTACTAGGTAAAGATAATATTAGAAAAACATAGTAGTACGTAGATCGTGTCCGTAACAACCAATAATGCTAATCAAATATAATTATGATACATTTCATGGATGGGCGTCGGTTTGTCGCGACGCGGATTCCTTGCGTTGCGTTAGACAAGGCGAATCTCCGTGTGAACGCGCGAGCGAGTAGGTTATTATCTTTTTTCCTTGTTTTTTTCTTAATGAACCAGTTGTGTGGTTGTTGTCGCAATAAATAAAAAGGGCGAGAGAGCAGACCCTTTTTATTTTGCCTGACCGGCCATGTCATCGATCCGTGGGTCATGCATCCTCCACCAACAAAGGTGGAGCATGAGGATCACGTGCCATGTCATCGATCCGCAGCGCACATGTCTCTTTGCATTTTACTTTCTGTACTAGTACCTTTGGCATAGGAGGACATGGACCTACACCAGCTTGTCCATCTCGTCGCACACATGACTCATTTGCACGTGATTAGTTCATGCATGGATTAATATCTGCAGATTAGTTTTGCAAGGCATGCATGTCAAGATGGTTTACTTAGTAGGCACTAATACATGCAACGTGCAGAATGGTAATGTGCAAATACATATATGAAGTTTCCGAATACCCACACGTATGTGCATACCTGACCGAATACCCACGCCGGACCATCGGCATACATGTACATACCCCGATACTCATGTGCCGGCCGGCGGGAAAGCATGGGTACCCAAATACACATAAATCAAGGAGAGTATGTACAACATGCTCAATTTTCAAGAGCTCGTCTAAAGTATAGAAAAAATACTAGCTAGTACTCCCTCCGTCCTATAATGTAAGACGTTTTTTGACACTAGTATGATGTCAAAAAACGTTTTACATTATGAGACGGAGGGAGTAGTATTTAGGAAAATTGTGCAAGTTGCTGAAGTCGTTGTATGAACTCAAGCAAGCACCAAAAGAGTGGCATGAGAAGTTTGAAAGAACTTTAACAGCTGCAGGATTTGTTGTGAACGAAGCTGACAAATGTGTGTACTATCGCCATGGTGGGGGCGAGGGAGTTATCCTTTTCTTGTAGTATGATGACATATTGATCTTCAGAACAAATTTGAATGTCATCAAGGAGGTCAAGAATTTCCTATCTAGTTGTTTAGAGTTGAAGGATTTAGGAGTGGCTGATGTCATTTTGAACATCAAGTTGTTGATAGACGATGATGGTGGGATTACATTGCTTCAATCTCACTATGTGGAAAAGATCTTGAGTCACTTCGGCTATAGTGGCTGCAAGCTCTCTCCAACACCATATGATGCCAGCGTGCTACTTTGAAAGAATCAAAGAATTGCTAGAGATCAATTGAAATATTCTCAGATTATTGGCTCACTTATGTACTTAGCCAGTGCTACAAGACCTGACATCTCTTTTACTGTTAGCAAACTGAGTCGGATTGTCTCAAAACAAGGAGATGTGCATTGGAAAGCTCTAGAGAGAGCGTTGCATTATTTAAAAGGCGCTGCAAATTATGAAATTCACTACACCGGGTACCCAAAGCTGCTTAAAGGGTATAGTGACTCAAACTGGATCTCAGATGCTGATGAGATAAAGGCCACGAGCGGATATGTATTCACTCATGGAGGTGGCGCTGTTTCTTGGAAGTCTTGCAACCAGACCATCTTAACGATGTCAACAAAGGAAGCAGAGCTCACAACACTAGATACAGCTACGGTCGAAGAGGATTAGCTTCGTCGGCTCTTGAATGACTTGCTAGTAGTCGAGAAACCTATACCGGGTATCCTTATGAACTGCGACAATCAAACTGTGATCACGAAAGTGAACAGCTCAAAGGATAACATGAAGTCATCAAGACACGTTCAGAGAAGGTTAAAGTCTGTCAGAAAAATTAAAAACTCCGGAGTAATTGCATTAGATTATATCCAAACGTCTAAAAATCTTGTAGATCCGTTTACTAAGGGTCTATCATGAAATGTGATAGATAATGCATTGAGGGAGATGGTTATGAGACCCATAATATGAGTTGTTCACAGTGGTAACCTAGTCTATGTGATCGGAGATCCCCTGAATTAGAAGTGGAAGGCAAGTTGTTGGTCAACTGAGAGGAGAGTATCCTTACTATTAACAATACGAATCCACGAAGATGCAGTACTCTCCTAGATCTGCATGGCAGGTTGATGTATATATTAATGTGTTCTAAGTGGCTCATGTAAGAAGAGATGTTGTCCTGCAGAACATCTTCTGAAGAACACACCTATATGAGCCTGATTTTCAAATGTCGCGGTCTATGAGAGTTGGGTTCTCTCTAGTAAACTCCTGAAAGGTCACGGAGTATGACGCATAAGCTCCACCCACGGGGAAGACCCATGGTAGCCAAGTATTGGTCAAGGATTTGTGTGAAGCTAGATTCGCAGAAAACTTGCAGTTCAAGGCCTAGTCCACTGTTCAAGTTGCTTACTAGTGTAACATAAAGTTCTAGGTGGAAGTTCAACTTAACAGTCTCCACTGCAGTACTGGTATATAAAGCAGTGTTTTGGAACCAAAGGCAAATTTCTGTGTGGCTCTGGGATCTGGTGGGGGATTGCTGGAATTTTGTCTATTTCGGGGCAGCCCAATAGCAATTTCTGAAATTCCTAATAAATCCCAGAGGCCCACTTAGTCTATTCGTGCAAGGCCAGGGGCACTACTAAAGTTTAGTCCCACATTGGTAGTTTAGAGGGAGTTGGACCTCCTTATAAGGGAGGTTCTTCCCCACTTGTACGAGCATGAGAACAAGAGGGACATCCACGCGCGCTCCTCCTCCACCGCCCGCCTCGCCAACACACGCCTCGTACAACGCACCGCGGGAATGAGCCGAGCCGATGTCTAAATTTTTGCCACGCATGACGGGTATACGAATGGTCACACGGGAGCTGAAACATTTTTGCTGTAGTGGAGATTCAATACGAACGGTGCACCTCTTCGCCTACTTCCTGTTCGCTTCGTCTCCCTCTGTTGCCTTGTCTCCCGTTGTAGCATGTTCGCCTCTCTCCCTTGTGCCTATATAAGAGGGATCTCTCCTCTCTAGAGAGACACATCAGAAAGATCATCTCCCTCTTGCCACCAAGTTCCTGAGTTCTACGCTGCTGGTACTTTCTTCCCCATCCCGGCTTGCGGCGTGCACCGCAGGTCGGGACAGTAGGCCTCCGAAACCACACCTCTTTATGTCCTGTACGGGAGAAGGGTGATAAGGTTTTTGGGGAGCGCTCCACGCGACTACTGACTTCTTTGTCACGGACATCCCGGACTCCGACGACTTTTTCCCCAACGTCGACAACCACCTCGACGACATGGCTGGAGAGGATGTCGACCCCAAGTCCAGTGCTTCTGCTACTGCTGTCCCGTACGTGTTCTTGCTCGTTCTGTTACAGGCCCTGCCACAGTTCCTTGTTCTAGTTTTTGTCCTACATATGTTAGGTTCTACTTCATATATGCAACTTTCTGCTCTACATATGTTTGTTTACAGTTCATATACGAAGATGCTATTTGCCTTCTCTTTGTCAAATCGCATGACCTGTTTTATCACTGCTATACAAGTCATGCTTTATTTAGTATTTCTGTTAATAAAATCATTTGGTAAATTGCTCACTTCCAACAGTCATTGCCCCCGAGGAGTAGGCGGGTTCGCCGAACCTGGTTAACAAGTCTCGGTGTCGTAATTGTGTTGTGATTTCTTGTTCCTCGGTGGATTGACTACGTACCTTGGTTTAATTCTAACAAGTGGTATCATGAGCAAGGTTACGAGGAGACGTTGTGTGTTGCTCTGAGGATGATGGAGAAAGTCACGGGGCAAGTGACGACTCGTGATCGCATACGACTGCGTACTAGCCCAGGGAGTTTGGTTACCGAACCGAGAAACCGAACCGAAATTAACCGTACCGTAACCACACAGCCGGTTAGTCTGGTTCCTGGTTATCGATACGGTTCAGAAATCAGGAACCGCTGAAGCTTTGGTTGCATCGGTCGGAAACCGTATTAACCAACTAACCAAAAAGTAGACAGCGCCCCAAGTGACCTGGTTGTTTGGGATGCTGGCCCAGCCCAATTAGGCTATAGCCCATTTAGTTCTCTTCTCCTCCCGCAGATGGCTCTCCTCTCGTTCCCCACACCCACATGCCATAGCGCGCGCGGCGGCTCTAAACCCTAGTCGCGGCGGCTATCTGCTCCCATCCGGCCACCCCCCCTCCCCCGAAGCTCCTGTCCGGCCACGCTTCCCGTCCGGGCGCCCTTCGACGGCTCGATTCCAGCCCCCAAGCGGCCAAGCCGCCCCTGCACGGCTGCACCACTCGTCTATTCTGGTTGTTTAGTCGCATCTCATTGGTCTGGACTAGCAAGGTGTGGCCGACGACCGGTGAGGTGAGACCGACGAGCTGCTCGCTTCGGTGATGTTGCAGACTGGAGGCACCGATATAGATCCATTGAGATTGAAGAAGATGATGATGTAGTTATGGCTACACCTGACGGCGACAAGAATGTGAGGAGAAAACTGCCCCCGACAGCTGAGATATGGAACCATTACACGAAACTAAAAGACGACCCCGATCATGCTACGTGCAACTACTGCAGTAGTTTGCATGCCTGCCATCCGCAAAGGAATGGTACTTCCTCCTTGAATAATCATGTTAGGTCTTGCAAACATCATCCTAGCAAGATAAGCGGCATTCAAACTGAACTTAATTACCAAGACAATGTCGATGGTCCGTTTGGCACTTGTTGGCAATACAATGCAAAAAATGTTCGGGAAGCGTTTGCTCGCATGATAGTCATAGATGAACTACTGTTCATTTTCTCAGAAAAGGAAGGTTTTAGAGCCTTTATGAAAGTAGCTTTCCCCCGATTCAATGTTCCATCTAGGAAAACTATGCATACAGATGTTATCAACCTTTATGGTGTTGAGAAAGCAAAGCTTAAGAAATACTTTAGGGACTCTCAGCAAATAGTTAGCATCACAACTGACACTTGGTCTTCATCAAGGCTTCAAAATTACATGATTCTCACTGCACACTACATTGATATTGACTAGAAACTTAACAAGAAAATTATTAGATTCGTTTTAGTGGACAACCACAAAGGGGATGAAATTGGGAAGGCTCTAGATAAATTGTTAATTGAATGGGGCATTGAGGCTTTTTGCACCATCACCGTTGACAACGCAAGCTCAAATGATACTGCTCTACTCTACATGAAGAGTTCTTTGACTAACCGGGGTGGTACTCTTGTGGGTGGTGAGAATCTTCACATGAGATGTGTGGCACATATTGTGAACCTCGTGGTCCAAGATGGCCTGAAGATAATGTTGTTGCGGAATGTAGTATTTCAAAATTTTCCTACGATCACGCAATATCTATCTACCAGATGCATATCAACGAGGGGGAGAGTGTGTCTACATACCCTTGTAGACCGAAAGCGGAAGCGACAAGTGACGCGGTTGATGTAGTCGAACTTCTTCGCGATTCAACCGATCAAGCACCGAACGTACGACACCTCCGCGTTCAGCACACGTTCATCTTGATGACGTCCCACGAGCTCTTAATCCAGTTGAGCTTCACAGGAGAGTTTCGTCAGCACGACGGCGTGGTGACGGATATGATGTATCTACCGGCGCAGGGCTTCGCCTAAGTACTTCAACGATATGACCGAGGTGTGTTTCTGTGGAGGGGGAGGGGGGCACCGCACACGGTTGGAGAGATCAACTTGTGTGTTCTAGGGTGCCCCACTGCCCCCATATATAAAGGAGCAAGGGGGAGGCCGGACGGCCCCACTATGGCACGCCAAGGGGTGCAATCCTACTAGGAATAGGATTGCAATCCTATTCCTAGTAGGAATCACCAAGAGGGAGAAGGGGGAAAGGAAGGAGAGGGAGAAGGAGAAGGAAAGCGGCGCCGCCCCCCTCCTTCCTTGTCCAATTCGGACTAAGGGGTGGGGGCGCGTGGCCCAGCCCTGTCCCTCCTTCTCTCTTTCTCATATGGCCCATTAAGGGCCATAGCTTCCACAGGGGGGGGGGGGTTCCGGTAACCCCCCGGCACTCCGGTTAATTCTGAAACTTTACGGAACACTTCCGGTGTCCGAATATAGTCGTCCAATATATCGATCTTTACGTTTCGGACATTCCGAGACTCCTCGTCATGTCCGTGATCTCATCCGGGACTAAGAACTACCTTCGGTACATCAAAACTCATAAACTCATAATACAGATCGTCATCAAATGTTAAGCGTGCGGACCCTACGGGTTCGAGAACTTTGTAGACATGACCGAGACTCATCTCCGGACAATAACCAATAGCGGAACCTGGATGCTCATATTGGCTCCTACATATTCTACGAAGATCTTTATCGGTCAAACCGCATAATAACATATGTTGTTCCCTTTGTCATCGGTATGTTACTTGCCCAAGATTCGATCGTCGGTATCTCAATACCTAATTCAATCTCGTTATCGACAAGTCTCTTTACTCGTTACGTAATACATCATCTCGTGACTAACTCATTAGTCACTTGCTTGCAAGGCTTATTATGATGTGTATTACCGAGAGGGCCCAAAGATACCTCTCCGACACTCGGAGTGACAAATCCTATTCTTGATCTATGCCAACACCACGAAAACTTTTGGAGACACCTGTAGAGCATCTTTATAATCACCTAGTTACGTTGTGACGTTTGATAGCACACAAGGTGTTCCTCCGGTATACGGGAGTTTCATAATCTCATAGTCATAGGAACATGTATAAGTCATGAAGAAAGCAATAGCAGTAAAACTAAACGATCATAGTGCTAAGCTAACGGACGGGTCTTGTCCATCACATCATTCTCCTAATGATGTGATCCCATTGATCAAATGACAACTCATGTCTATGGCTAGGATACATAACCATCTTTGATGAATGAGCTAGTCTAGTAGAGGCATACTAGGGACCTCATATCTAATGATGTTTTGTCTATGTATTCACACATGTACTAAGTTTCCGGTTAATACAATTCTAGCATTAATAAAAGACATTTATCATGATATAAGGAAATACAAATAACATCTTTATTATTGCCTCTAGGGCATATTTCTTTCAGTCTCCCACTTGAACTAGAGTCAATAATCTAGATTACATAGTAATGATCCTAACACCCATGGAGTCTTGGTGCTGATCATGTTTTGCCCGTGGAAGAGGCTTAGTCAACGGGTCTGCAACTTTTAGATCAATATGTATCTTGCAAATCTCTATGTCACCTTCAATGACTAGATCGCGGATGGAATTGAAGCATCTTTTGATGTGCTTTGTTCTCTTGTGAAACCTGGATTCCTTCGCCAAGGCTATTGCTCCAGTGTTGTCACAAAACATTTTCATTGGACCCGATGCACTAGGTATTACACCTAGATCAGATATGAACTCCTTCATTTAGACTCCTTCATTTGCTTCTTCCGAAGCAGCTATGTATTCCGCTTCACACGTAGATCCCGCCACGACGCTCTGCTTGGAACTGCACCAACTGACATCTCCACCGTTCAATAAAAATACCTATCCGGTTTGTGACTTAGAGTCATCCGGATCAGTGTCAAAGCTAGAATCGACGTAACCATTTACGACGAGCTCTTTGTCACCTCCATACACGAGAAACATATCCTTTGTCCTTTTTATGTATTCTAGGATGTTCTTGACCGTTGTCCAGTGATCCACTCCTGTATTACTTTGGTACCTCCCTGCTAGACTTATAGCAAGGCACACATCAGGTCTGGTACACAGCATTGCATACATGATAGATCCTATGGCTGAGGCATAGGGAATGACTTTCATTTTCTCTCTATCTTCTGCAGTGGTCGGGCATTGAGTCTTACTCAACTTCACACATTATAACACAGGCAAGAACCCTTTCTTTGACTGATCCATTTTGATATTCTTGAAAACTTTATCAAGGTATGTACTTTGTGAAAGTCCAATTAAGCGCCTTGATCTGTCTCTATAGATCTTGATGCCTAATATGTAAGAAGCTTCACCGAGGTCTTTCATTGAAAACCTCTTATTCAAGTATCCTTTTATGCTATCCAGAAATTCTATATCATTTCCAATCAACAATATGTAATCCACATATAATATCAGAAATGCTATAGAGCTCCGACTCACTTTCTTGTAAATATAGGCTTCTCCAAAAGTCCGTATAAAACCATATGCTTTGATCACCTCATCAAAGCGTATATTCCAACTACGAGATGCTTGCACCAGTCCATAGATGGATCGGTGGAGCTTGCACACTTTGTTAGCACTTGGATCGACAAAACCCTCTGGTTGCATCATATACAACTCTTCTTTGAGATATCCATTCAGGAATGCAGTTTTGACATCCATTTGCCAGATTTCATAATCATAAAATGCGGCAATTGCTAACATGATTTGGACAGACTTTAGCATCGCTACATGTGAGAAAGTCTCATCGTAGTCAACTCCTTGAACTTGTCGAAACCCTTTCGCAACAAGTCGAGCTTTGTAAACAGTAACATTACCGTCTGCGTCAGTCTTCCTCTTGAAGATCCATTTATTTTCGATGGCTTGCCGATCATCGGGCAAGTTAACCAAAGTCCACACTTTGTTCTCATACATGGATCCCATCTCAGATTTCATGGCCTCAAGCCATTTTGCGGAATCTGGGCTCATCATCGCTTCCTCATAGTTCGTAGGTTCAGCATGGTCTAGTAACATGACTTCCAGAACTGGGTTGCCGTACCACTCTGGTGCGGAACGTACTCTGGTTGATCTATGACATTTAGTAGAAACTTAATCTGAATTTCATGATCATCATCATTAGCTTCCTCACTAATTGGTGTAGGAATCACTGGAACAAGTTTCTGTGGTGTACTACTTTCCAATTTGGGAGAAGGTACAATTACCTCATCAAGTTCTACTTTCCTCCCACTCACTTCTTTCGAGAGAAACTCCTTCTCTAGAAAGGATCCATACTTAGCAACGAATATCTTGCCTTCGGATCTGTGATAGAAGGTGTACCCAACAGTCTCCTTGGGGTATCCTATGAAGACACATTTCTCCGACTTGGGTTCGAGCTTATCAGGTTGAAGCTTTTTCACATAAGCATCGCAACCCCAAACTTTAAGAAACGACAACTTTGGTTTCTTGCCAAACCACAGTTACTAAGGCATCGTCTCAACGGATTTAGATGGTGCCCTATTTAACGTGAATGTAGCTGTCTCTAAAGCATAACCCCAAAACGATAGTGGTAAATCGGTAAGAGACATCATAGAACGCATCATATCCAATAAAGTACGGTTATGACGTTCGGACACACCATTACGCTGTGGTGTTTTGGGTGGCGTGAGTTGTGAAGCTATTCCACATTGTTTCAAATGAAGACTAAACTCGTAACTCAAATATTCACCTCCACGATCAGATTGTAGAAACTTTATTTTCTTGTTACGATGATTCTCTACTTCACTCTGAAATTCTTTGAACTTTTCAAATGTTTCAGACTTGTGTTTTTCATTAAGTAGATATACCCAAATCATCAGTGAAGGTCAGAAAATAACGATACCCGCCGCGAGCTTCAACACTCATTGGTCCACATACATCTGTATGTATGATCTCCAACAAATTTGTTGCTCGCTCCATTGTTCCGGAGAACGGAGTTTTAGTCATCTTGTCCATGAGGCATGGTTCGCAAGCACCAAGTGATTCATAATCAAGTGATTCCAAAAGTCCATCACTATGGAGTTTCTTCATGTGCTTTACACCAATATGTCCTAAACTACAGTGCCACAAATAAATTGCACTATCATTATTAACCTTGCATCTTTTGGCTTCAATATTATGAATATGTGTATCACTACAATCGAGATCCAACAAGAATAGACCACTCTTTAAGGGTGCATGACCATAAAAGATATTATTCATAAAAATAGAACAACAATTATTCTCTGATTTGAATGAATAACCATCTCGCCACAAACAAGATCCAGATATAATGTTCATGCTTAACGCTGGCACCAAATAACAATTATTCAGGTGTAAAACTAATCCCGAAGGTAGATGTATGATGGCTTCTCGCCCCTCGTTGGTTACCCCAAGTGGAAGGTTTGAGATGTAGCATAGCGGCAAATTTCCCTTGGCAAAGATACCAAGGATCAAATCCCGTGAGACTCCGAAGGTCGACAAGAAGGTGGCAATAGCGCCAGAAACTTTTGCTTTACAGGACCTGCACACAGATACAAATAACTTTGCTCCCAACGAGTACAGAGAGGTTGTCAATCCCTCCGGCCTTGTCGTTTACAAAGGATCAAACGCAAGAGATAATAGTGATAGGTATGACCGCAACTAGGAAATAAGAACAGGAAGTAAATAGCGGGTGTGATCAGTGATGGTAATATGGACCGGGGTCCCATGATGTTCACTAGTGATGTCTCTCTCCCAAAAGACGATAAAACAACTAAGCGAGGTAAACAAATTACAGCTGGGCAATTGACAGGATTATGTGCGCAAACCAATGCTAACTATGCTGTACAGAAAGGTAGAGGCTCAAAAGCATGGGCGGTACGCCAAGGCAAGTAGACCGAAATCCATCTGCATCTACTACTAATCATCCACCTTGAGATATATATCCAGAACATCTCGCTGGTATTAAGTTGCGAGTCCCACCCAAAGTGTAAACTCAAAGCAACAGACAACAGCATTAAAAGAACTTTGCGTAAAGTAAACAATCCTTGCACCCTCAAGTACAAGCACCGTTGGTTTCCCCCTTGTGGCAACAACACATCCCCTAGACTCATGTTTCTGTCACTCAAGCTAGTCATCGAGGGGCATGAACCCACAATCAAGCATAACGTTCCCTCTTGGAGTTACTACCTACTACTTGGCCAAAGCAATAAACAGCAACGAAGAACATGCAAGAATTACTCAAGAACATAAATATAAAAGAGGTGAATCAAATATATTACTCACACACAATCTGAACATAATCTCATAATCCATCGGATCCCAGCAAACTCAGCATAGCAACAACATAAAGATTACATATGTGCCTCGATCATGTAGGGCAGCTCACGAGGTCTAATCCATGAAGAACAAAGAGGGGAGGAGAACATCACATAGCTACTGGTCATGGACCCATGGTCCAAGGGGGACTACTCACAACTCATCCGGGAAGCGTCCATGTTGGTGGAGAAGCTCCCGGTGGTGGTTCTCCCCTCCGGCAGGGTGCCGGGAAGAGTTCTCCTGGTGCTCCCGATCTTGGAAGCGCGGCTGCGGCGGAACAGAGACGAGATCGCGAAAAAGGGTTCCGTCCTCGAGGGTTTCGGGACGCGAGCAATATATATGACAAAGGGGGTCACCAGAGGCGGAGGTGGGGCCCTAGGCGCCCCCATGGCGAGGCCAGGGGTGGGGCCGTGCCGGGTGGCCGCCTGGGCTACCCCAGGCTCCCCTCTGGCCCTGCCTTGGTTTTTCTGGAAGCTCCCGATACGCTGATTTGTCCTGTATTTTTCCCGGAATTTTTAGGGCACTTTTAATATGGGGGAAACCTGAAATAGAAAAACAGCAGAAAACAGGAACTGGCACTGTGGTGCACTGAGTTAATAGGTTAGTCCAAATATGATCAAAAGTGTCTGGAAGTGCATAAATATCATAGCAATATCACACAAAAGAGGCATGGAGCAAGCAGAATTTATAGATACGTTTTGGACGTATCAACATCCCCAAGCTTAATTCCTGCTCGTCCTCGAGTAGGTAAATGATAACAAGCATAATTTCTGTGGTGACATGCTATCAACCATATAAGAACTGTTGAGTAAAGTAATCAAGGCATGTAATCCAATTCAAGTCATAACAAGCAAGAGTCTATATTAGTATTGTAACAAGCAACATAAGAACATAAAGGTGCAAGAGCTCTCGCTGTCCGTGACTCGAATGTCTCCAAATGGTTGTTTGCGTGCAAGAAAGGGGATATGGATATATGAGAGAGTAAAACATAGTTTTTGTATTGTTGAGAACTTAATCTACTAAAGTTTCACACTTGGTCTTCTTTGGAATCTTATCTTGACTCATCCCCAGACCGTCAGCCAGGTACAAGTCAAAATGATCCACTCCCTTTCGATATTTTGAGCACTCATGCAATGGATGAGCGTAAGCAAGAAAGTCGACACTTAGGATGGCAAAGAGAGAAAAATGATAAAGGGGGAAGACAAAAAGGTGTGAAAGGCTCACATCAATGAGGACAATCATCGGCGAGAGAAAGCCAAATGATAGATATGATGTGAGGAGTAGGGATTGCCATGCAACGGATGCACATATGAGCTACGGTAAGCTCTCCAATGGAACTAGTGGGGGTGCATCCAACTTGCTTGCTCAAGAAGACCTAGAGCTCTTTTATGGAGGCTCATCATTGGAATATACAAGCCAAGTTCTATAGTGTAAAGGTCCCCACATAGCTATATGCATGAATGATAATCTCTATGGAGTACAAGGTATAAGATGGAGTACGAGTGTGGATCTCTCAAAAGAAAATAGTAGTGTGCCCCCTTCTCTCTCTTTATTTCTTTTTATTTTTTTTCTATTTTTTTTATTTTTTGTGGCCTCAATGGCTCTTTCTATTTATCTCTCATTTGTCCTCTTTGGGATCTTTTGATTTTGTCCTCTTTGGGATCTTTTGATTTGTCCTCCTTGGGATCTTTTCCTCACTTTAGGGGCAACACTCTATGTATTACAAGAAGTATAGAAGATCTTTCATACTTTACAAAAGTACTCAACATAAAGAAAATGAAACTATCATGATGTACGCAAATGTATGCCTCTGCCAGTGTAGCAGGATATGCAATGATACTAGCGCGTCATGTAGCAATGATTAGGGCGAGGCCCAACTAGCATGCGGCTCATCGATCAAGCAAAAAGCATGTATGACATGAAGATCAAGTCATGAGAAGATGGATGTTGCATGGCAATGTATCTCGGAAAGGCTATGGAAATGCCTTAATAGGTAGGTATGGTGGCTGTTTTGAGGAAAGATATAATGAGGCTTATGATGACAGAGCGTATCGTCCCAAGGATTTGGATGCACCGACGAAGTATGCGCCAACTCTCGAGGTGAGAAAGGGCAATGCACGGTACCGAAGAGGGTAGAAAAATATGGTTAGGTGGAAGTGTCAACCTTCGAATACTCACATTAGTCCGAAGAACTCATGCACTTATTATCGGTAACTCTCAATCTAATTAGGAGGTTCACAAAGAGACAAGTACCCCGAGGAGGTGTGTATGGGGGTTTGGTTACCCTTGCGCATCCTCGACCCATGGTACGTGAGTGTACTCTAATATTCGATCCCTCCAAATATTAGTGATCCATTTAGTAGCTAAAGTTCTCAACTATTTTGTAGGTTTTCGAAAATAAACACGGATTGCCCAAAATACGACATCTATCACTAATAGGCTAAAGCTCTTGACACCAAAAGTCCAGACATTACTCATGGCAATACCTCAAAACTATTGCAAGTTACTACTAAAATTAAGTAGCAACCTCAGTTTCCTACTTTAAGTTAAGACACACAACTCAGTGCAACAGACAAACTCTCTTAACAAGATAAACATGAAAACTCAAGAGAGTTCAACAACCAACTAAACAAAAGCTCTTTAAAAAGAAAAGCATGAAAACTAAGAGCTAAACATCACAGTAGCTATGGAAAGACAAAGAACACACACAGCAAAGATAAGCATGAAAATCCTATGTTGTGTTCTAGGTTGAAGTGGAGCGTGTCTCTCTCCCACACAAAGAAAGCTGGGTTCTAACTCGTTATGAACAGCAAGCAAAGGTAAAGAAAACTAAAAAAGGAAACTAAAAGCAAGACGCTCCAAGCATAGCACATAACGCATGAAGTGATTAAAATATAGTGGAACGAAAGACGAACTGATAATTGTTGATGGAGAAGGGGATACACGGGGGCATCCCCAAGCTTAGACGCTTGAGTCTTCTTGAATATTTCTTGGGGGTGCACGGGGGCATCCCCAAGCTTGAGCGTTTGACCCTCCTTAATCTTTTTATCTTCTTCCCTCGCACACTTGAAAACTCCCTTCATACATAACTCATCATAATCTGATTAGCGAGGTTAGTACCCATAATAAAATAATTTTTCCTTGCTGGAAAGAACGATAATCTTGAAGAGCTACTGTTTCTCAAGATCGCCAAAAGGTTTTTGCAAACAAAAAACAAGCTCAAGGTTTGCAAAACAAAGAAAAGGCAAAACAGGACAGAATCTGTGAAAAACAGACCAGCAGGTAGTAAATAATTTTTTCGGGGCACTTATGCAACTCAAATCAAAAAACTCAGAACAGACACCCGAAAGCCAATTGTATAGAGCACGCTTTCAAAAAAAATCAGATCGAAAAGATGATCTGGTGATTTTATACGAATTTTTCTGTCCAAGGACAGAATCTGTTTTCTGGACTGCACGTCACAACTTTTGAACTTTCTTGCAATCGGAGGCTAAACTTGGCACAAAGCTGAAAAGAAAAGATACAATGATGATGCTACTGTAGTAACAAACATCAAGACACAACAAAAGCAAAATAAAACTTTATTCATTGTGGGCTGCCTCCCAAAAGCGCTTTCTTTTATGCCTTTAAGCTAGGCATGATGCAAAAAGAGAGGATCAAGTTTTATCAAGAGTAAAAGAATAGCTAGCCCGTGTAACGGACTCAAAAGGCAACTTAATCTTCTTTCTAGGGAAGTGTTCCATTCCTTTCTTGAGAGGGAATTGGAATTTTATATTCCCCTTTTTCATGTCAATGATAGCACCAACGGTGCGAAGAAAAGGACGTCCCAAAATAATTGGACAAGAAGGTTCACATTCAATATCCATAATAGTAAAATCAACGGGAACATAATTGTCATTGACAACGATAAGAACATCGTCGATCTTCCCCAAAGGTTTCTTTACGGAAGAATCAACAAGACGAACACCAAAAGAACAAGGATCAAAAGATTTCAATTTAAGCATATCATATATTCTTTTGGGCATAACGGAGGTACTAGATCCAACATCACATAAAGCATAGCAAGAGAAGTTATTCAACTTAATTTTAATCATAGGATCCCAACCATCTTCTAGCTTTCTAGGTATGGAGGCTTCTACCCTAATCTTCTCCTCCCTAGCTTTGATAAGAGCATTAGTGATATGCTCCGTGAAGGCAAGATTAAGCGTGCTAGTGTCGGGATCTCTAGACATCTTGTGAAGAAAATCAATAACTTCAAAAAGGGTGCAATTATCAAAACCAAGGTCACTACTATCAAGTAAAGTGGTAGTGGTGTCCTTTAGGCTCACTTGTTTGGTAGCTTCTATGGTCATAGGAGTTTCTACGGTTGAGGTCATAGCATCACCATTAATAGGTCCAATGGGACCAGGAGTGCATTGGGTGCTAAGAGTTTGGATATCCTCAACAACTTAGATAGTAGCAACAGTGTGGTGGGTAGGAAGGCTCTTAATTCTATCTTCTTCCTCCTTTTCTCTAGCCCATCTCTCTTTAAGTTTAGCCATCATCCTAATGTTTTCATTAATTTGCACTTGAATAGCATTCATAGGAGTGGTCTTCCTCTCCTCAAGAGGAGAAGTTCTAATTTAAATCAACTATACCTCATGGGCTAAATTGTCTACCTTCGAAGAGAGATTATCTAGTTTGGCTAGTTTTTCTTCTACACTCTTATGGAAGGCTTTTTGGGTAGTGATAAAGTCTTTAAGCATAATCTCTAGTTCAGAAGTGGAGTTCTTGGTTTTAGGATAAGCATTGTTGTTCCCATAGGAATTAGAGGGGAACGGTCTAGGGTTGCTACCAAAATTACTCCTATAAGCATTGTTATTGAAATTGTTTCTAGAGATAAAGTTCACATCTACTTGATCTTGAGCAACCAAAGAATTTAAAGGAACATCATGAGGATCAATAGAAGATTGCTTGGAAAGTAGAGACATGATCAAGTCAACTTTTTCATTTAGGGAGGAAATCTCCTCGACAGAGTTTACCTTCCTACCTGTTGGAGCGCGTTCGGTGTGCCATTGGGAATAGTTGGTCATCATCTCATCGAGAAGCCTCGTGGCAGCACCAAGTGTAGTTGACATAAAGGTTCCTCCTGCGGCCGAATCCAACAAGTTCCGCGAGGTAAAGTTCAAGCCTGCATAAAAAGTTTGGATAACCATCCAAGTAGTCAAACCATGAGTAGGGCAGTTCTTGACAAGAGATTTCATGCGTTCCCAAGCTTGGGCAACGTTTTCATTATCCAATTGTTTAAAATTCATTATGTTACTCCTTAGTTGGATAATTTTAGCAGGGGGGTAATACTTCCCAATAAAGGAATCCTTGCACTTGTCCCAAGAATCTATGCTATTCCTAGGCAAGGATTGAAACCAGATTTTAGCTCCTCCTCTCAAGGAGAAAGGAAAAAGCTTAAGCTTAACAATATCACCATCTATTTCTTGGTACTTTTGCATATCACAGAGTTCAACAAAATTATTTAAGTGCAAAGCAGCATCATCTCCAGCAACGGAGAATTGATCTTTCATAACTAGGTTCAGTAAAGCAGGTTTAATTTCATAAGAAGGTGCTGAAGTGGCAGGTGTAGTAATAGGCGTGCAGATAAAGTCATTGTTGTTATGACTAGTGAAGTCACACAACTTGGTGTTCTCGGTGGAACCCATAGTAGCAGCAAGCAAGATAACTATTTTTGTGATTTTTGGTAAGGGACACTAAAGCAAAAACTGAAAGGTAAACTAACAAGACTAAAAAGCAAAGATAAAAGATAGCATGAAACTCCCCTATCTTGAAGAGTGGAGTCCCCGGCGACGGCGCCAGAAACTTGCTTGATGGCTTCTCGCCCCTCGTTGGTTACCCCAAGTGGAAGGTTTGAGATGTAGCGTAGTGGCAAATTTCCCTTGGCAAAGATACCAAGGATCGAATCCCGTGAGACTCCGAAGGTCGACAAGAAGGTGTCAATAGCGCCAGAAACTTTTGCTTGACAGGACCTACACACAGATACAAATAACTTTGCTCCCAACGAGTACAGAGAGGTTGTCAATACCTCCGGCCTTGTTGTTTACAAAGGATCAAACGCAAGAGATAATAGTTATATGTATGACTGCAACTAGGAAATAAGAACAGGAAGTAAATAGCGGGTGTGATCAGTGATGCTAATATGGACCGGGGTCCCATGATGTTCACTAGTGATGTCTCTCTCCCAAAATACGATAAAACAGCTAAGCGAGGTAAACAAATTACAGCTGGGCAATTGACAGGATTATGTGCGCAAACCAATGCTAACTATGCTGTACAGAAAGGTAGAGGCTCAAAAGCATGGGCGGTACGCCAAGGCAAGTAGACCGAAATCCATCTGCATCTACTACTAATCATCCACCTTGAGATATCTATCCAGAACATCTCGCTGGTATTAAGTTGCGAGTCCCACCCAAAGTGTAAACTCAAAGCAACAGACAACTGCATTAAAAGAACTTTGCATAAAGTAAACTATCCTTGCACCCGCAAGTACAAGCACCGTTGTTTTCCCCCTTGTGGCAACAACACATCCCCTAGACTCATGTTTCTGTCACTCAAGCTAGTCATCGAGGGGCATGAACCCACAATCAGGCATAACGTTCCCTCTTGGAGTTACTACCTACTACTTGGCCAAAGCAATAAACAACAACGGAGAACATGCAAGAATTACTCAAGAACATAAATATAAAAGAGGTGAATCAAATATATTACTCACACACAATCTGAACATAATCTCATAATCCATCGGATCCCAGCAAACTCAGCATAGCAACAACATAAAGATTACATATGTGCCTCGATCATGTAGGGCAGCTCACGAGGTCTAATCCATGAAGAACAAAGAGGGGAGGAGAACATCACATAGCTACTGGTCATGGACCCATGGTCCAAGGGGGACTACTCACAACTCATCCGGGAAGCGTCCATGGTGGTGGAGAAGCTCCCGGTGGTGGTTCTCCCCTCCGACAGGGTGCCGGGAAGAGTTCTCCTGGTGCTCCCGATCTTGGAAGCGCGGCGGCGGCGGAACAGAGACGAGATCGCGAAAAAGGGTTCCATCCTCGAGGGTTTCGGGACGCGAGCAATATATATGCCAAAGGGGGTCACCAAAGGCGGAGGTGGGGCCCCAGGCGCCCCCCTGGCGCGGCCAGGGGTGGGGCCGCGCCGGGTGGCCGCCTGGGCCACCCCAGGCTCCCCTCTGGCCCTGCCTTGGTTTTTCTGGAAGCTCCCGATACGCTGATTTTTCCTGTATTTTTCACGGAATTTTTATGGCACTTTTAATATGGGGGAAACCTGAAATAGAAAAAGAGCAGAAAACAGGAACTGGCACTGTGGTGCACTGAGTTAATAGGTTAGTCCAAATATGATCAAAAGTGTATGGAAGTGCATAAATATCATAGCAGTATCACACAAAAGAGGCATGGAGCAAGCAGAAGTTATAGATACATTTTGGACGTATCAATGTAGAGGTAGCGTGCCGACGGCAATCACATCGACTTTGGAACCATTTCCCACACGCATCGTCACCACGTCCTTAGGTATTCTTTGTTTAATCCGTAGTCCATGTTTCGAGTTACAAATATTAGCAACCAAACCGGTATCAAATACCCATGTACTACTACGAGCATTAGTAAGGTACACATCAATAACATGTATATCACATATACCTTTGTTCACCTTGACATCCTTCTTATCCACCAAATACTTGGGGCAGTTCCGCTTCCAGTGTCCACTCCCTTTGCAGTAGAAGCAATCAGTTTCAGGCTTGGCTCCAGACTTGGGTTTCTTCGCGGGAGTAGCAACTGTCTTGCTATTCTTCTTGAAGTTCCCCTTCTTTCCCTTGCCCTTTTTCTTGAAACTAGTGGTCTTGTTAACCATCAACACTTGATGCTCCTTTTTGATTTCTACCTCGGCAGCTTTGAGCATAGCGAAGATCTCGGGAATTGTCTTCTGCATCCCTTGCATATTATAGTTCATCACGAAGCCTTTATAGTTTGGTGGCAGTGATTGAAGAACTCTATCAATAACACTATCCTCGTCCACTTTGCAACCAAGTTGAGTCATATGATTGTAGTACCCAGACATTCTGAAGAAGTGTTGACTTATAGGACTATTCTCCTCCATCTTGCAGCTATAGAACTTATTGGAAATTTCATATTTCTCAATCCGGGCATTTGCTTGAAATATTAACTTCAACTCCTGGAACATCTCATATGGTCCATGACGTTCAAAACGTCATTGAAGTCCCGGTTCTAAGCCGTAAAGCATGGCACATTGAACTATCGTGTAGTCATCAGACCGCGTCTACCCGACGTTCAAAGCGTCTACATTAGCGGGAGGGGGCTTGTAACCTAGCGGTGCTTCAAGGACATAATTCTTCTCTGCAGCAATGAGGATAATCCTCAAGTTACGGACCCAGTTCGTGTAATTGCTACCATCATCTTTCAACTTAGCTTTCTCTAGGAATGCATTAAAATTCAAAGGAACGGTAGCACGGGACATCACTAGTAGAAAAAGGGCCATTTATCCCGGTTCGTAAGGGCCATTAGTCCCGGTTGTGGAACCGGGACTAAATGGTCAATACAAATGCCCTTGACCATTAGTCCCGGTTCTTATACCAACCGGGATAGATGGTGTTCCACGTGGCCACTGCGGCTTGCCCAGGCAGGGGGCCATTTGTCCTGGTTGGTAGCACCAACCGGGACAAATAAGCTTCCACGCGTCAGCAGTTCAGTGGCTCGGGTTTTTGTTTTTTTAAAGGGGGAGGGGGTTTGGGGGGTTTTGTAGGGTTAATTTAGGGGTTTTTAATATTGTGTTAGCCCGCTAATAGAGAGAAGTGTCCTCTCTTATCTCCGTGCTTGGTCGACGCTACGTTCTATATATATGTGTATAGATCGGAGGACTCGACACGCTAGCTAGTAAGCAAATGAAGGAAACCATTAAGTACAGAAGATCGACCTCTCTCCTTCTTCGAGAGAGATAGGTCGAACACCAAGTTTTCGTATATCTATCCGACGCTACTGGCTACATACATACAATATAAGATCTCTTACTACAATTCCCTAACATCTTAAATCATATTCCAGATGGAATTCTCCGGCTTTATTGATGACGTGATCAAGAAAGAATCCCATCAATTCCTCTTGAATTGCCCGTATGCGATCTTGTGGTAGGAGTTCCATCCCGCATCTGCCACATCTAATTTGAAGAAGGGGGTCAATATATATATATATATATATATATATATATATATATATATGAAGGAAATATGCCCTAGAGGCAATAATAAAGTTATTATTTATTTCCTTATATCATGATAAATGTTTATTATTCATGCTAGAATTGTATTAACTGGAAACTTAGTACATGTGTGAATACATAGACAAAACAGAGTGTCCCTAGTATGCCTCTACTAGACTAGCTCATTGATCAAAGATGGTTATGTTTCCTAGCCATAGACATGAGTTGTCATTTGATCAACGGGGTCACATCATTAGGAGAATGATGTGATGGACAAGACCCATCCGTTAGCTTAGCAACTTGATCGTTTAGTTTTATTGCTATTGCTTTCTTCATGACTTATACATGTTCCTATGACTATGAGATTATGCAACTCCCGAATATCGGAGGAACACTTTGTGTGCTACCAAACGTCACAACGTAACTGGGTGATTATAAAGGTACTCTACAGGTGTCTCCGAAGTTACTTGTTGGGTTGGCGTATTTCGAGATTAGGATTTGTCACTCCGATTGTCGGAGAGGTATCTCTGGGCCCACTCGGTAATGCACATCACTATAAGCCTTGCAAGCATTGCAGCTAATGAGTTAGTTGCGGGATGATGTATTACGGAACGAGTAAAGAGACTTGCCGGTAACGAGATTGAACTAGGTATTGAGATACCGACGATCGAATCTCGGGCTAGTAACATACCGATGACAAAGGGAACAACATATGTTGTTATGCGGTTTGACCGATAAAGATCTGCGTAGAATATGTGGTAGCCAATATGAGCATCCAGGTTCCGCTATTGGTTATTGAACGGAGACGTGTCTCGGTCATGTCTACATAGTTCTCGAACCCGTAGGGTCCGCACGCTTGAGGTTTCGATGACAGTTTTATTATGAGTTTATGTGATTTGATGTACCGAAGGAGTTCGGAGTCCCGGATGAGATCGGGAACATGACGAGGAGTCTCGAAATGGTCGAGACGTAAAAATCGATATATTGGACGACTATATTCGGACATCGTAAAGGTTCCGAGTGATTCGGGTATTTTCGGAGTACCGGGGAGTTACGGGAATAGAGGAGAGAGGCCAAAAGGAAGGACGCGCGTGGCCCCCTTCTGGTCCGAATTGGACAAGGGGTGCAGCCCCCTTTTCCTTCTCCCTCTCCCCCTCTTTCCTTCTCTCCTACTCCGGAAAGGAAAGGGGAATCCTACTAGGACTTGGGAGTCCTAGTAGGACTCCCCACACTTGGCGCGCCCCTTCTAGGGCCGGCCTCTCCCTCCCTCCTTTATATACGGGGGCAGGGAGGCACCTCTAGACACAACAATTGATCTCTTGATCTCTTAGCCGTGTGCGGTGCCCCCCTCCACCATAGTTCTCCGCGATAAATATTGTAGCGGTGCTCAGGCGAAGCCCTGCGACGGTAGAACATCAAGATCGTCACCACCCCGTCGTGCTGACGGAACTCTCCCTCGACACTCGGCTGGATCGGAGTTCGAGGGACGTCATCGAGCTGAACGTGTGCTAGAACTCGGAGGTGCCGTAGTTTCGGTGCTTGATCGGTCGGGCCGTGAAGAAGTACGACTACATCAACCGCGTTGTTCTAACGCTTCCTCTTTCGGTCTACGAGGGTACGTAGACTCACTCTCCCCTCTCGTTGCTATGCATCTGGTAGATAGATCTTGCGTGATCGTAGGAAAATTTTAAAATACTACGTTCCCCAACAGTGGCATCATGAGCCAGGTCTATGCATAGATGATATGCACGAGTAGAACACAGCTGAGTTGTGGACGATACTAGTCATACTTCTTACCAGCATGTTATAATTTGATTCGGCGGTATTGTTGGATGAAGCGGCCCGGACCGACATTACGCGTACGCTTACGCGGGACTGGTTCTACCGACGTGCTTCGCACACAGGTGGCTGGCGGGTGTCAGTTTCTCCAACTTTAGTTGAATCAAGTGTGGCTACGCCCGGTCCTTGTGAAGGTTAAAACAACACATACTTGACGAAATATCGTTGTGGTTTTGTATGCGTAGGTAAGAACGGTTCTTGCTAAGCCCGTAGCAGCCACGTAAAACTTGCAACAACAAAGTAGAGGACGTCTAACTTGTTTTTGCAGGGCATGTTGTGATGTGATATGGTCAAGACATGATGAGTTATACGGTTTTGTATGAAATGATCATGTTTTGTAAAGTTATCGGCAACTGACAGGAGCCATATGGTTGTCGCTTTATTGTATGAAATGCAATCGCCATGTAATTGCTTTACTTTATCACTAAGCGGTGGCGATAGTCGTAGAAGCAATAGTTGGCGAGACGACAACGATGCTACGATGGAGATCAAGGTGTCGCGCCGGTGACGAAGGTGATCATGACGGTGCTTTGGAGATGGAGATCAAAAGCACAAGATGATGATGGCCATATCATGTCACATATTTTGATTGCATGTGATGTTTATCTTATTATGCTTCTTATTTTGCTTAGTTCGACGGTAGCATTATAAGATGATACCTTACTAAATTTCAAGGTATAAGTGTTCTCCCTGAGTATGCACCGTTGCGAAAGTTCGTCGTGCCGAGACACCACGTGATGATCGGGTGTGATAATCTCTACATTCAAATACAACGGGTGTAAGCCAGTTTTGCACACGCAGAATACTCGGGTTAAACTTGACGAGCCTAGCATATGCAGATATGGCCTCGGAACACTGGAGACCGAAAGGTCGAGCGTGAATCATATAGTAGATATGATCAACATAAGATGTTCACCATTGAAACTACTCCATCTCACGTGATGATCGGACATGGTTTAGTTGATTTGGATCACGTGATCATTTAGATGACTAGAGGGATGTCTATTTAAGTGGGAGTTCTTAAGTAATATGATTAAATTGAACTTTAATTTATCATGAAATCAGTCCTCGTAGTATTAGCATATCTATGTTGTAGATCAATAGCTCGCGATGTTGCTCCCCGTTTATTTTTTATATGTTCCTAGAGAAAACTAAGTTGAAAGATGTTAGTAGCAATGATGCGGAATTGTTCCGTGATCTGAGGATTATCCTCATTGCTGCACAGATAATTATGTCCTTGATGCACCGCTAGGTGACATACCTATTGCAGGAGCAGATGTAGACGTTATGAACGTTTTGACAAAAGCTCGGTATGATGACTACTTGATAGTTTAAGTGCACCATGCTTTATGGCTTAGAACCGGGACTTCAAAAACGTTTTGAATGCCACGGAGCATATAAGATGTTCCAAGAGTTGAAATTAGTATTTCATACTCATGCCCGTGTCGAGAGGTATAAGACTTCTGATAGTACTTTGCCTACAAGATGGAGGAGAATAGCTCAACCAGTGAGCATGTGCTCAGATTGTCTGGGTACTACAATTACTTGAATCAAGTGGGAGTTAATCTTCCAGATAAGATAGTAATTGACAAAGTTCTCTAGTCACTATCACCAAGTTAGTAGAACTTCGTGATGAACTATAATATGCAAGGGATGACGAAAGGAATTCTCGAGCTCTTCGCAATGCTGAAGTCGGCGAAGGTAGAAATCATGAAAAAGCATCAAGTGTTGATGGTTAACAAGACCACTTGATTCAAGTAAAGGGCAAAGGGATAGAAGGGGGACTTCAAGAAGAATGACAAGCAAGTTGTCACTCCCGTGAAGAAACCCAAAGCTAAAACTCAAGCCTGAAACTAAGTGCTTCTACTGCAAAGGAAATGGTCACTGGAAGTGGAACTGCCCTAGATACTTGGCGGATAAGAAGGATGGCAAAGTGAACAAAGGTATATTTTGATATACAGATTATTGATGTGTACTTTACTAGTGTTCATAGCAACCCCTGGGTATTTGATACCGGTTCAGTTGCTAAAATTAGTAACTCGAAACGAGAATTGCAGAATGAACAGAGACTAGTTAAAGGTGAAGTGACGATGTGTGTTGGAAGTGGTTCCAAGATTGATATGATCATCATCGCACACTCCCTATACTTTCGGGATTAGTGTAAAACCTAAATAAATGTTATTTGGCATTTGCGTTGAGCATGAATATGATTTGATCATATTTGTTGCAATACGGTTATTCATTTAAAGTCATAGAATAATTGTTATTCTGTTTACATGAATAAAACCTTCGATGTTTATACACCCAATGAAAATAGTTTGTAGGATCTCGATCGTGGTGATACAGATATTCATAATATTGAAGCCAAAAGATGCAAGGTTAATAATGATAGTGCAACTTATTTGTGGCACTGCTGTTTAGGTCATAATGGTGTAAAGCGCATGAAGAAACTCCATAGTGATGGATTTTTGGAATCACTTGATTATGAATCACTTGGTGCTTGCGAACCATGCCTCATGGGCAAGATGACTAAAACTCCGTTCTCCGGAACAATGGAGCGAGCAACAGATTTGTTGGAGATCATACATACAGATGTATGTGGACCAATGAGTGTTGAAGCTCGCGGCGGGTATCGTTATTTTCTGACCTTCACTGATGATTTGAGCAGATATGGGTATATCTACTTAATGAAGCACAAGTCTAAAACATTTGAAAAGTTCAAAGAATTTCAGAGTGAAGTGGAGAATCATCGTAACAAGAAAATAAGAGTTTCTACGATATGATCGTAGAGGTAAAATATTTGAGTTAGCGAGTTTGGCCTTCAGTAAAAACAATGTGAAATAGTTTCTCTACTCACGCCAGCTGGAACACCATAGTGTAATGGTGTGTCCGAATGTCATAACCGTACTTTATTAGATATGGTGCGATCGATGATGTCTCTTACCGATCTACCACTATCGCTTTTGGGGTTATGCATTAGAGACAGATACATTCACGTTAAATAGGGCACCATATAAATCCGTGGAGATGACACCGTATGAACTGTGGTTTGACGAGAAACCTAAGCTGTCATTTTTATAAGTTTGGGACTGCGATGCTTATGTGAAAAAGTTTCAACATGATAAGCTCGAACCCAAATCGGAGAAGTAAATCTTCATAGGATACCCAAAAGAAACTGTTGGGTACACCTTCTATCACAGATCCGAAGGCAAGGTCTTTGTTGCTAAGAGTGGATCCTTTCTAGAGAAGGAGTTTCTCTCGAAAGAAGTGAGTGGGAGGAAAGTGGAACTTGATGAGGTAATTGTACCTTCTCCCAAATTGGATAGTAGTACATCACAGAAACTGGTTCCAGTGATTCCTACACCAATTAGTGAGGAAGCTAATGATGATGATCATGAAACTTCGGATCAAGTTACTGCTGAACTTCGTAGATCAACCAGAGTATGTTCCGCACCAGAGTGGTACGGCAACCCGGTTCTGGAAGTCATGTTACTGGACCATGATGAACCTACGAACTATGAAGAAGCGATGATGAGCCCAGATTCCGCAAAATGGCCTTGAGACCATGAAATCTGAGATGGGATCCATGTATGAGAAAAAAGTGTGGACTTTGGTTGACTTGCCCAATGGTCGGCAAGCCATCGAAAATAAATGGATCTTCAAGAGGAAGACTGACGCTGACAGTAATGTTACTGTTTACAAAGCTCGACTTGTTGCGAAAGTTTTTCAACAAGTTCAAGGAGTTGACTACGATGAGACTTTCTCACCCGTAGCGATGCTTAAGTCTGTCCGAATCATGTTAGCAATTGCCGCATTTTATGAAATCTGGCAAATGGATAACAAAACTGCATTCTTTAATGGATTTATTAAAGAAGACTTGTATATGATGCAACCAGAAAGTTTTGTCAATCCTAAAGGTGCTAACAAAATGTGCAAGCTCCAGCGATCCATCTATGGACTGGTGCAAGCATCTCGGAGTTGGAATATACGCTTTGATAAGTTGATCAAAGCATATAGATTTATACAGACTTGCGGTGAAGCCTGTATTTACAAGAAGTGAGTGCGAGCACTACAACCTTTCTGATAAGTATATGTGAATGACATATTGTCGATCGGAAATGATGTAGAATTTTCTGGAAAGCATAAAGGAGTGTTTGAAAGGAGTTTTTCAAAGAAAGACCTTGGTGAAGCTGCTTACATATTGGGCATCAATATCTATAGAGATAGATCAAGACGCTTGATAAGACTTTCGATGAGTACATACCTTGATATGATTTTGAAGTAGTTCAAAATGGATCAGTCAAAGAAGGAGTTCTTACCTGACTTGTAAGGTGTGAAGTTGAGTAAGACTCAAAGCCAGACAACGGCAGAAAAATATAGAGAGAATGAAAGTCATTCCCTATGCCTCAGCCATAGGTTCTATAAAGTATGCCATGCTGTGTACCAAACATGTTGTGTACCTTGCCATGAGTTTGTCAAGAGGGTACAATAGTGATCCAGGAGTAGATCACTGTACAGCGGTCAAAATTATCGTTAGTAACTGGATGACTAAGGAAATGTTTCTCGATTATGGAGGTGATAAAGAGTTCATCGTAAAGGGTTACGCCGATGCAAGATTTGACACTAAATCCAGCTGACTCTAAGTATCAATCTGGATGCGTATTGAAAGTGGGAGCAATTAGCTGGAGTAGCTCCATGCAGAGCATTGTAGACACATAGACATTTGCGAAATACATACGGATCTGAATGTGACAGACCCGTTGACTAAACTTCTCTCACGAAGCAAAACATGATCACACCTTAGTACTCTTTGGGTGTTAATCACATAGCGATGTTAACCAGATTATTGACTCTAGTAAACCCTTTGGGTGTTAATCACATGACGATGTGAACTATCGGTGTTAAATCACATGGCGATGTGAACTAGATTATTGACTCTAGTGCAAGTGGGAGACTGAAGGAAATATGCCCTAGAGGCAATAATAAAGTTATTATTTATTTCCTTATATCATGATAAATGTTTATTATTCATGCTAGAATTGTATTAACTGGAAACTTAGTACATGTGTGAATACATAGACAAAACAGAGTGTCCCTAGTATGCCTCTACTAGACTAGCTCATTGATCAAAGATGGTTATGTTTCCTAGCCATAGACATGAGTTGTCATTTGATCAACGGGGTCACATCATTAGGAGAATGATGTGATGGACAAGACCCATCCGTTAGCTTAGCAACTTGATCGTTTAGTTTTATTGCTATTGCTTTCTTCATGACTTATACATGTTCCTATGACTATGAGATTATGCAACTCCCGAATACCGGAGGAACACTTTGTGTGCTACCAAACGTCACAACGTAACTGGGTGATTATAAAGGTACTCTACAGGTGTCTCTGAAGGTACTTGTTGGGTTGGCGTATTTCGAGATTAGGATTTGTCACTCCGATTGTCGGAGATGTATCTCTGGGCCCACTCGGTAATGCACATCACTATAAGCCTTGCAAGCATTGCAGCTAATGAGTTAGTTGCGGGATGATGTATTACGGAACGAGTAAAGAGACTTGCCGGTAACGAGATTGAACTAGGTATTGAGATACCAACGATCGAATCTCGGGCTAGTAACATACCGATGACAAAGGGAACAACGTATGTTGTTATGCGGTTTGACCGATAAAGATCTTCGTAGAATATGTGGGAGCCAATATGATCATCCAGGTTCCGCTATTGGTTATTGAACGGAGACGTGTCTCGGTCATGTCTACATAGTTCTCGAACCCGTAGGGTCCGCACGCTTAAGGTTTCGATGACAGTTTTATTATGAGTTTATGAGTTTTGATGTACCGAAGGAGTTCGGAGTCCCGGATGAGATCGGGGACATGACGAGGAGTCTCGAAATGGTCGAGACGTAAAAATCGATATATTGGACGACTATATTCGGACATCGGAAAGGTTCCGAGTGATTCGGGTATTTTCGGAGTACCGGGGATTTACGGGAATAGAGGAGAGAGGCCTAAAGGAAGGAGGCACGTGGCCCCCTTCTGGTCCGAATTGGACAAGGGGTGCAGCCCCCTTTTCCTTCTCCCTCTCCCCCTCTTTTCTTCTCTCCTACTCCGGAAAGGAAAGGGGAATCCTACTAGGACTTGGGAGTCCTAGTAGGACTCCCCACACTTGGCGCGCCCCTTCTAGGGCCGGCCTCTCCCTCCCTCCTTTATATACGGGGGCAGGGGGGCACCTCTAGACACAACAATTGATCTCTTGATCTCTTAGCCGTGTGCGGTGCCCCCCTCCACCATAGTTCTCCTCGATAAATATTGTAGCGGTGCTCAGGCGAAGCCCTGCGACGGTAGAACATCAAGATCATCACCACGCCGTCGTGCTGACGGAACTCTCCCTCGACACTCGGCTGGATGGGAGTTCGAGGGACGTCATCGAGCCGAACGTGTGCTAGAACTCGGAGGTGCCGTAGTTTCGGTGCTTGATCGGTCGGGCCGTGAAGAAGTACGACTACATCAACCGCGTTGTTCTAACGCTTCCGCTTTCGGTCTACGAGGGTACGTAGACTCACTCCCCCCTCTCGTTGATATGCATCTGGTAGATAGATCTTGCGTGAACGTAGGAAAATTTTAAAATACTACGTTCCCCAACAATATATGCGCACTGCTTCCTTCTTCTGTTGCGAGAATAATATTATGAGAATAATGTTCTCATAACATTATGAGAATAATATTCTCATAACACTTCTAAACGGCATTGAAAAACTGCATTGGAAAGCTATGCGCACTGCTTCCTTCTTCTGTTGCGAACCACATAGAGGGGCAGCAGGAAACCTTCATGGAGCAGCGTTTCTGGCTAGTTTGATCGATTTCTATTGGTTTATTTGTGTGTGCGCTGATTTAATATGTGGTTAAACACTGGATTCAGCGAGAAAACGACGGAAATCGTTTGATTTGGCGGATCTGCGTCCGTTCTTCCGCTCGTGCAGGAGTTTCGCATCCTACTGCTGGCTGTTCGTATTCGATTTTTATAGCGTGGTTGTAGTGTGTTACCAATTTCGCCTTCATGTTTTTGTTATTCCGCGACATATTAGTTTGCTAATAGGATTGAAATTTTAGTATAATTGGTCGAGTATCTCTCTGTTCTAGCGCAAAAACGTCAGTTCTCTGTCCTTCCCCGTCCGGATCGAAATTGTTGTGTTTTGTATGTAATTTTCTGTTGTTTCGGCAATTATGTGCTGCCTTTGATCCTATCCGTATGAGTTGGAGAGGATTAAGGTTTTAATTTTGAATAATTTAACTTCTTGTCCATGTTTTTTGCGGGCGCCACTGGCTCTGGTCGTTACTCAAGATGTTTTTTGAGATTGTTTTGCATTATATAGTTGTTAGAACTGCATTGCAGGCTGTGTTTTTCGTCTGCGAATCGTGGTCAAGAGCGGTGGACTGTAGTAATATGCAATGCGCGGTGAACTGCAGTAATATGCAATGCGCGGTGAATTTTTGTAGCGCGGCGAACTGCATTAATCTGCAATGCGTGCCTGTATGAACTGCATTACAGCCACGAGGGTGTGGGGGAGTAGTTTAATAAGTTTTTTTGCTTGGTCAAGCGCGGTGGACTGTAGTAATATGCAATGCGAAATGCACATTGTTATGTAACCGCACTGCTTTATTTGTCATTTTTTTATGTTGTGTCTTTACATATATATATATTGGTGGGTCAATTGGCTCCCCTCCCACCGTATCCCTGGTGGCTCCCATCTCACCTTATCCCTGGCGGCGCCACTCTTCCTCGATCTGTTTTTCTCCCAACCAGATCCCTACGCCTGGCAATGGATTGCGCGTGCGGCTGCCTGGCAAGGTTGGAGCCCATGCTGGAGACATGCGTTTTTTCTGAAGGTTTGGTTCTTAACCAGAGGCAGCGGCACAGCGCGCTCTGTTCCCTTCTCTATTCTTCAGGTATTGGATTTCGGGCTCCATTCGTCCATCAGATGACTGACGATGATGTCAGTGATTCATGGGTATGTATTTCTCGCATATTCTTTTTCATGTGTTGTTTGTAGTTAACACCATCTGAATTTTTGTAGCAGTATAAGTGCACTAAGTATAAGTGAACTGCTTTGCACATAGTAGTTTTATTATGAACATTGTAGGAGCAGCATCAATTTTTTCTAGTCAATATTATTATATGTTGACATCAATATTTTTTATGAAGATTGTAGCAGCAATTTAGTTTCTGAAGATTGTAATCTTTTTTCTTATTTTTCTGTTCTCGTTGTTTTGCTTGCAGAAATTCCCTTCTGGTCTAGTCGGGGTAACAGAAAGCTGTGTTAATTTGGTCTTGGTTAGCAAGAATGGACATCATGATGTTGATGTTATGTATTCTGTTGGCTCTGATGATTGTTTGGTTCTCAAAGATGGCTGGAAGGAATTTGTGGAGGAAGCTGGTCTTCAGGCTGGGGATGTTGTCATGGCTATGTTTTATAGGCATGCAAAGTGTTTGGAAATCAAATTTAATTTGCTTTAGATCAGTCTTGCTTGAGCAGCAGCAGCATGAGACATTTTTGTTGTAATAATTTGACATTTTTGTGCGGCTTCTAGTGTATTTTCCCATAAGAAATCTGAGTATAAGTGAACTGCTTTTTGACATATAGTTTTTCATGTGCATCCTATCAGCAGCAGCAGTTGAAGAACATACATACTGGAAACTCCCACCGGGCTTTTTTTTAATCCACATACGGAACTAGAGTTTTTTTAATAAAAGAGGACTGCATCAACCATTATAATAGCAACAGTTTTGTGAAAGAATACTCTCTGTGAACTGCTTTGATAGATTGTTTTTTATGTGTATCCTAGCTACAGCAGCAGTTTGAAGCAATATACATCCTGAAAACAGACTACTGAGAACTGCATATTGTTGGTAGATAGAAACCAAGGTTCTGCGCTCATAATTAACAAAGTACATCATCAAGCAAACTAACGCAACATAAGCAAACATTGTCCCAAAGCAAACTACAACGAAAGCAAACTAATCTACATAAGCAGAAGGAAACCAATTGAGCACTTGCGACAGGAATCCTTGGCTATCAGCATCTGGCCTGCTTCACCAGTTCCACCCGTTGGAGTTGGAGGTGGAAGTTGATCCCTCCTTGCCCCCACCCTCCAGGATGACCTCGGGCGCTTCCTGGTCTTCTCTGTTTCAGCGCGCGCGAGGCCTTTCTTCATTGTGGTGATTCGGTTCAATACCTCGAACGCAGTGTAGGCGTCCTTGGCAGCATAATCGACGTGCCTCGTGCTGAGAATCGAAGTCCACAGGCTGTGGTCGTGGTCTGACATCTTTGTCTTCATGTCTGCGTACTCGTCGTCGATGATGGCAGCAGCTACATCGCCAAGCGAGTCCAGTGGCTTCGTTCCATCAGGCACCCTCCAGTTCGTCTGGATGTCGACGAAGTTGGGGATGTGGAGGTTGCAGCGTGAGAGCTTCTCCTTGTCCTGCTCGATGGAGAAGCCAGCGAACTCGAACCTAAGGGAAGTGAACCGCAAGTTATACCTTTCGGAACTGCATACATAGGCATATAGAACTGCAACACATACTCGGCAGAGAGAATTGCTTACCTTGGGTCGCCTAGGAACCTGTCGAAGGGGATGCATCTCTCGCCCAATGTACCACATACCTAGAAAAGAAGCACTGGGTGGTACTTGCCGATGGATAGTTGAACCAGGGCCGCTCTGCTCTTGTTGGGTGTGTACTCCATGTCGATGCCGACGATCTTCTGGCGGCGCCGCTGGAGAACTTTCTTGTACTCTTCGACGTACGTCGCCATGGCGTCCACGTCGGTGGTGTAGATCACCTTCAGCTTCGTCTTCCCGTGCGCATGCACGTTGTCGTAGGTCCTGGTGAACCCCATGGCTTCAAAGAGGAGGAAGAGGAGGAGGAAGGGCAGCATCGTGTGTTTGTGCGGACGGTCAGGTTGATGGAGCGCGGGATTTAAAGCGGAGCGGCAGCAACTTCTGCCGAGGCCACGATCTCGTCCCCCAACCGTGTTGGCGATCATGGGTTCGTGGTGATCGTGGCCTTAGCGCGGCGTGCAACCGGCCGGATAGAGGAGCGGGGGCGCGGCGCTTCGGGCGATAGTGGGCGCATTTATTTTAGGGCAGGCGAACCGAATCGTTTCCCGTAAGCGAACTGCATCGCTTCAGAAGCGGAATCGTTTTCCGTAAGCGAACTGCATCGCTTCAGAAGCCGAATCATTTTTCCGTAAGCGAACTGCATCGTGTTACAACACCGAGACATTTTTTTATTTTTTGTCTATGACCTGTGGGCCTTGCGGCCTTTTATTTATTAATTCTCTCGTTTTTCTTCTACTTTTCTCGCAGCCCCCCTTGCCCCCTTCCGCTTCGTCTCCCCCGCGCCCGCACATAAATCCTCCCCGCCCTCGTGCTCTCGTGGTGGAGAGCGACGACGCCCGCAGCCGCCGCCGTCCGTAGGGGCTCTCTCGTGGTGGACAGCGTCGCGCCCGCAGCTGCCGCCGTCCGTAGGGCGCTTCCTCTGTCGTGGCCGTCCGCACCCGCCTCGCCCGGCCGTCACTTCGTCCCTCGGTGAGCCCCAAATCGCCCCCAATCCGTTCCAGATCTTGTGCTAGGGTTATTTTTCGAGCCAACATTCTCTTCTTAAGGTTGTTTTGTATGCTTGAAATTGCAACGCCCTATGGATTGAAAGTTTTTCTCTGCCTGCTTTTGGGGTTTGCTGTCTAGGGTTTAATTATTATCCATTGCTGATTGGAGGCACAACATGGCCTCTTCCACCTCAATTGATGCGTCACCAGTTAGAACGGCTTCCCCATCTGGTAACTACATCAAAGTGAACTGCATTTTTCATTCAGGGTCAATTTACTTCTTTTGTTGAACAAAATAGTGCACTTCATCTTAGATTCCTTTTTAGCAAGGCCCATTTTTTTCAGACATGTGGCAAAGTGATATGAACTGCCTCAAGTTAATTGTTTTTACTTTTTTGGAATGACATTAAGTTAGTTGTTATGTTTTAATTGTTAAACATAAACTGCTAAAAGAACACTGTATTTTGGACATTGCTTTGTATTATTTTGTCTATCCACTATGCGGTTGCCAAATTGATATGAGCTGCATTAAGTTTTAGTTTTTGCCTCTCACAGAACTGCATGAATTTGTTTTGTTTTGTATATCTAAGCGCACTTCTTTTTTATATGTGGTCAATTGGTCACTAAACGAATTAGTGCACTGCATCATATATCCCTTTACCAATGTCCATTTTCAGACACGCGTCAATATGATATTCAAGCGACATGAACTGCATTTTAGGTTTACTGTTATGTTTTAATTGTTAAACATAAACTGCTGGAAAAGAGCACTGCATTTCTACATTTTTGTGTTTCCAAGTTGATATGAGCTGCATTAAGTTTAGGTCTTCCTCTCACACACATATCTTTCTTATGTTTTTTCACCCACAGTTTTATCTCCTGGTGGGTCTGGGGGTGGTGGTGTTAACTATTTGATTACACGTTATTTCACAGCCGATGTTGTCGATGGTGGTACATCTGATCAGGGCAGCATTCCAGCTGAATTGAGTGAAACCCAGTCGCAATCTGTTGATGGCACAGAGCCAGTTACACAGGATTGGATGGTCCCTGATCAGATTGCAGCCGATGTTGAGAGGAGAAGGCAGAAAGCGATTGCGCTCTGTAATACTTTCGTGAAGGCTCATAGGGTGAAGCAAGTAAAGTTTGAGGAGGGTAAGGAGATAGGAAGGAGGATTGCAGATTGAAAGAAGTCTGCTAAGTTTGCCTCCGCAAAGAATCCTGTGAAGAGGAAACTCAACACTGTTGCAGAGCAAGGTTTAAGTTCTCCACGCCGGAGCCCGCGTGTTGATTACTCAAAGAGACCTAATTACGCCGAGGTTGATGTGGGTGGGATTCAAGGAAAGCGGAGACACGCGGACAATCACTCTTGTGTTGATTCTGAGTGCCGATCTAAGCTTGCGCGGGAAAATGCAGCTGAAGAAGCTCTGGACAGTGATTCTGATGAGGAGGATGTTGATGTTAGTAAGGTATACGCTGTTTATTTACTTTTTCTTCTGTTTTTTAACTTGTTTTGGCATGAGTTTGCTGATGTGAACTGCATTTTTTATTCTTTTTTTTGTAGACTGCTAAGAGTACGAAGAGGAAGAGGTCTGAAGATGATGTTGCGCATGAATGGCGTTTTAACATGACTGTTCGGCTGTCCATTCCAAACATAATCAAAGTTGTCGCTTTGTTGGGTGAGGCGCACAAAACTTTGGTGCGGCAAGCAGGTTTTGGCATTGTCTTTGACCTGAAATTAGAGAAGAATGTTTCTCGTGTTTTGATGTGCAAGCTGATGGGAAAGATCGACCCTGACACGATGAGATTGGACTGCGAGCCAAACAAGGTTCTAGAAATCAATCGCGAGGCTGTCCATCACATTTTTGACTTCCCTATGGGCTCTCACACTGCTCCCAGGCCTGCTGCCAGCGGGCATGATGATTCGCTGACTAATCTGAATGATGAACTCGGTTTCAACCGTTCTCGTAGCATAGATGCGAAGGACCTGCTTATTTTACTTCGCACGCTGGCTGCGGACCCTGCGAAGGTTAATAAGACGGTGAAGGTTTTTTTCTCATTGTTTTCCAGTGCTTGCTTTGTCCCAGCCCTGCAACTTGGTTGTCCAGGGTAGCTGCTATGGTTGAAAACTTGGATATTGCATCTATGGCTAGCATGGACTTTTGTCAGCTTGTTGTCGATGAGCTGCAGGCCGCTCTGTACAAGTGGAATTCTAAAGGGAGCAAGCAGAACTGCGCTGAGGGTTGCACCATCATGCCCCTGTTCATGTACCTGGATTCGTTGAATCTTCGAGAAGTATTGGTTATGGATAAACGCACTCCACGCGCCGCAATACTATCCTATAGGCATTTGAAGAAGATTCGCAACACAGACATCATTGTCAGGGGAAAGATACACCTGGACTCTTACAAGTTTGGCAAGCTGACAGCCTTTGTCAGGGGAAAGATACATCTGTGAGTGCATAGCCAGCCTTTGTTTTTGTTTTTATTCCTTTTTTTCGCGCATGCTAAATGTGAACCTCTTATGTACTTTTGTTGTGAACTGCATCTCTTTTATTTGTTAACTTTTTCAGTGGAAGGCGGAAGCGGACATTGTGTACAAGCGGACTGCAGTTGCCGAAGCGCCTGAAATGTTTTGTGAGCCTCTTGCTAGGGCGGCTCCAATTCGACGGGGTCGTGGTTTTGCTAGGGCGGCTGCTGGAGGTTTTTCTGGCCATGCTTCTACTGATCGTAATAAATTTGTTCAGGTCGATGAGCTTCTCGACAGGGTCATCAATATAACTAGTGATTTCCCAACATCCGGTTCCAGGATGAGGAATATTGCCGGGTTGTTTCCGGAAGGCAAAGGCCCTTCTGAAGCAGAAATCGAGGCCGCTCATAACTTTGACCGTGGTCAGCTTGAATTCCTTAAGCAGACTGTAACGAATATCAGATCTTCATTCGTTCAGTTTAAGCAGTCTCAGGACGACAGGTGTGCTACGTATGAGCAGGAAGCTGATGCAATTGTGAAGGAAATGAACAGGCATGAAGATGTTGTCCGGCCTTCTTTGCCCGACCCCGCAGATGTGGATGTATGTCTTTTTTCCATATGTGAATAGTTTTTTTTACCCATATTTGTTATATTTTTTTTCTGTGTGTTTGTGGCATTGACTATTTGTTTTTTGGCATCCTTTTGTTCTTTTTGCAGTGTGGAGGAGAATCTTCTAAGGATAACGCTTGTCGTGATGATGACCACCAGGACCACGACGGTGTTGATTCTGATTATTTGTTTGACAGGCCATTGTCCCCCGTTGACGAAGCTACCAAAGACAATCCTATTGACAAAGTCGTCATCGACAAGGTTTGATTTCTTCCATTTCTTTTGTTACAGTGAACTTCATTGTTTAATTTTTTGTAGTGTCCAAAACAAACAATTATATTTTTTGCACCAGCAGTGGCAGCGAACTGCAGTTTTTAACTTTTTTTGTATTTTGTGCACCAGTAGTGGTAGTGCACTGCAGTTGTTGTTTAGAGAAGAAGCATCATCTTTTTTAGCAGTGAACTGCATGATCTGGTGTTGGTTTTTTAGTTGTAGAACTGCAGATTTGGATAATAGTTTTATTTATGTTTTTTTGTTTTTTAGGATGCCGAATCAAACGTGGAAATACATGGGAAGGACTTAGAGGGTGACGCTGGCAAGGACGAGGAGGCTGACAAGTGTAAAGAGATGGAAGGCGACGACGCTTCTCTGGTGAGTATAGAGAATTTTGCATTTTGTGTTTTATTTTTTATTTTTCATGGGAGCTTCATGGTCCGTTTTATTAGTGAACTACATTCTATCTTTTTGTGTAATGTGTTTTATTTTTTAACTCATCAGAACTACGGATTAAATGTTGAAATCCAATCGGAGCGCAACATTGAGGATGATAATGTGGAAGGGAGAGGAGGGGAGGAGCCTGATGCGGAGGTTGATAAGGCAGAAGGTAGAGAAGGAGGGGAGTGTCCTGTTGGGGCTGATAAGGCACAAGAGAGAGAAGGAAGGGAGGATATCGTGGATTGTGATAAGCATGAAGAGAAAGAAGGAGCTCCTGGTGTTACAGTTGAAATTGCAGAAGAGACAGAAGGAACTCCTAGAGTCGGATTTGACGATGCGGGGACATCCGCTGGCATTGACGGTGTTGTTGGGCCTACTATTTTGTTGCTTGGCGATGAGATGCCTGAGAAATTTTGTGTCGTCCCTCGCGCCCCCGAGCAATCTGTTGGCAATCTGGCTTTCCCAGTCGAGAAACCAAAGTCCAAGCTGAGACAGTTTCGATTGGTTCTGAAGAGGAACATCCAAGACTCTCTCAGGACATGAGCAATCAAGCGCCGCTTAACGATGATATTACCGGGCTGGAGCACTTGACGCTCTGCGAAGATGTATATGAGCAGCCGCAGGAAGTTTATTCTGAAACCGAAGGTAAGCGAACTGCATTATTTTTTTTCTTTTCCCGGGGGCGAAATGGACCGTGTGTGTTTTATTATCTGATATCGTTCCCACTCTGTATGCAGATGAGGAGTTACCTGTTGTTACTCCTTCAAGGGTTGATCCAGCTCTTATGAGAAGATACAATGAGTTACATGACGCTGTTACGATGGCTAGGAGGGACAAGAAGAAGAAGTATGACATTTTTTGTCTTACGCCCCGGTTATTTAATATGTTATTTTTTCAGGGACACCCATCTTATCACTTTTTGCTGGGCTTTTTTTCTTGTCTGAAGCCATCTAGTTGCGTTCAAGGACGAGTTTGGTGATATTACTATCGGTCAGGTTGGCGAGTCTTTTTGGTCGTATGGAACGCTGAGCACGCGCCTCGCAAACATTGGCGTCTCTATGCTAGCTGAGAGGTTCAAAGGATCTTAAACGATGATTGTCCCGTACAACCTATGTGTAAGCATTTTTCATTAATTTATATTTTATTCCCTCATCCAAATTTTTTTGTGTGCTATAAGCATTTTCATTAACTCTCTGGTTTTGTCTTTTTTGCAGAATTCCATTTGGAACGGCGGTGCGACAAATAGGGCTTTGAAAAAGATGTTTTCTTCAAGCGCAGAGGAACGTGCGGACAAGAAAAACTTGGTATGTCATTTTGACCATTTGTCGTCATCTTGAAAATAAGTTTTCTGTTTTTCTATGTTTTTTGTTTTTTGTTTTATTTTTTTTGTGCTATAAGCATTTTATGTTTTTTGTTTTATTTTTTTATTTCAGATTATGTTTGCAACATTTGACCCTCCTCCCGCAACAATGAAGGACGCGACAGGCCACTACTGCTTGGTCACTTTGAACCTGCGAGAGAAGTGTTTTGAGTTTCTTGACTCATTGAACGAAGGCGACAGCGCTGCTGCAAATCTTGTCTTGAGGAAAATGGTCAGGAACATCAAAAAAGTTTGGAAAGATGGCAGCGCAAGCTGCGATGAGCCGTTGAACCCTCCCACCCTCGACGGCTTTGCGCTGACTCATATTAATGTCCCGCAACAGGGAAACGGGTTTGTACCTGTTCTCCTTTTTTTCTTTTTCATCCTTCAGTTTTTTTGTGTAAGTGAGCTGCATTGTTTTTACTAAATTAGAAGCACCTTTTCCCTTGAGCGAACTGCATTACTAATGTGTTATTGGTTGTTCACCCTCGGTTTCTTGTGTGTATGGAGCTGCATTGTTTTACTAACATCAGTAGCACTTTTCATTACTGAGTGAACTGCATTAGTAATGTGTTTTGTACTGGTTTTCTTTGCAGGCATGATTGTGGATTTTACATGTTCCAATTCATGCAAACCTGGGATGGTGAAACGATTGCCAAGTTTGGGAAGGAGCACATTGGCTACATCAAGAAGGCGATGCTCTATAGTTGGCTGACCTCGTCGCATTGCTGTCTGGACCTGACATCACTTTTAATTTTCAAAGAAGGTTATTACATTTTTTTTCAGTCACACACCCTTTTTTATTAAGTGAACTTCATTGGTACAGAGAGGGGAGGTCCACTACTTTTGTTAAGCTTTTTAGTAGAACCCCATTCGCATGTTTAAAATGACTTTCCTTAGTGAACTTGATGATTCTTTTTCATTTTGCTCATTATCCATTTTTGTGTGCAGGCTCTGACGAAGGGGCACACCAAGGTGGTATTTCATTGTTTGAAACTCAGTTTCACACTCCAACGATTCAGAAAGTTGTCCTTGATGAACCCACCGTTAAGCTTGTGAAAGAACCTGTGTGTAAGAGGTTGAGGAGTGGCGCCGGCACTTCGAATGAAAAAGCTCTTGAGAAATCTCCTGTCAATGTCAAGCATGGGAAGGAAGCTGTGAGCCCTCCTAATGCTGAAGATAGTGATGATGATTTTGAGAGGCCACCACCAGTGCCTAGGAGGACCAGGAGCGTAGCTGTGGAACGCCCGACGGACAGCGAGGCACTAATTCTATCAAATAAGAGGCCTGTGCAGAAGCCATCAAAGTTTCGATCTCCTGTACAGAAGTTGAATCATGCGAGATTCAGCTATCTTGTGGAGATGAGGAAAGTCTTGCAACTCATCACGAGCACACAATTCATGCAGAAATACAGCGAGTCAGTTCTTTTTTCGTTAGTTTTTTCTATTTTTGATTTTTAATGTGTGTAATGTTCTTCTGTGTTTTTGCTTTTGTGCTCCTAACCCCCCACCTTCTCCGTTTCTATTATGCAGGTGCGCGCTTTTCATGCACAAGAATCCTATCGAAGTCTACACCGTGACTGTGGACTACATGTTCTTAACTTTCACCAAAGGTGGTTTTATGGACTCGGAATTGATAGATCATATCATCAGGTACTGGAAGAATGACGAGCATATGAATGTGGTTTATCGATCTGGCGAGCGCGTTCTGCTGTCCCCTTTGTTTATCACGGTATTTCTCTTTTTTCTTATTATTTTTATTTTTTTCTGCTTGAGTGAACTGCAGTAAATAGTGTATAATAATTTGTTTTTAGAATGTACTGAACTGCATACATTTTTTTTGTGTTTAACCCATGCATCTTAAATGAAACAAATTATGGTGAGAATTTGCGAACTGCATACTGTTTTTAGAGAAGCGTGATCCGTTTTTTTATTAAGCGTCGGAGCGAACATCTTAAGGGGAACTGCATTAACGTTCTTTTGTGAATTAACCACACACAGTATGTGCTTCAAATGAATGATCACGCGGATAGAGATGAAGATGGAAATGTTGTGTTGCCTTTTGTCCACGGCAAGTTTAACGTTGAAGATGTAGCAAAGCAGTTCCAACTTTATGTTCGTGATGACGAGAATCTTCTTGATTGCAAATTAGTAAGTTATCAGATTTGCTTTTTGTTCTGCCTTATGTATTTATTTTCTCTCCCAATTTTTTCCAGTAATCCTTTTTCACTCATCAAACCCATAACAAATTTGATGAAACAAAATCAGATTCTGTTACCACGGATGAAAGACCAGCATTATTCGCTATACACGATGAATAGGCACCGCCAGACCCTTGACATTCATGACACTATGAGGTACAGCGGATCGGTTGATCAAACGACGAGGTGGCATAAGTCTGAATACCACAGCGACCGCACTGAAATGGTAAAATTTTTCCTTTTTCACCTTTTCTTTCTTGTTTTCATGCGTGCGCGTGTTGAACAATATTTTTGTTTGTGATGTGTATTTTTGTTTTTTTTATTTCCACCAGATGATCAGGATGACTGCATTGTTGAAGAAGGTTTATGGAGAAAAGGAGTACAAGAGATCAGGATGACTGCATTGTTGAAGAAGGTTTATGGAGAAAAGGAGTACAAGAGAAAGGAGTCGGTAGACTGGGTCGATGTTTCAAAGAAAGCTAGCTTTTTGGCACCCCTGAGCAGGGCCCCAATGAGTGCGGCTGTTTTGTTCTGAAGATGGCTCAGTTTTATGACGGCAAAACCTTTGTTGTGAAATTCGCAAAGCGTAATGTAAGTATCTTCTTTTAACCCAATAATAACCCCTCATTCCTTGATTTTTTTTTGTCAGTTTCTTTTTTGTTGATGATGTTGTATATTTGTTTTTTTTTCTTCATCGCAGGAAGCTGTTATTCAGGATTGGAAGGCTGAGTTTTTGTTCCAGATTCTGTTCCACCTAGAAAACATGGTCGTAGTCACCGAGTTCCCGGTGGATCTAAGAAATCTCTGCATTTCTCTTGGCTTTTCTCCAAAACTGGATTCGCAGGAGCAGGATGACGCATAAATGATAGCAGATCTTTTTCTATGTGTGTTGATGTCTTTTTCGTGGGTGCTCCAGAACTTTATGTAAACAGTAATGTATGGTCGCTGTGTGTAGTTCTCAATCTGCAAAACTGTTCACACCATGCTGTGTGCTTTTGTATATACCGGTCTAGTTAGTTTTTGTGTTTTTTCTTTTTGTGGTAGACAGTGACAATGTCAAATATGTACATAATGGAGCTTTCAGCCAACTCTTCTTTGTGAATTGTAACATGTTCGCATCGCACTGCATTCACTCATATGAGTAGCAGCCACGTTTTTTTTAATATATGCATCCGCACTGCATCTCACCTTATCACATGTGACTGCAAAGACGAATTCAACGTGTTTGTCGTCGAGTTTCAAAATTTTGGAAAAATTGTATTAGAAGACAGAAAATCAACCGTATCTGCTAAGGGAGAGCTCAAATTTTTACATTTTTTTGCACTAAGCGCTCTGCACTGTGTACTCGACGCGTACTGCACTGCAAGCTTTAAACGCACCACGCACGCACTGCAGTGTACGTGAATCCTAGTCTGACTCTACATTTTTTTCTTTTCTAACTGCATTCTATATTGATTCACGGTCATGTCAGATTCTATACGACGAAGAGAACTTCATTCTCAAAATGACATTCCGATCTCAGGGTTTTCATACAGAAGAGAACCGCATTCTGAGAATGACATTCTCATCTTATTTCTTTTCATATAGAAGAGAACTGCATTTTTTCAAGCATACCCCCCAGAATGGTCACAAAGTATGTATGTCATATGTTATATCTATTCATTTTTGAACTTCAGTATTACATGTTGAATTCTTTTTTTTGCAGTCCACTGAACACAAGCTATATATATTATATACTATACGATATATATAAAGGATGAAGTTAATATATTTTTTAAAATGTAAAACTGCATATGTGTTGATCTACGTCCTTTTCCTGCTGCTTCTTCTCAGATTGTGCACTGCATTTGTTTCAATGGTTGTTGCTGCTTCTGTCTTGCTCTTGTTGTTCGCATTACCCCTCGTAACGCGACCGTGCGACTGCGATGCTTGCCTACTCGCTGGATTCTGCGTTCTGTCTCTCCCCCTCGTTTTTGATGATGGTTCTTCGATTTCTTCATCTTCTTCTTCTTCTTCCTCATCTTCCTCTTCGGTTTCATCAGCTTCGCTTGCTTCCTCGCTCTCTTCTCTGTCAGCATCTTCTTCGTCATCTTCTTCATCTTTTTCCTCTGTTCTATTTGGACAAGTTCTCGCGTTATGCTTCTCTCTCTTGTTGCAGACGCTACATAGTCTTCTCTTTGTCGTATCATCTTGTTGGTCAGCTCGGTGATTTGTGGTGGCATTTTCAGCCTGGTTTTGTTTCAGCCTCTCCTTACATGTTCTTGAGTTGTGTCCCGCAATCTTATTGCATGATTTACACATCCTTACCCCAAGTGGTCTTCCTCCGCTGTCTAGTTCTGGCTCAGGCCTGCTATTTTTTTCAGGGCTTTTTTCATTTGCTGCAGCTTTTTTATTGGCTGATTTGCTCTCTTTCTTTCTCCCTTTTGTGTTTGAAACAGGCGGGGGAAGAATTGTGTCATCCATATTATGAACTGCACCATCAGCAGCATGTTCGCGCTCCTTTCCTTGTTCTTCACCTCGTGCATCCATGATCTTCTCTGCCTCTTCTTCTTAGTTTATTACGTTCACTTCTTGTATGAGTTATCTCATCCCAGCTAAAGCTCTGTTGTACCCTCTATCCTGTTTGACACCCCTGTTCGCCAGGTCCATTGCAGTTTCTGCAATTAGTCTGCTACGGCAGAACATCGAACTCCCATCTGGAGCAGTTTGCTCATAGTCTCTGCGGTCAAAAGTTGGACTTTGGCATGCGTTCCGTGTGTATCTCTTCAATATGTACTCTTTAGGTATCTTGTCCACCCGTAGCTGATCCAACATGCAAATGATGTGCACGCAGAACAGGCCTGCAGCAAAAGAATCTTTTTGGGTTATTCGTGCCAGCAAACTCACATAAATATGCAACATTTTTTCAATTTTTGGTTTTTGTGAACTGCATTATAAATAGGTCCTGGGTCTACTGTTCTAGTGAACTTCACTAAGTTTTTTTTTTGTTTTCATCTCTTTTTTTGCTACCAGCAATAAGTGAACTTCATTATGTTTTCTGTGTGCATATTTTTTTGTTTTCCTGTCTCACTGACCTGTGTGTGTCCACAGCTTGCATTCGCATTCGTAGATACCGTTCGTCACATCAGCAACAACCTGGAACTCGTGTCTTGCCCAATCAAAATCATCAGACCGGTTGTAGTGGCGCACCAAATATTTCGTCGGGTTGTTAGTGGACTGCTCTGATCTGAATGTAGTGCTGCGGTAGCGAGCTTGCTAAAGTCAGCAAAGACCGCCCTGGTGTAAATCTTGGAGAGCTGAACCTCGAAACCAAACTGAGTAGTAGTCTTTATTTCCGTCTGTGAAACAAAGAAAACCAGTTAAGTAGTTGTCTTTTCGCAGCAAAAATCAAGAAAGCGAGTAGTGTTTTTATTAATTGCTCATCCAGCTTAAAAACTTTGCTCTGGTTATATACCTCGTTAGCTATGGTCTCCGCGTGCTCGACGCCCTTCCTTGTCTGCATGCACCTGTCCACCTGCGACGCAAAGATGTGTAGGTCGTGTCTTTCCTTGACAAAGTTCCTCTTCAAGATCCGGTTCATGCTTTCACTTCTCTGTGTCGACGTCATCCATGCACATAACACCTCCTTGTAGTAAGCTGATATCCATTCTTTTCGGTCTGTCCAGAGCGCCTTCATAATCTCATCATTTTGCAGGTTATACTTTTCCATGAGCTCATGCCAAGTGCGTTCAAACTCTGATGGCATCAGCGTGTGGTTGAGAACGGAGGTCAGCTCATCCTTGAATTTCTCATACGCTTTGTACATCAAGGACAGGTGATCCTTGTATTTTTTTAGTATATGACAACGGCATAACTTGTGCAGCGTGCCTATTAGCGTACTTTTTATCGCGGCATCCATGGAGGGGCATTGATCTGCATGTTTTTGAAAAAATCAAACAGTGAGTTATTGAGAGAACTGCATATCCTTTTTCTGCTTTTTTCTTTTTTTTTCATTGGATGGAAGAAATGGACTACAAAACTTGGCAGTGAACTGCATTGTTATTTAACCCATTCTTTTTTCAGCATACCTGTGAGTATGCACATTGGTCGCTTGTTGTTCATGCAACGCAAGAACGTTCGGAACACCCACTCGAAAGTCGGTATTGTTTCATCTCTGATGAGAGCCACAGCGAATATTGTACTTTGGAGGTGGTGGTTGACTCCAACGAAGACGGCCAGAGGCATGTGGAACTTGTTGGTCTTGTAGGTCGTGTCAAATGTGACACAATCTCCAAAATCTTTGTACGATCCCCTGCAGCTCGCGTTCGCCCAGAATATGTTCCGCACACGGTTATCGACATCTTTGTCGTAATCATAGAAGAACTCCGGGTTTATTTGCTGCATCTTCTCAAAGAAAGCCAGGACTTTCTTCACGTCGTCTTCTGTTTCCTCCCTCGCGAATTGGTGCTTCCTGCAGTTCGATATAATAATATACTTGAAGCATTAGGGACGTACAGAAAATGCACAAAGCGAACTGCATGAAATAGACGAGATATCGTTTTTTTAATAGTGAACGTACCTGTTCACCCAGTCACGGCTGGTGCGCCCCATAAAGTGCAGCCCTCCTGACATCCTTGACATGTTGACATCATCTGCGTGTGCGTCAGGTTGTCGCTCTGCATGTCCTTCACTAGTTTATCGAGTAACGGATCATCCGTCTTATGCGAGTGCATGTGCAGAATCATAGCTGGGCTGGCAATTATCCTGTGGTTGTGATTGAGCTTAATCTCTGCTATGACAAACACATCCTTGATTTTTTTCAATCTCATTCCCACCTTGCAGCCAGTCCTCTTTGATGTTTTTTCTCGCTTTCTGTCATAATCAGTGACAGTTTCTTTGCTTCTGCCTTCTTTTGAGCACACTTTGTATCTGTTTGTTCTGTATCCGCCGTTTTTGCGTGTACCGAAGCCTGCATGCCTCGCATACGTGTTGTAGAATTCTCACGCCGCATCTTGTAATGTGAATTGCATACCTTTCACAGGCACAATTTCTTGGAGCATGTTCTCATCCTGCACACACACAATATGGAATTTTTTTTGTTAATGAGAATGCACAAGCTGAAAGAATGCGTAAGTGAACTGCAGTAGTTAGGCAAGGATGCTTACATGCGTGTACTGTTTTTCTTCTAGCGGTTTTTGTAGCTCACCGATGTTTATTGGGCATGGAGGGGTGACAACAGATCTGTGTAATTTAGGATCGCGCGGAGGCAGAAGTGGTGAGAACTTTACTTTTTTGGTTGCTTGGTGCTCTCCTTGATTCTGCTTCCGATTCTTTTGTTGGGCAGTGGGCGGCCTTGGTGGAATTCCACTGTCTCTTCGTCGACGAATCGTTTGCTCATGAACTTGACGAACTTGCTGGGTTTCAACATTGGCTTGTGGAGGTGCTATATCATCCGTTCTGATCTGCTGGCCAAATGTTTCAAAGACACGCGTGTACCTTGGCTGCATAACTGTTATGATTTGCTCTTCATCATCATCATCCTCATCATCTTTCTACGCGTGCTCCCCCATGAAGACCAGATCGTCGTCGTCCTCCTCCTCATCCTGCAGGTTTTTTTGTTTCACTGCCTTCTCCATCTCGAATGATGTTTGGTTCACTGTTTTCATCTTTATCCTCTACATCTTCCTCCACGGAGTACGCAGTTCTGTTTGTTGTGTTAATGAAACTCCTAGGTATTTTAGGTGTTATCCATCCAGGCATCTCCCACTCTTCTCTTCCAATGCAGTTCAGGGGCTTTGGGTCGTAAATGATTCGAGGCATCTTCTGTTTTTGAGGCATAGTAATTTCCTGCACAGTATTAAGCCAAAGCTTTTTTATGCACGCCAATAGTGAAATGAACTGCATCTTTCGTACTATATATCATTATATTTTGCAACTTTAAGAAATTGCACTTCAATTTGTCATTCTACAGCAGGGGCACTGTTAGTTAACATGAAGAAACAATGCACTTCAGTTTTAGGCACAGCGCTCTACATATGTAAGTCATGGTGGACTGCAATTTTGAGCCATATAGCATTTTTTATTTTTCGAAGTATTCTCTTTCTGTTTTCTACTTTGGAGATACATGTGACTGCAGTCGACGCAAGAGGGGAGCACTGCATGGGGATAAAAACGGCACTGCAAACTGGATGTGGGGGTTGGGTATGTGATTTTCTTACATTATATGCAGTTCCCTCCTTCTGCAGATGCAGTTGTGGCTGCTGTTGGCGTGCAGTCCACCTCCGCTGCAGTAACTCATGCGCTTTTTGAACCTTCGCCATTGTTGCGGGAGAAGGCTGGATGTGCACCATTGCAGTTCGCATCCACGACGAATGCGATGGAGTAGTCATCCTTGCAGTTCTCTTTCCCCTGTCATGCATGACTGAGGCTGGATGCTCCAGCGGGGGATCACCCAGGTGGTGTTGGGGCAAAGGTGAGGTGCGGCGTCGCTTCCTAAACGTCGTCGCGGAAATTTTCTCGCCGACGGACTGCATCGCCGGCCGCTCGGCGCGCGCTCTGCGGTACTTGGCGCAGAAGAAGGCGTGGAGGGGTGGGGGTCGCCGCCGGCCGCCGGAGCGCTGCCGCGCTAGGAGGCGGGGAGGGGTGGGGGTCGCCGCCGGCCGCCGGG
>LR738712.1:760125038-760152540 GCA_902687465.1 Secale cereale
CGCTGGCGCGCTAGGAGGCGGGGAGGGAGAGGGGTCGCCGCTGGCCGCCGGCCGCCGGGGCGCTCCCGCGGTAGGAGGTCGGTAGGGGAGGGGAGTCCGCTCGCTGGTGGCCGCCGGGGCGCTCTGCGCTAGGAGGTCGGTAGGTGAGGGGGAGGGGTGTTAGGAGAATAAGGTTTTTGTTAGGAGAATAAGGTCTTAAGGGGTGTTATGAGAATAGACCCACCCTATATATATATATATATATATATATATATATATATATATATATATATATATATATATGAATTAAACTCAACAGAAATGATGGTAATAAAATAAAATTGTGAATATGTTTGCTTACACAGCTCAAATTGTCTTTTAGAGTAGCCCCGCCTATTCTTGGCTGTTGCGTTGTAGATGAACTCGCAGACGTAGTATCCACAGTAATTATTTCCGGCTTCCTGCCACAGGCACTTTAGAAGAAATAGAGGTCAATCAAACTGATAATGAAGCATTATAAAGGCATTGATGAAAGTATAGCTAGAGTCAACGGGAGATGCGCGGAACTAGCTAGCTAGTAGTAGTTACTTTCGGTTAAATCCATCGCAGTTGCCGCGGCATTGCCGAAACTTTTTTGGAGAATTCTTTCCAAACCCTGCGAGACAAAGAAAAAAATTACTTTATATCAGGAAAATGAACAGTATGGTGCGGTAATGATCGATTGAACTTACTTATTGAGCATTTTAGACATGTCCGCATAGTCCTCGGTATCTTTTCGTCTCGACTCTAGGACGGTTACTAGTCCCTCCTCAAGCTTAATCTCTAGGAGAATATAGTGGAACCTGCGCACGCATGCATACAACTCATCAATTACATTAATTACTATAACCTCGAGTAATATATAATTAAGGGAAACCGAATATGCACAAGACAGTAACACTCACTTGAAGTTGTAAGGAAAGAGTATTTTATCTTTGTTGTGATTTACTATCAACGATTGTAGCAAGTTGGCCTCGGCTTCTTTGGCATGATCTTTTACCTGATATTCATCTATGAAATTTGTGTTAATGAAGCCAATATCGTAGATATCAGCTTTTGTACATTCGACGATCTTCAACCTGCATATTATAGTGAGGGTAATTATATATACTTGCAATGAAGTATACTTGCATTATGAAGAGCTGAGCTATATATAGAGACTTAATTGATGACATAACTAGCACTTACAGACAGTAGCAAGTGATCGATGGTTTATCGAGGGCCTTCTGATTGAAAATGTTGAAGAACTCCTCAAATGTAATAGACACCAGATCAATTCCAACGAGGTCGTGCTCCTCTGTAACTTTCAGCATCAGAGTATCCTGGCCACCAGAGTCTCTGCAGGTTTCCATGTACCAGTCATGCAATCTTCGCATCATCGTGGTTAGAGTTCTGGCATCTTTGGTGAGAGGCTTCCCGTACTGGTATTTGTGATCATCCACCTCTAACACATCAGGAAGTAAATCATCGGACACGTAATCTGCAAGATTGGTACCTGGCGCCATCCCCGGATGATGAGGGACGATGTCGCTAGGCACCTTGAGCGGGGCGCACGATTGGTTCTCTTGTTCGCTGAGCTGGGGAATTTGTTTCCCACTTTTTTTTGTGCTAACCTGTGATCACTACAAGTACTTCCCGATAGTGATGCTTCGACATATGACTTTTGAATAATGCGCTCATAGATGCTTTTCAGCGGAGACGGTGGTGGTTTCTTCAGGGCATCAATAGTGCGCTTCACTCTCGCCAGATCTATCTTCTGCTTTGGAGGTACAGGTTTCTTTGAAAAAAAGTCCTTCACTTCGGCTTTACAGATCTCCGCGTTCTCCTCATCGGTCCTCTCGTATGGTAACTTCTCTAAGGGCCTGAGAAATGGACCGTGTCTGTATTGCCTCCTGCCTCTGGTTGTACTGCTAGACGCCTGAGCAGTCCCAGCGGCTGCCTTCTTTTGTTGCTTACGAGGCGGAGGAGAAGGGGGGGTGCTACCACGCGCCGGAGCAGCCGGAGTGTCGGCGGCTCTCTTCACGCCTTGCTGACGAGGCGGAGGAGGAGGCGGGCTGCTCGGACGCGCCGGCGTAGGCGGAGGAGGAGGCGGGCTGCTCGGACGCGCAGGCGCAGGCGGAAAAGGAGGCGGGCTGCTCGGACGCGCCGACGCAAGTGGAGAAGGAGGCGGAGTGCCGCCACGCGCCAGATCACCCAGAGAAGGAGATGGAGTGCGTTGATCCCATGCCGGAGGAGGAGGCGGAGGAGGAGGTGGAGTGCGCTGACTCGCCGGAGACGTCCTGTTCAGAAGGTTGATGAGGTCCTTCCACCATAGGCATGGAGTCTTGAGAGAAGAACCCACCCGAGTCTCCCCTTCACTGGTAGGGTGGTCATGCTCGAGATCCTCAAACCCCTCCATTATTTGATCCACCATCACCCTAGCATATCCTTCTGGAATCGGACGGCAGTGAAAAGTTGCGCCGGGTTCCGAAGGAAAAATAGAGCCTACAGCCGCCTTGACTTTGAATTGCACCCATTGCGTCATAAGGTGGCAATGTTGAGACTCCATGATAGCATCCACGGGGTAGCTAGCAGCTGGAGCATCCAAGACAAGCTCCTCAGGCAGCTCGGTGGAAGCCACGCTGCTTTTCCGCTGAGATGGCGGGGTAGCTTCGGCAATTTGCTTGCTGGGAGATTCTTCTCGTTCGTCCTCTAGCGCTTTTACTCTTGCGTGCAGCACCTGCAAAGTGGTCTCATCCACTTTCTTCTTCCTCTCCCGCCATTTGTAACCGCCTGCGTCGGGAAACCCGGCCTTCCATGAAAGGGAGCCTGGTGTGCCTCGTGTCCGTCCAGGGTGCTCAGGATTCCCGACGGCCATTGTGAGCTCGTCGTTCTCTCTGTCGGGAACGAATGTCCCTTGCTGCGTGATACGTCCAAAACGTATCTATAATTTCTGCTTGCTCAATGCCTATTTTGGGTGATATTGCTATGATATTTATACACTTCCATACACTTTTGATCATATTTGGACTAACCTATTAACTCAGTGCACCCCAGTGCTAGTTTCTGTTTTCGGCTGTTTTTGTATTTCAGGTTTTCACGTTACGAGAACTGCCTGGAAAAATACAGAAAAATATATAAAAAATCAGCGCTCCAGAAACTACCGTGCGCCCGAAGGACAGCCGGGGGGGGCCACCAGGGCTCTAGGCGCCCTGGCGGCGCGCCCCCCCCCCTTGGGCCGCGCCGGGGGGCGCCTGGGCCCCCCGAGGCTCCTCCGATGCCCCCCTTTGGCATATATTTAAAGCGTCTCCCGAAACCCTTGAGGGAGGAACTCTTTTTCGCGATCCATCTCTGTTCCGCTGCCGCCGCCGCTTCCAAGATCGGGAGCACCAGGAGAACTCTTCCCGGCACCCTGCTGGAGGGGAGGATCACCATGGGGAGCCTCTCCACCACCATGGACGCCTCCCGGATGAGTTGTGAGTAGTCTCCCTTGGACCATGAGTCCATGACCAGTAGCTATGTGATGTTCTCCTCCCGTTCTTGTGCTTCACTAATTAGTCCTCGTGAGCTGCCCTACATGATCGAGGCACATATGTAATCCTTATGCTGGTGCTATGATGAGTTTGCTGGGATCCGATGGATTATGAGATTATGTTTAGATTGTGCTTGAGTAATATATTTGATCTACCTTTTTTATATTTATGTTCATAAGTAATTCTTGCATGTTCTCCGTTGTTATTTATTGCTTTGGCCAAGTAGTAGGTAGTGACTCCAAGAGGGAACGTTATGCTTGATTGTGGGTTCATGCCCCTCGATGACTAGTTTGAGTGAAAGAAACATGATTCTAGGGGATGTGCTGTTGCCACAAGGGGGAAAACAATGGTGCTTGTGCCCGCGGGTGCAAGGATTGTTTACTTTACGCAAAGTTCTTTTAATGCAGTTGTCTGTTGCATTGAGTTTACACTATGGGTGGGACTCGCAACTTAATACCAGCAAGATGTTCTGGATAGATATCTCAAGGTGGATGATTAGTAGTAGATATTGATGGATTTCGGTCTACTTACTTTGGCGTACCGCCCATGCTTTGAACCTCAACCTTTCTTGCAATGTAGTCAGCATTGGTTTGCGCACATGGTCCTGTCAATTGCCCAGCTGTAATTCGTTTACCTCACATAGCTGTTTTATCGTCTTTTGGGAGAGAGACATCACTAGTGAACATCATGAGACTCCGGTCCATATTACCATCATTGATCACACCCGCTATTTACTTTTCGTTTTTATTTACTATTGCAATTATATCTATCACTACTATCACTTGCGTTTAATCCTTTGTGAACAACAAGGCCGGAGGGATTGACAACCTCTCTGTACTCGTTGGGAGCAAAGTTATTTGTATCTGTGTGCAGGTCCACGTTGATTGCTAATATCTGGCGCCGTAGCAGTTGACACCTTCTTGTTGAACCTAGGAGTCTCTGGGGATTCGATCCTTGGTATCTTTGCCAAGGGAAAAACTTCCGCAGCACTACATCTCACACCTACCACTTGGGGTAACCAACGAGGGGCGAGAAGCCTAGCAAGAGTTTTTCTGGCGCCGTTGCCGGGGATCTCTACTCTTCAAGATAGGGGAGTTGCACGCTATCTTTTACCTTTGCTTTTAGTCTTGTTAGTTTACCTTTCAGTTTTGCTTTAGTATCTTTTATCGAAAATCACAAAAATAGTTATCTTGCTTGCTTGCTACTATGGGTTCCACCGAGAACACCAAGTTGTGTGACTTCACTAGTCACAACAACGATGACTTTATCAGCACACCTATCACTACACCTGTCACTTCAGCACCTTCATATGAAATTAAACCTGCTTTACTGAACTTAGTCATGAAAGATCAATTCTCCGGTGCTGGAGATGATGTTGCTTTACACTTAAGCAACTTTGTTGAACTTTGTGATATGCAAAAGTACCAAGAAATAGATGGTAATATTGTTAAGCTTAAGCTTTTTCCTTTCTCCTTGAGAGGAGGAGCTAAAATTTGGTTTCAGTCTTTGCCTAGAAATAGCATAGATTCATGGGACAAGTGCAAAGATGCTTTTATTGGAAAATACTATCCACCTGCTAAAATTATCCAACTAAGAAGTAACATAATGAATTTTAAACAATTGGATAATGAACACGTTGCGCAAGCTTGGGAACGTATGAAATCTCTTATCAAGAACTGCCCTACTCATGGTTTGACTACTTGGATGGTTATCTAAACTTTTTATGCAGGCTTGAACTTTACCTCGCGGAACTTGTTAGATTCGGCCGCGGGAGGAACCTTTATGTCAACTACACTTGGTGCTGCCACGAAGCTTCTCGATGAGATGATGACCAATTATTCCCAATGGCACACCGAACGCGCTCCAACAGGTAGGAAGGTAAACTCTGTCGAGGAGATTTCCTCCCTTAATGAAAAAGTTGACTTGATCATGTCTCTACTTTCGAAGCAATCCTCTGTTGATCCTCGTGATGTTCCTTTAAATTCTTTGATTTCTCAAGAACAAGTATATGTGAACTTTATCTCTAGAAACAATTATAACAACAATGCTTATAGGAGTAATTTTGGTAGCAATCCTAGACCGTTCCCCTCTAATTCTTATGGGAACAACAATGCTTATCCTAGCACCAAGAACTCCAATACTGAACTAGAGATTATGCTTAATGATTTCATCACTACCCAAAAAGCCTTTAATAAGAGTGTAGAAGAAAAACTACATAAACTAGATGATCTCTCTTTGAAGGTAGACCATTTAGCCAATGAGATAGAATTACTTAAAATTAAAACTTCTCCTCTTGAGGAGAGGAAGGTCACTCCTATTAATGCTACTCAAGTGCAAATTAATAAAAATATTAGGATGATGGCTAAACTTAAAGAAAGATGGGCTAGAGAAAGGGAGGAAGAGGATAGAATTAAGAGCCTTACTACCCACCACACTGTTGCTACTATCCAAGTTGTTGAGGATATCCAAACTCTTAGCACCCAATGTACTCCTGGTCCCATTGGACCTATTAATGGTGATGCTATGACTATAGAAACTACCAAACATGTGAACCTAATGGACACCACTACCACTTTACTTGATGCTAGTGACCTTGATTTTGATAATTGCACTCTTACCGAAGTTATTGATTTCCTTCACAAGATGTCTTGAGATCCCCGCACTAGCACTCTTAACCTTGCCTTCACAGAGCATATCACTAATGCTCTCATCCAAGCTAGGGAGGAGAAACTTAGAATAGAAGCCTCCATACCTAGAAAGCTAGAAGATGGTTGGGATCCTATGATAAAAATTAAATTGAATGACTTCTCTTGCTATGCATTATGTGATGTTGGAGCTAGTACCTCTGTTATGCCCAAAAGAATATATGATATGCTTAAATTGAAACCTTATGATTCTTGTTCTTTTGGTGTTCGTCTCGTTGATTCTTCCATAAAGAAACCTTTGGGGAGGATCGACGATGTTCTTATCGTTGTCAATGATAATTATGTTCCCGTTGATTTTACTATTATGGATATTGAATGTGATCCTTCTTGTCCAATTATTTTGGGATGTCCCTTTTTACGCACCGTTGGTGCTATCATTGACATGAAAGAGGTAATATAAAATTTCAGTTTCCTCTCAAGAAAGGGATGGAACACTTCCCTCGAAAGAAGATCAAGTTACCTTTTGAGTCCGTTGTACGGGCTATCTATTCTTTTACTCTTGATAAGACTTGATCTATATGCATTATGCCTAGCTTAAAGGCATAAAAGAAAGCGCTTTTGGGAGGCAGCCCACATGAATAAATTTATTTTGCTTTTGTTGTGTCTTGATGTTGTTACTACTGTAGCATCATCATTGTATCTTTGCTTTTCAATTTTGTGCCAAGTGTAGCCTCTGATAGCTAGAAAGTTCAAAAGTTGTGAGGTGCTGTCCAGGAAACAGATTCTGTCCTTGGATAGAAAAATTCGTATAAAATCACCAGATCATCTTTTTGGTCTGAATTGTTTCGACAGCGTACTCTATATAATTGTCTTTCGTGCGTCTGTTCTGAGTTTTTTTATTAGAGTTGCAGAAGTGCCCCGATCAAATCAATTACTACCTGCTGTTCTGTTTTTCACAGATTCTGTCTTGTTTTGCCTTTCCTTCATTTTGCAAACCAAGAGCTTGCTTTTTCTTTGCAAAAACCTTTTGGCAATCTTGAGAAACAATAGACCTTCAAGAATATCTTTATTTCCAGCAAGGTACCATTATTTTATTATGGGCACTAACCTCGCTAATCAGATTATGATGAGTTATGTATGAAGGGAGTTTTCAATTGTGCGAGGGAAGATGATAAAAAGATTCAGGAGTGTCAAGTGCACAAGCTTGGGGATGCCCCCATGCACCCCCAAGAAATATTCAAGGAGACTCAAGCGTCTAAGCTTGGGGATGCCCCCGTGCATCCCCTTCTCCATCAACATTATCAGTTCGTCTTTCGTTCCACTATATTTTAATCACTTCATGTGTTATGTGCTATGCTTGGAGCGTCTTGCTTATAGTTTTCTTTAGTTTTTCATAACGAGTCGGAACTCAGCTTTCTTTATGTGGGAGAGAAACACGCTCCACTTCTACCTAGAACATAACATAGAATTTTCATGTCTATCCTTGCTGTGTGTGTTCTTTGTCTTTTAATAGCTACTATCATGTTCAGCTCTTAGCTTTCATGCTTATCTTTTCAAGAGCTTTTGTTTAGTTGGTTGCTTGAACTCTCTTTAATTACCATGCTCACCTTATTAATAGAGTTTGCTTCCGTTGCATTGGTTGATATGTCTATGATAAAGATGCTACGTGCATAATGGCGCTTAGTAGTTCAGGTTTTCTTATGGTTAGTCTCAAATAGCTGGAGGGTTCCCAATGTGTTATTGGAGTACCAACATGATTTGTTTGCCTATGATGTGGTATGGTTTAGTAATATCTTCCTTCGAGAATTTATTTTGATTGACTTGGCGTATGCTCACGCATATTTAAGACTGTAAAGAAAGTCTGTCAAGCCTTGATGATCCTTTGTTTCTGAGTAGCGATATAACTGCCATGCCTGATTCAATGTTGCTTTGTCGCTCTGCATGATTATGACCGTCATTGCTCTCTTAGTTGGTCGCTCCCAGTGTTTTGCTAACCTCCACCTGTACTAAGCGGACTGACTGCTTGTGCATCCACATCCTTTTAAACCAGTTATGCCATATGAGTCCACCATACCTACATATATGTGGTATTTCACCGCCAATCCAAGTAAATTTACATGTGCTACCTTTAAAACCTTCAGTTTTTGCAATACATAGCTCATGGGAAAGTAGCTTAAAAACTATTGTGGCAAAGAATATGTCACTTATGTATCTTATTTCTTATAAGTTGCTTGCTGAGCGGTAACCATGTTTCTGGGGACGCCATCAACTGTTACACTTTTATTGAATATCATGTGAGTTGCTATGCATGTTCGTCTTGTCTAAAGTAGGGGTGATTTGCCATGGGTTGAATGGTTTGAGTATGCATATTGTTAGAGAAGAACATTGGGCCGCCAACCAAAGCCATGTATCATGGTGGAAGTTTTAGCTTGGACTTTAATCCTCAATCTCTTATGAGAATATGCTTAAGCATTAAAGAGGAGTCCATTATCTATTTTCTATGTTGTCCCGGTATGGATGTCCTCAAGTTGAGATCTATCAAAAACGAGAAATCAAAAGCGATCTATCTCCTTGGACCTTTGTATAGGTGACATAGAGGTACCCCTTTGTGACACTTGGTTGAAACATATGTAATGCAATGACAATCCATGGAAATCCGAGCTAATTAGGACAAGGTGCGAGCACTATTGGTATTCGATGCATGAGGCTTGCAACTTGTAGGATGTCTTATGCATGACACATATGAAGTACTACTACCGTTGACAAAATTGTTTCTATGTTTTTAAAATAAAAGCTCTAGCACATGAGTAATCCCTGCTTCCCTCTGCGAAGGGCCATTCTTTTACTTTTATGTTGAGTCTCCACCTTCTTTCTTCAAGCACCAACTACTGAGAGCATGATTGTCATTCTGAGTGTAATGTGCATTGTCCCAAAGTAGCATTGTCTTTTGCATGATTGTGATATCGTTTATTTTGAAATCATTGTATCTAGTCATCACTTAAACCTTGCAGGTGCCCCTGCATTTATGTTTTGCTTCATTAAAGGGGGCAAGCTAGATATCACTTTATCATATTTGCACATCATGTTCATTGCAAATCTATTTGATGTTTCAGTATCATATTGTAAAACTTTCAGTTCTTTGTGATTTTCTCATGAGGCAACTTAATTACTACAGATTCATTGTCTCAGTAAGCTTTTGTCATATGACTATGAAGAAGTCCTATATGGTTAATAGCATGTCACCACAGAAATTATTCTTGTTATCATTTACCTACTCGAGGACGACCAGGAATTAAGCTTGGGGATGTTGATACGTCCAAAACGTATCTATAATTTCTGCTTGCTCCATGCCTCTTTTGGGTGTAATTGCTATGATATTTATACACATCCATACACTTTTGATCATATTTGGACTAACCTATTAACTCAGTGCACCACAGTGCCAGTTTCTGTTTTCGGCTATTTTTGTATTTCACGTTTTCACGTTACGAGAACTGCCAGGAAAAATCCAGAAAAATTATATAAAAAATCAGCGTTCCAGAAACTACCGTGCGCACGAAGGACAGCCGGGGGGGGGGGCACCAGGGCTCCAGGCGCCCTGGCGGCGCGCCACCCCCCTGGGCCACGCCGGGGGGCGCCTGGGCCCCCCAAGGCTCCTCCGATGCCCCCCTTTGGCATATATTTAAAGCGTCTCCCGAAACCCTTGAGGGAGGAACTCTTTTTCGCGATCCATCTCTGTTCCACCGCCGCCGCCGCTTCCAAGATCGGGAGCACCAGGAGAACTCTTCCCGGCACCCTGCCGGAGGGGAGGATCACCACCGGGAGCCTCTCCACCACCATGGACGCCTCCCGGATGAGTTGTGAGTAGTCTCCCTTGGACCATGAGTCCATGACCAGTAGCTATGTGATGTTCTCCTCCCGTTCTTGTGCTTCACTAATTAGTCCTCGTGAGCTGCCCTACATGATCGAGGCACATATGTAATCCTTATGCTGTTGCTATGATGAGTTTGCTGGGATCCGATGGATTATGAGATTATGTTCAGATTGTGCTTGAGTAATATATTTGATCTACCTCTTTTATATTTATGTTCATAAGTAATTCTTGCATGTTCTCCGTTGTTATTTATTGCTTTGGCCAAGTAGTAGGTAGTGACTCCAAGAGGGAACGTTATGCTTGATTGTGGGTTCATGCCCCTCGATGACTAGTTTGAGTGACAGAAACATGAGTCTAGGGGATGTGCTGTTGCCACAAGGGGGAAAACAACGGTGCTTGTGCCCGCGGGTGCAAGGATTGTTTACTTTACGCAAAGTTCTTTTAATGCAGTTGTCTGTTGCATTGAGTTTACACTATGGGTGGGACTCGCAACTTAATACCAGCGAGATGTTCTGGATAGATATCTCAAGGTGGATGATTAGTAGTAGATATTGATGGATTTCGGTCTACTTACTTTGGCGTACCGCCCATGCTTTGAACCTCAACCTTTCTTGCAATGTAGTCAGCATTGGTTTGCGCACATGGTCTTGTCAATTGCCCAACCGTAATTCGTTTACCTCACATAGTTGTTTTATCGTCTTTTGGGAGAGAGACATCACTAGTGAACATCATGAGACTCCGGTCCATATTACCATCATTGATCACATCCGCTATTTACTTTTAACTTTTATTTACTATTGCAATTATATCTATCACTACTATCACTTGCGTTTAATCCTTTGTGAACTACAACGACGGAGGGTTTGACAACCTCTCTGTACTTGTTGGGAGCAAAGTTATTTGTATCTGTGTGCAGGTCCACGTTGATTGCTAATATCTGGCGCCGTAGCAGTTGACACCTTCTTGTTGAACCTAGGAGTCTCTGGGGATTCGATCCTTGGTATCTTTGCCAAGGGAAAAACTTCCGCAGCACTACATCTCACACCTTCCACTTGGGGTAACCAACGAGGGGCGAGAAGCCTAGCACTGCGCTGCTTCGATATAGAACTGAAGCTGCCTGATGGGTATTGCATGTTGCTCCTCCGTCCAAACGCACTTCCCTGTTACAGGGTCCAAGGTTCCCCCAACTCCAAAGAACCAAGTCCTTGAACGGTCTGGCCAGTGTAATGTCTGTGGTTCGATCCCTTTAGCAAGCAGGTCATTCTCGGCCTTGTCCCACAACGTTCGGGATACGAGGTAGCCACCTGACCCCGTGCGATGGTGATACAGTTTCTTCGCAGCATTTTTCTTGTTTCTCTCTGACATCTGTTTACTCTTTTCCGATTTCTTGTGGGCCACAAATGCGTCCCAGTGATCTCTGATCTTCTCAAATCGGCCGGTGAATTCTGGAGTCTTCTTTTTTATGACAAACTTTGCATTCAGCTCATTCTTCCACCTACTGAATAGCTCCCCCATCTTCTTAAGAGCGGCCACCTTGACCAATTCCTCTATAACTGGCTTCTCCGGATCCTCCTCTGGCAGTAGGGTGAAATTGTACTTCAGCGCGGTCCAAAGATCATTTTTCTGCATATCGTTGACATAAGACACCTGAGGGTCTTCGTTCTTAGGCTTGTACCATAGGTGTATGCTGATCGGGATCATGTCCCTAACAACAACCCCGCACTGAGCACTAAATGCGTCCTTGGCCTTCCTGGGTTTACTCGGTAGGCCATCGCGCCCGATTTCTTCGATGATGAACTTTTCATCCTGGTGCAACCTTTTCTTCGGGCCTCGTGTCTTTACCGAAGTTTGGCTCGATCCGGAGGGCTAGAAAAGAAGAAAGAAGAGAGTTAATACGTGTACATATATACCAAAACAATCAATGCATCAATTAGCTATAGTGTTAGCTACATATATACCTGGCCGGACTCCGTTCGGTCACCGGAGCCGTCATCACCGTGTCCTTCTTCCACCGGTAATCGGTCACCGGAGCCATCATAATCATGTGTTTCCTCCTCCATTGGATCACCAGAGCCTTCAAAATCATGTGTTATCTCCTCTATTGGATCACCGTAGCCTTCAAAATCATGTGTTACTTCTTCATCACCATGTCCTTCCAAATGACCATCGTAGTCGACGTTGATATACATTTCGACAGCAGCTCCGTCTGCGATTATGTCCCCCAACACCTGTTCTGCTACCTCGTCTCGTCCTATGTCCATAGTTTCTGCAAATATTACGACATGGCAATTATTATACAAACATGACATAACAGATATATTAGTGGCCTCGACGCTTCTCTAGGGTTTGTGGTGGCCTCGGCGACCCTCGACCCCCTCGACCCTCGTACCCTCATGTCGAAGTTATCGGGGAGGGGATATATCGACAAAATTACATCATCATATATCATCGAATAAAATTACATCATCATCATCATATATTATACATCTAAAAAAGTTTTCATATATCACCATATATATCATCATCACCTAGTACAAAAAATTGACCAATTAAGTTTTCATATATCATCATCATCTACTACAGAAAAAATTGACCAATCAACGACACTCGAACCCTCGGCCCCTCGACGACCCTCGAACCCTCCACCCTCCACCCCTTGGTGACCCTCCACCCCTCGGTGACCCTCGACCCCCTTGAACCCTCGATCCTCGAACACTCAGTGTCGGGGAAACTGGACGCCCACGAACACCTATGGGACCGGAGCCCCTTCTACGTTGCGGTAAGGGAGCGGAGGGAGCACGGAGAGCAGATCGAGGAGCACACGCGGGCAATTTACCCAGGTTCGGGCCACGATGACGTGTAAAACCCTACTCCTGCTTTGGTTATATTGAGTTCTTGGGCTTGGGAGCTTGAAGATCTACAGTACTAGCTACACCGAGCGTGGGAGTGAGCGAGTTTCTGGGATCGAACCTCCTCTACGTTGTGCATGGGCCTCCTTTTATAGCTCAAAGGGGTCACCGACAGGTGTCAATGTAGAGGAGGGTAAAAATGTAAAATCGGTGGTAGTTGCAACAGTGCATGAACAGTGTGTAAATAGTGGATGAACAGTGGTCTTCACCTAATCTTGACGGTGGGGGACAAAGGCATTGAATGCCCGTCACCGTCGCCCCAAAAAGTGTCCGTCCATGCGTCTCCGTTCGCCACGGCGATATCCTCGTCACCGCGGCTTGCCACCGTGTACCCCAGGCTGCACAACCATCTGCCACGTGCCCCTGGAAGGGCCCCAGGGCGACGCGTGGCCAGATGAGCTGGAGCGGAGGGACACAGCATAGGCTTCCCCGGCAAGCACCTTGCCGGGGTTGCAACCTTGCCGGGCCCGGAAGTTTGTCGCGCTCCGGGTCCTGCCGGGGCGCGCGATGCGCCACGATATTCTTCCTTGAAGTGCCGTTCTTTTGGCCTTCCTGGCAAGCTCCTCTTGCCAGGGTCTTGTGCTGGAATGATAAGTTTGAGCCTGGAGCGGCCTTCCCGGCAAGCTCCTCTTGCCGGGGTCTTGTCTCTTAACTTGAATACTTTGTTCATGAATGGCTTCATAGGGACCAGAGCGGACCTTGGCGAGCGCGTGGTAAGCCCTGCCACGGGAAGCTGCTACTGCCCGTGCACAAGTTGGGGTACTAAGGTACCCCTACCTTAGTACACCGACAGGAGCCCCCGGGCCTGGGCCACACACGGTGCCGAGCGCTGTTGGGCCAGGCCCAAGACAGTGCACGGGCACACGCGGCCCACGGCAAGCCGTATCCCTCTCCGTATCCGCCGCATCCCTCCCTAACGGCTAGCGTCGATTGCGGCGTCGTGGGAGAGATCGTGGCTTGTTCTTTAATGGGAAATGCGGAACGTCCCCCACTTCCCCCTTAAAAGCAGAGGAAGCAGGGGCAGTTTCCCCCCATCGCCTTCATTCTGTCTTGAATATCCAGAAACCCCCGCCGCTCCCTGCCTCCCCTCAGGTCGACAGAGAGCCGAGCTCCTCCTTCCTCCGCCATCCCCAGCATCCGCGGCGTCGTCGACCTCCTCGCCTCCTCCCTCGCCGCCCCCGCCATGGCTCCGAAAAGCAACCAGGCGAAGAGCGACAAGGCGAAGAAGGAGAAGTCCGAGCAGGCGGCGAAGCTGGTAGACATTCGAAGAAGGAGGGTGGTCTTCCCGCCGAGGCTCGGCGCGAGGGAGCTGCGGGACAAGTATTACTTGTTCTGGGCAAGGGAGACGAAAGCTCATCCCCGCACCAGAGTCTTCCCCGCCGTCGCCGTCGACATGTTCCCGGGAGGTTACTACTACTTTGCTGCATTTTTTCACTGCGGTCTCTGCCCTCCGTACTCGGAGTTCTTCTGTGATGTGATGAACACGTACGGCCTCCACCTCCTAGATTTCACCCCCAACGTCGTCCTTACGATGGCTGTTTTCACACATCTGTGCGAAAACTTTGTCGGGGTCCACCTAAATGTAGCTCTTTTCCGCCACTTCTTCACGCCTAGAGTAGAGTCCGGATCCCTACTCTCCGGCGGCATCTCCTGGATCTTCAGGCTGAACAAGAAGGAGGCGTACTTGAAAGGGGAGCTTCGCGGCTAGTGGGAGGAGTGGAGAGCTGACTGGTGCTGGGTCTTGGAAGAGGAGCCCCAGCAGTTTACTTCGCCGCGCCAGACTGCCATAGTGCACGGCAAGGATTGGAGTGAGTTGGCCCCGGAGGACGACAAGCTTTAGATTGCCTTGACTAGGATTCTTCGCCTCCGGGCCGCCAACCTGACTGTAGGTGAAGTTGGGGCCGATTTTCTCCGCTGCCGCATTGCGCCCCTGCAGGAAAGGCAGAGGCCTGCCTGGGAGTTCGGCAATGCGGCAGATCGTATGAGGCTGCGCCCCGGGCTGAACTATAATTTCACTGTCTTGGAGCAGAAGGGGATGGTCCGGGAGCTGTTTAAGCATGACCCCAACCACCCGGAGTGGTTCAGACCATCCCGAGGAGTGGTGCCGTTGTGCAACAACACCGCCCTCAGTGCCATACGCGCGGTGATGCCCGAGTGCGACTCCCACGGGGTCGTCCCCACTTGGCTGGTGCCTTCAGTGGAGACCGTGCAAGCCCCCTTCTTCGACAACTTGGTCGAAAATCCCCGCAACACCGAAGAGAAGAAGGGCCTCACCCGGGAGACCACCGAGCGGGATGTAGCATACATTGCCTCCAGAATGGAGGAGGCCGCCGCAGCTGCGGCTGCAGGCGAATTTGGATATACTGTGGACGAAGCAGAGGCAGCGGACGCGGTGAGCCAAGCTGAGGAGGCGGAAATCCTCAAGCTGCTGAAGATTGCGCCCGAGGAGTTCGCCGGGGAGCCTTCCGGGAAGCTTGCCGGGGCGAGCGAGGTTGCCGGGGCGAGCGAGGCCGCCGGGCAGGGTACCGAGTCCAGCGGGCCCGCCGAGGATGAGGAGGACGCCGAGTCCGGAGATTCTGATGAAGACTCTGGCGGGTCTCTGAATCTCGACGACGACGCCTCATCATCCTCGGAGAACTCTCCGCCACCACCAAGCCCAAGCCCTCCGCCGCAACCGAAGAAGCGCCTCCGCAAGGCCGTCGAGACGGTGAGGCCGCAGGCGCCCCAACAACGACCGAAGCGCCGGGCGATGCGCGCCACCACGACAAGCAAGGTCGTCAAGGAGGCGCCCCGTGCCCGAGCGACAAGCGGAGGGGGGTCTTCCCGGAGTGACTCTGGGGTTCCTTCTGCTCCTCGGTCCTCAGCGGCGGCCGGTGCTGGGTCTTCACAGCCCGCAGCTCCGGAGCCCGCCAAGCGCCCGAGGGAGCCCTCTCCTCCAGCTCCTCGCGCTGGAGCACACGAGGCCGGATTTGACTTCTCCGCTCTCAGCTCCGACGAAGAGGTGGAAGAGTAAGTACTTGCAATTTTCATTTCCTTTGATTTTGTCTTGATTTCTTTTGCTTGGTTCTGATCTTGTTTTGGCTTCCAGGACCTTGACCCAGCAGATGGCGAAGAGGGCCAAGATCCCTGTGGTCGATATCGAGGATGACGAGCCCGTCGCAGCGGCAGGAGATGCGCCAGCGACAGACTTGCCGGATCAGCCTGCTGCCCCGGGGAGCAGCCCCCAGCGCAGCCCCCAGCGTAAGTCTGGTACTCATTTTTCTGCTTGACGGGCGCGCTTGAGGTTATTGTCCGTACTGATGTCTTGTTGTCTTGTGCAGAAGTGGAGCCGCAGACGCAGGAGTACCAGGAGGTCGCCCCCGACGAGCCGCTTGCTCCACCCTCCCTGCCAAGGACGAGCTCCCCGGCAAGGGATGGCACCCCGCCAAGGACGGGTACTCCGCCAAGAGCGAGCACCCTGCCAAGGGCAATCAGCCCGACAAGGGTGAGCACCCCGCCAAGGGAGGGCGCAAGCGGCCCTCCGCCAGCAGAGGCCACTTCTACGCCGCCAAGGGAGGGCTCCCCGGCGAGGGACCCCGTCATCGAAGAGGCCCGCGCAGGTAAACCCTTGTACTTTCTTCTTCTTGGATTCTTCTTTTTTGGATATTTGCTTGACAAATCTTTCTTTTCTTTTTCTTCTGCTAGATCTGCCCGCCCCGGAGTCGATGGAGACTGAGACCATCGCCGAGGAGGAGGTGCGTGGCGACGCTGGCGATGCCGCCGCCGCAGAGGGAACGGTTGGCGTCGATGAGCCAGCCGCCGAGGAGAGCGCCCCGACCGCCGACGCCGTGGATGGGGAAGGGACCGGCGACCGCACTGCTGGCCCGGAGGCCACAGGAGCGCCGGATACTGCACCGGCCGCCGATCCTTCCGCTTCCGCGGCTGGGTCGGGCGTTTACTTGGAGGCCGCCAACGGGGTCTTTATTCAAGTCCCGTGGGCGTCCTCATCAAGGGCACCCGCGGAGGGAGAGACGTTTGACGGAGAAGTCCTCGCCTCCGCCGGGTTGAAGGTTGTCGATGTGCCCGGCATCAGAGACGAGCCCGAAGAGGAGCGGCTCCTTCGTCGGCTCCTGGGCTTGTACCGGGCCAGGCAGGCGAAGTTGGAGTCTCGGGAGGCCCTGGCTGTCAAGGCTGGTGCTGACCTGGAGAAGCGCGCCGCGGAGCTCCGTGCCGCCAACCAGGCGGCCCTCCGGAACTTGGCGGAGGAGCGCGAAGAGCTTGCCGGGGCGCAGCAAGTATTCGTCCTCGAAAAGGCCGAGGTCGAGGAGCAGCAGTGACTGGCCGCCGAGGAGCTGTCTCGGCAGGAAGGAGAACTCAACCAGCGGAAGGTCGACCTCGACAACCACGAGGACGACCTCACCGCCCGGGAGCAAGCTATCGGCGGGGCTCTGCAGGAGGCGAGGGACGCCGCTGCTGTCGCGGAGACTGCCAAGAAGGATCCGGAGGCCAGGGTGGCGTAGATGGAGCTGTTCTTGAAGGCGAGTGAAGACAGGGTCACCGCGCTCAACGTGGCGCGGGAGAAAGACGCTCACACCAACTCGGAGCTGCAAATCCGCCTCTCCGAGAGGGGCAAAGAGCTTACTGTTGCTAGGGACTCCATTGCTGATTTAGAGCTGAAGGTCTCCACCCTTACTGACTCGCTTGACGCTGCCCGGGACCGCGAGACGAAGCTGAAGGACGATCTCCGCACTGAGAGGGCCCTGCTGGAAAGCACTGCCGTCTCGCAAAACCACTTCGAGCAGACGGTGGAGCGATGGACTGAGGAGCTCGTCACCTCCGCCGCCAACATCGACATGGAGATGATGGCGTTGAGGGCGGAGCATCTCGTGTACTCCCCTGACGAGAACCTCCCTCACAGCGCCAAACTGAGTCTGTTCTTCAGGGGAGTGGCGCCGGTGCTTGCCCGGCTGCGGGAGAAGATCCCCGTGCAGCTGGCCGATGAGGCGCGCCGGCTCTGCATGGGCACCATGGAGCGGGTGCTGTCGAAGATTGTCTACCGCAACCCCGGGATCAACCTCGTCAACGTCCTCCGGACCCTGCCGCCCGAAGCTGACCAGGAGGCGTTGAAAGCCCAAGTCGCCCATATCGTACCCAAGGTGGGCAAGATCCAGAGGATTGACGGAGACCGCAGAGACTAGGCACCTTGCTTCCCTCGCCGCTGCCAATTAAGTCATAGGCAGTAGTTGTTTAGAACAGCGGCAAGTTATCTCTGTAATATATACTTTTATTTTGGGTAATCAATGCAGTGTTATCTCCCTTGCTTTTGGTCCTTCACTTTGTATGCTTTTCACCCTACGCTTTTTAGGGGAACTTGCCGGCAAGGGGCCCTTGCCGCGAGCGCTGAGTGCGGGACTCTTAGCAGCCTGCTAGCAAAGACCTTGTCGGCAAGAAACCTTGCCGCAGCTAGTCGCAGCACACTTAGATTGCTGAGCGAACTCGAAAACGAAGTAAGGGCGCGACACTTGTCGCAGCTCACTTAAGCCGTTGAGCGTGCTCGAAACAAAGTAAGGGCGCGGCTAGCCACGGGTAGGTTCCTCCGCGCATAGGTTTTCCTTACAAAGTGTGGTTGTTCAAGGAAGATAACAGAAAATTTAAAAATTTGAATGCTCAAACTTTGGTAACTTAGCTTTCATGGATTGTTTGTTTCCCGGCAAGAATTTTCTTTCTTGAACAGCACTTGGTCCATACTTCTATCTCCTCCCCCCCGGCAAACTTGTGCGAGGAACACTCCTTCTGTTTCAGAGAGAAAGGCAAAGGAGGAGAAAATACAAGTACGGAGCCTTGCTGCTTGTTATTGCTTACCGGGGATGTGTGCTGCACAAAATGTCAGATAATACATGCAAGTAAAAGGAAAAGCACGAAATGACAAATGGTGTGAAGCACAAAAGTTTTACTGATGCACGGGGTCTGCGCTCGGCTTTGTACAAAGGTTTACATGCAACAGTGGCAAGACTTGTTCAAAAAGGTGGTTGGCGGAGCGGATCACGGCAACCGCGCCTTATGGGTGAAACTTGCGAAAATGCTCTATGTTCCAGGAGTTGCTCACCGGTAAGCCTTCTTCGGTCTCAAGGCGGACATCGCCGGGCCTTGTGACTTGTCTCACCCGATAAGGGCCTTCCCACTTCGGCGTCAACTTGTTGGAGTTCTTGGTGGATTGAACGCGCCGAAGAACAAGGTCGCCTTCCTCGAGACTCCTGGCCTTGACCTTGCGACTATGATAGCGACGCAAGGCTTGCTGGTATCGAGCAGCTCGTACAGCAGCCTGGAGACGTTCCTCCTCGAGGAGCAATGCATCATCTTGTCGTAGTTACTCTTGCTCGAGCTCGTCGTAGGCGAGTACTCGAGGAGATCCGTATACGAGTTCCGTGGGGAGAACTGCCTCTGCTCCATAGACAAGAGCAAAGGGTGTCTGTCCGGTGGCTCGATTTGGTGTCGTCCTGATTGACCAAAGAGCCGCCGGCAACTCCTCTATCCAGTTTCTTCCACACTTGTGCAGCCTGTCAAAGGTTCTTGTCTTCAGTCCGCGCAGCACTTCAGCGTTTGCCCTCTCCACTTGACCATTGCTCCTTGGGTGAGGAACAGAAGCGAAGCAAACCTTGGCGCCAAGGTCTTGGACGTATTGCATGAAGGTGCGGCTTGTGAACTGTGTGCCGTTGTCGGTGATGATCCTGTTATTGATCCCGAAACGGCAAACTATTGATCTGAAGAACCTGACTGCTGACTGTGCCGTCACCTTTCTCACTGGTTCCACTTCTGGCCACTTTGTGAACTTGTCGATTGCGACGTACAAGTACTCAAAGCCCCCGACGGCGCGGGGAAAGGGGCCGAGGATGTCAAGCCCCCAGACCGAGAAGGGCCAGGACAAAGGGATCGTCTGGAGAGCTTGAGCTGGCTGGTGAATTTGCTTGGCATGGAACTGGCACGCTTCACACTTGGTTACTTGTGCAGTTGCATCTTGGAGGGCTTCTGGCCAAAAGAAACCTTGCCGGAACGCCTTCCCGGCAAGTGCTCTCGGGCCAATGTGGTGACCACATATGCCTCCGTGAATCTCTGCCAACAGCTTCTGTCCATCTTCCCGGGAAATGCACTTCAATTTGACACCATTGAGTCTTCTTCTGTATAGTTCGTTGCCAACGAACTAGTACATCCTTGACTGTCTGGTTATCCTCTCTATCTCTTCTGGTTCTTCGGGAAGTTCTCCAGTCTGAAGAAAACGGACGATTTGCTGTGTCCATGCTGGAGCTTGAGGCTCAACAACAAGGACTAAAGGCATCAGGGCTGCTGCGGGAACCTCAGCTTCTATGGCAAGAACCTGCGGCTCTGCCGGAGCTGAGGGTTCCCCGGCAAGCCTGCCGGGGCATGGCTTGTCGGGAACACCTGCTTCAACTGTACAGACCCTTGGGTCCGCAGGAGCAGACTGTTCCTCAGCATTTTGGTTGTTGATCTTGGGGACCTTGGTGGCGGCTTCGGGAAGATCCGCCGGCAAGTAATCGCCGGAGACCAACTTCCTCTTCTTGCTCTGCCCAACTGATGGTGTAACGGATGCCTGAGTTAGCTTGAGCACGAAGATCCCTGGTTCCACAGGTAACGTCGTTGCATCACACTTTGAAAGGCCATCTGTGATGTCATTCTGAGCTCTTGGAACGTGCTCCATCTGTAGGCCTTCAAAGTGTTCTTCAAGCTTCCTCACTTCATCGACATAAGCTTCCATCAGAGGGCTCTGGTAACTCTTGTTTACTTGTCGGACCACCAACTGTGAGTCTCCCCGCACAATCAGTCTCTTGATCCCAAGTTCGGCCGCAATTCTGAGACCGGCAAGCAAACCTTCATACTCGGCAGTATTGTTTGTTGCTTGCTCCTTGGGAAAGTGCATTTGAACAACATACTTGAGGTGCTCTCTGGTGGGCGCTATGAGTAACACGCCAGCGCCGGCGCCTTGCAGCGAGAAGGCATCATCGAAGTACATTATCCACTCCTTGCTTGGTTCTTGGACGGGGATGTTTGTCTCTGGAACCTCTTCATCTGGTGTTGGGTTCCATTCCGCTATGAACTCTGCCAAAGCTCTGCTCTGTATGGTTGAAGTACTCTCAAACTTGAGACCAAAGCTTGACAGCTCCAGTGCCCACTCGACGATCCTGCCTGTTGCTTCTGGATTTTGCAATATCCTCTTCAACGGAAAGCGAGAGACAACTGTTATCTCATGTGCCTGGAAGTAATGGCGCAGCTTTCTCGAGGCCATGAGGAGGCCGAAAAGTAACTTCTGCACCCCAGAGTATCTTGACCTAGCCCCCTGCAAGAGGGAACTTACAAAATAAACTGGGCGCTGCACCATCTTCCTTCGCACTTCTCCTTGTTCCTGCGCAGACTTGTCCTTGTCGGGGCTAGAGCTTGTCGGGGAAGCCCCCTGCTTGCCACTGGATGCGCTTGCCAGGGATGTGGGTTCCTCATCCGCCTCCCTCTCCGCTACTAACGCAGCACTAACCACTTGATTGGTCACCGCTAAGTACAGCAGCAGCTTCTCTTGTGGTTTAGGTGCGACAAGTATTGGAGTGGAGGATAGGTATCCTTTCAAGTCTTGCAGCGCAGCCTCCGCTTCCGGAGTCCATTTCATAGGACCTGCCTTTTTCAAGATTTTGAAGAAAGGCAGGGCGCGTTCTGCAGACTTTGAAATGAACCTGCTGAGGGCAGCCACACAACCAGCAAGTCTTCTTACGTCCTTGACGTGCTTCGGGGCTTCAATCTGCTCGATGGCTTTAATCTTGTCGGGATTGGCTTCAATCCCCCTCTGGGACACGAAGAACCCGAGAAGTTTGCCGGAGGGGACTCCGAAGACGCACTTCTCGGGGTTCAACTTGAGTTGTATCTTGCGCAGATTCTCAAAAGTTTCTTCTAAGTCTTGGATCAGGGTATCCTTGTTCTTGCTCTTTACCACTATATCATCCATGTAGGCTTCTACATTCTTGTGTATCTGTGGCTCAAAAGCAGTGTGTACCACCCTTGCAAATGTTGAGCCTGCATTCTTCAATCCAAAGGGCATGCGTATGAAGCAATATGTGCCACATGGAGTAATGAATGCAGCCTTCTCCTCATCTTCCTCAGCCATGAATATCTGGTGGTAACCTGAGTATGCATCGAGAAATGAAAGCAACTCACATCCAGCCGTGGAGTCAACAATCTGGTCGATGCGCGGCAAGGGAAATGGATCCTTAGGACAAGCTTTATTCACATCGGTGAAGTCTATACAAAGTCTCCACTTCCCATTAGCCTTGCGCATGACAACTGGATTGGCCAACCACGTGGGATGTAGTACACCTCTAACCAGGCCTGCTGCTTCCAACTTCTTGATTTCTTCGGCGATGAATTCTTGGCGCTCCACGGCTTGCTTCCTGACCTTCTGCTTGACGGGCCGCGCATGAGGACAAACAGCAAGCTTGTGCTCAATTACCTTCCTGGGAACGCCGAGGATGTCAGACGATTGCCACGCAAACACGTCCACATTCGCCCGCAGGAAGGCAACGAGCGCGCTTTCCTATTTGGGGTCGAGTGTAGCACTGATGGTGAAGGTACCACCAGTGCCGTCCTCCTTGGCGGACACCCTCTTGGTTGCCGGTGGAGCTGCCATTCCTTTCTTGCACTTGCCGGTGGAGCTCGATGGTGCGTCCTCGACGGCAGTGCAGCACTCTGAAGAGGTGCGTTTGCCGGAGTGGGGCCCAGAGCTCTTGCCGGACTTGGTCTTGGTCTTCCCCCCGGGAGCTTCAGCGGCAAGTGTTTTGCTATCTGCCGCGGCTGCTGCATCCCGGTAGATCTTGTCGGCGCAAATAAGCGCATCTTTCTTGTCGCCGGGGACAGAGATGACGCTTATCGGCCCTGGCATCTTGAGCATGTTGTATGCGTAGTGGGAAGCTGCCATGAACTTGGCGAGCGCAGGACGGCCAAGTATCCCATTGTACGGCAACGGGATATCGGCAACGTCGAACGTGATCCTCTCCGTCAAGAAGTTGAGCTCCCCACCAAAGGTCACTGGCAGTGTAACCTTCCCCTTCGGCTTGCTCCTCCCCGGGTTGATTCCTTGGAACGTCCCCGTCTCCTCGAGCTCGCTGTCGGGGATCTGCAGTTTCTTGATCACAGCGGAGGAAATCAAGTTGAGGACGGCCCCGCCGTCAGCCAACATCTTGGTGACCTTGAGGTTGCGAATAGTTGGTGAAACCAACATCGGCAAGCACCCGATCGCGGTTGTGCGGTCGGGGTGATCCTCAAGGTCGAAGATGATGGGCGTGCCGGACCATTTCAGGAGCCTGTGCGACTCGACGGCTGGCTCAGCTGCATTCACTTCCCGCACCCATTGCTTGAGTTGGCGGTGGGAAGTGTGCGGAAAGGCACCTCCATCGACGCACAGAACTTCTGTGGCCTTCTGGAACTCCTGCTCGCTGTTGTCTCCTTCATCCATATCCTCATCATCGTCCTCGTCTTCATCCTTGTCGCGGCCCCGGGGAGGTCTGTCTCCTTGCCGCTGCTTGGCCTTGCCGCGGCGTCCTCCCCGGCCATTGAACGGCCGCTTCTTGCTGGGCTCTCCTCCGCCTCCTTGGGCCTTCTCCTTGTCACGACGCTCGTATTCAGCCTTCTGCTGTTCTACGAGGTACTCTACCCTCTTGCAGTTCTGGAGATCGTGGCCCTTGGTGCGGTGGATCTTGCAGTACTGCTTGTCGGAGCCGTCCTGCTTGTCGGCTGCCGCTACAGGGGTGGGCTCCTTGCCGGAGCCACCAGCCTGTGTCTTCTTGGCGGGAGCCTCCTTGCCGGACTGCTTGACAACCAGTACCTCCTTGTTCTTCTTTTTCCTGTTGTTCCGCCGCCGGCCTTTCCTTGCCGGGACGGCATCCTCACTGTCACTTCCTCCTGCGCCGGTATCCTCTCTGGGGAGTCTTCTCCCCTCTTCAGCACGTGCACATTTTTCAGCCAGAGCGTAAAGCTCACTGACGTCCCGGATCTTGGTCATCGCCATCTCCTCCCTCATCCGGCGGTTACGCACGTTGTGGTGGAACGCGCTGATAACCGCGGCAGGGTGGACATCGGGAATATTATGTTGTACACGGCTGAACCTTTGGATGTATTTGCGCAGGGACTCTCCCTCCTTCTGGGCAAGGATGTGGAGATCGCTCTCCTGGCCGTGGGGTTTGTGGCCGCCCGTGAAGGCGCCAACAAACTGGTGGCACAAATCTGCCCATGAAGAGATGGAGTTCTCCGGCAAGTGCATAAGCCAAGACCTGACGTTTGGCTTAAGCACAAGCGGGAAGTAGTTGGCTAGGATCTTCTCGTCGCGTCCCCGGTAGCCTGCACCGCAATGGTGTAGATGCTGAGGAACTCCGAGGGGTGTGTCTTGCCGTCGTACTTCTCGGGTACGTCGGGCTTAAAATTCTTCATGCTGGGCCACTGGACTTGCCGCAGCTCTCGGGTGAACGCAGGGCAACCTGCCGCGTACGGCAAGTCGCCTGGTTCACCGGGCGCGTGCATGTCGACAGCGGTCCCAGCGCGCTGATCGGACTGTCTCCGAGCTTCTCTTCGACGCTCGATGCGGGTTCGAGCGTCCTCTTGTCGCCTGTCGTCGAGGACTTGGCGCTGATCGCGGCGAGCCCGTGGATCCGACGACGCCGTGGAATCGTCGTCGACGTTGATCCGGCAGGGTGGCGTTTTCTGCTTCCGCAGCGGGGAGGGCACGGTAGTTGCACCCCCGGCGGTCTTGTCTCCATCGGCCTTCGCTTGGTCGACTTGTCGCGGTCGTGAAGTTGCCGGCTGTTGCGGCGCGTCGTTGTTGGGGAAGGCGATGAGGCTCTGGATCGTCGCCCTCCAGTCTTCGGCCTTGTCCGCCGCTGGAGGGAAGTCGAGGAGCAGCTGAGCCCTGGCCAGGGCTTCTGCTGGAGAGGAGGGAAACGGTGGCGAACGGTGCGAGGAGCGGGACACGCTCGGACTTCTAACCGCGTTAGAAGGAGCATGTTCCCATCCCGGCGACCGCGCCTTGCTCGTGCCAGGACGTTGGCCTTGAGCGTCCCGTGATTCGCCGGCCTGGCCACGTCCCAGCAAGCGTATGGTACCTCCGGTACCACGTCGATGCTGGTCTGGCACCTCCTGAGAGGGACGTGGTGCGTGTACGGACACCGAGGCCTTGGAGTTCGCCCGGTCGTCCGTCTTGTCCATGGACTTGGTGGCACCGTGAGTGTCCCCACCGGCGTCCACCCTTCCGCCGGCGCCTCCCCCACCAACCGTCGGCTCTGGTGATGGTGGGATCGACGCGGACGGGCCTCCTACCTCCGAAGCCTTCTTCTTCGGAGGCATGTTGATGTAGTCGATGAGGTTGATGAAGCTGGTGACGTTGCTGAAGGTTGCGCCCGCGTGAGCGCCAGATCAGGTTCGCACAACCTCGACGCCCCCCTACCTGGCGCGCCAAAGATGTCGGGGAAACTGGACGCCCACGAACACCTATGGGACCGGAGCCCCTTCTACGTTGCGGTAAGGGAGCGGAGGGAGCACGGAGAGCAGATCGAGGAGCACACGCGGGCAGTTTACCCAGGTTCGGGCCGCGATGACGCGTAAAACCCTACTCCTGCTTTGGTTATATTGAGTTCTTGGGCTTGGGAGCTTGAATATCTACAGTACTAGCTACACCGAGCGTGGGAGTGAGCGAGTTTCTGGGATCGAACCTCCTCTACGTTGTGCATGGGCCTCCTTTTATAGCTCAAAGGGGTCACCGACAGGTGTCAACGTAGAGGAGGGTAAAAATGTAAAATCGGTGGTAGTTGCAACAGTGCATGAATAGTGTGTAAATAGTGGATGAACAGTGGTCTTCACCTAATCTTGACGGTGGGGGACAAAGGCATTGAATGCCCGTCGTCGTCGCCCCAAAAAGTGTCCGTCTATGCGTCTCCGTTCGCCACGGCGATATCCTCGTCACCGCGGCTTGCCACCGTGTACCCCAGGCTGCACAACCATCTGCCACGTGCCCCTGGAAGGGCCCCAGGGCGACGCGTGGCCAGATGAGCTGGAGAGGGACACAGCATAGGCTTCCCCGGAAAGCACCTTGCCGGGGTTGCAACCTTGCCGGGCCCGGAAGTTTGTCGCGCTCCGGGTCCTGCCGGGGCGCGCGATGCGCCACGATATTCTTCCTTGAAGTGCCGTTCTTTTGGCCTTCCTGGCAAGCTCCTCTTGCCAGGGTCTTGTGCTGGAATGATAACTTTGAGCCTGGAGCGGCCTTCCCGGCAAGCTCCTCTTGCCGGGGTCTTGTCTCTTAACTTGAATATTTTGTTCTTGAATGGCTTCATAGGGACCAGAGCAGACCTTGGCGAGCGCGTGGTAAGCCCTGCCACGGGAAGCTGCTACTGCCCGTGCACAAGTTGGGGTACTAAGGTAGCCCTACCTTAGTACACCGACACTCAGCAACCCTCGACCCCTCGGCTACCCCTACCCCCCTCATGTCAAAGTTATCGGGGAGGGGATATATATATATATATATATATATATATATATATATATATATATATATATATATATATATATATATATATATATATATATTATATATATATATATATATATATTATATATATACAGCCGGTCTATTCTCATAACATTATGAGAATAATATTCTCATAACACTTCCGAACTGCATTGCAAAATTGCATTGGAGAGCTAAACGCACCGCACCACAGAGACTAGCGAACTTCATGTTGAAAAAACTGTACGTGTTGTTTTTTCTGTACCTTTTTTGCTCTACTTTTTTAACCGTTTATCGGAATTATGCGTGTAATATACCGTTGAAAAGCTATGGAGTAGACGCATCTTCGCCATGTTGAACACTTTTCCAAATTCATCATAGTTTAAGAGCAGTTTCGAAAATCGTGCGGCTCACAACGAATAGCAGCGAGCGTTTTTTTGCGTTTTTTCTAAACCGCTCGTCGGAACGAAACATATGATACACCGTTGGAAAGGTATCGTCGCCACGCATCTTTATCGTATCTATTATTTTTTCTAATTCGCTACGGTTTAAGAGCAGTTTTGAATTTACTAAATCGCGGAATTGTTTTTTTCGAATTTTTTCAAATTTTCGGTACTGTTTTCACTCTAGTTTTTTAACCGTTTGTCGGAACAAGGCGTGTAATAAACTGTTGGAAAGCTACGAACGAGGCGCAACTTTCATATGTTGAAATGTTTTTGAGATTCGTTACGGTTTTTAGTTAAATTTGAAAATCGTGCGGCTGACTACGAACTGCAGCGCGTTGAGAAGTGTTTGAGAAGTGAGCTGCTTTCCGATGTCTGTTTTGTTTTTTTATCACGAAGTGAACCACATTACTCTTTTTGTGTTGTTTTTTGCGCACGTTGAGAAGTGTTTTGAGAAGTGAGCTGCTTTCCGATGTGTGTTTTGTTTTTTGATCACGAAGTGAACCGCATTACTCTTTTTGTGTTGTTTTGGTAGCAAATTTTTTTTTTTAGATTCCGCTATTTTTTTTTTTTGCATTT
>LR738712.1:760152839-760206917 GCA_902687465.1 Secale cereale
GCTTTTTTTTTTTTGCATTTTCATGTTTAAGAAGTGAGCTGCTTTTCCGATGTGTTTTTATTTTTTGATCACCAAGTGAACCGCATTACTTTTTTGTGCTGCTTTTCCGATGCATTTTCATGTTTGAGAAGTGAGCGGTGATGCAGTACGGCTCACGTGGCGATGCAGTATGGCTTCATGGTGATGCAGTGTAGACGATGTACTCTGGGGCGGAGTCGAGGCCGTGGACGGGGTCAGGTGGCGTGGCGCAGCAGGGCAGATCCCGTTGACGCCGGCGAGCGCTTGGCGGGGCTGTGGCCATGCTAGGAGTGGGGTAGGGCCGGGCAGTTGCCTCGGCGGCGCTGCAGGTCGGAGACGCGCGGGGGAGATCCAGGGGAGCATGGCAGGGGAAGTCGGTGTCCTCGAGGGGTAGGAGGCTGGGCAGCGTGGGCTGGGAGGATAAGGAGGCGGGGCGGCGCGGGCTGGGAGGAGGGAGGGCGGCGCCAGCCGGGAGGAGGCAGGACGGCGCCGGCCGGGGAGGACGCTGGCGTCGGGGGCGCTCCCGCGCTAGAAGGCGGGGAGGGGCCGGGGAGGACGCCGGCGTCGGGGGGCGCTCCCGCGCTAGAAGCTCTGTAGGGGTGAGGGAGGGTTGTTAGGAGAATAAGGTTTTAAGGGGTGTTATGAGAATAGACCCACCCTATATATATATATATATATATATATATATATATATATATATATATATATATATATATATATATATATATATATATATATATATACGACATATACATAGAAAAAAATGTTATAGGGTAGGGGGGTAGATATCGATCGCCCCCCCCCTCATGTCGAAGGTGATCGGGCAGGGGTATATCGACAAAATTACATCATCATATATCATCGAATAAAATTACATCATCATCATCATATATTATACATCTAAAAACTTATTTATTTCTGCTCTTCTTCCTTCTCCTCTTCTTCTCCTTTTTCTTTTCCTTCTTCCTAACCTAAACATAAACTAAAATAATCCTAAAACTAAACGAAACTTGTCCTCCTTTTTTCTTCTTCTTCTTCTTTATTTTCATCCCAAAACTTTATGAACAAAATTACAACAGAAAAAAACCATAAAAATTACATATGGACATAATCTTTGCATATGAACATACATATATTTGCATATTCTACAATAATATCACCAAAAAAATCTATGAACAGAAAAAATTATAACTTTTGCATACATACATATATACATTATATATATGAAAAAAATGATATGAACAATAAAACTAATACACATTATATGAAGAAAAAAATGAAAAAAATGCCGTGAACAGCCGTGGCAGCGGCGGCTCACATTGGGGCCGACGACGACGAAGATGGTGGGGAGCGCGGGCCGGGGCAGGGGCCGGCTTGGCGAGGGCAGGGGCGACGCGCGGACAACGACTGTGGGGTGGCGGACGGCGGGGACGGGCCGGCCGGGGCGCGGGGGCGACGCAGGACCGCGATGGTGGGACGGCGGACGGCGGGGGCGGGCCGGGGCAGGGCACCGGCGAGGGCATCGGCGAGAGCGAGGCCGAGTGCAGGTCCGGCAGCCTGGCGGCGTCGTGCTGTTTGGCGCGGCGTTGGAGGGAAGAAGAACTGTGAATGGGAAAACTGCTAAGTGTGGGCTTATATAGGAAAGCCATTGGTTCCGGTTCGTAGCACCAACCGAGACCAATGCACCCTTTAGTCCCGGTTAGTGCTACCAACCGGAACCAAAGGTCTCTTTTCAGCAGGCCAAAGGGCGGGAAACTGGGACCTTTGGTCCCGGTTGGTGGCAACAACCGGGACGAAAGGTGGGCATTGATCCCGATTCGTGGCACCAACCGGGACCAATGCCCACCTTTAGTCCCTGTTGGTGGCACCAACCGGGACCAAAGGCCTTGCACAGCGGCGTGGTGGTGGGAGTTTAGTCCCACCTCGCTAGCTTAGAGAGAGCCGCACCTATCTATAAGGTGCGGTGCGCCTGAGTTGTCGAGCTCCTCTCTACAGCAGGCTTACGGGCCTAACCTTTCTTTACATGCATGTGTGCCTAGTGGGCCTGCTGCGGGCCTGAATCCTGGCCCACCTAGCTGGTTGGGTTTCTAGTCGTATTCAGGCCGTGGTGGCCCAGTAGTCGGCATTTTTTTGTTTCGTTTTTTGCATTATTTATTTTCTTTTTTTGCTTTTAGGTCACAAAAATTATAAACTTTCAATTTTTTAAAAAAAATTCTATGAATCACTAGTCTATGAATAACTTTACTATAAAAATAGATTTTTGATGTTTTCAACAGACAATTCTTAGATAATTTTAGTTGCATAAGTTCTATATAATTTTAGTTTAAAAAATACTAGAGGTTTATAAAAGCTTTTTAGTTGATTCCTTTTGCTTTTAGTTGCATAAATTCTTAGAAAATTCTTTTTGCTTTTAATGTTTTGAACCGAAACAAAAACTTTCAACCTTATTTGAACTCCAGACTTTTTCTATGTTCAAAATGGACCATTTAAAGCCACATCATCAATTTTCAACCCTTTCTAACTTCATTTGTTCTTTTTCATGGATTTACTGATTTGGTTGAGCTAAATGACCTTGAAATTGAAAAGCGTTTCAAATGAACTCTGAAAAGGTTGAAAGTTGGCATGGCATCATCATTTCACCCACATAGCATGTGCTAAAAAGTTGTGAGGGTTACGGCAAGAACTGGATGCACTTAATGTACAAAATGGACTATCTGTTTCGAGGTATCCGAGTTTCAGACGAAAACTCATCTGTTACAAAGGGATTTCAATTTTTTAACTTATTTGAACTACAGACTACTTATGTGTTCAAAATGCACAATTACAAAGTGATATTCTAGATTAAAGGCATCATCACAATAGTTGTGGAGAAAAAGTCTTCACTTTTTCTTCGCTTGTGTCCTTTGCTTATTGCGCTGTAACCATGAATAATCTTCATCGTTTATCAGGGTGCTTGGGTCAGCCTTGACTTTGAAGGGAGGAATTTCATGAAACTTTTCATAATCTTCGGAAATGTCTGTCTTGTCCTCCACTCCCATGATGTCTCTTTTCCTGAAAGAATTATGTGGCACTTTGATTCATCGTTTGATGTGTTCGCTTCCATATCTTTCCTTTTTCTGGTTCTTGTAGACATGTCCTTCACATAGAAAACCTACACCACATCATTGGCTAGGACGAACGGTTCGTTTGTGTACCCAAGATTGTTCAGATCCACTATTGTCATTCCGTAATCTGGGTCTACCTGTAAACCGCCTCCTGACAGATTGACCCATTTGCACTTAAACAAAGGGACCTTAAAATCATGTCCCTAGTCAAGTTCCCATATGTCAACTATGTAACCATAATATGTGTCCTTTCCCTTCTTGGTTGCTGCATCAAAACGGACACAGCTGTTTTGGTTGGTGCTCTTTTTATCTTGGGCGATCGTGTAAAATGTATTCTCGTTTATCTCATATCCTTTGTAAGTCAATACAGTCGAAGATGGTCCCCTGGACAACAAGTACAGCTCATCACAAACAGTGTTGTCACCTCTGAGACATGTTTCCAACCAACTGCCGAAAGTCTTGATATGTTCACATGTAATCCAGTCGTCACACTGCTCCGGGTGTTTGGAGCACAGACTGTTCTTGTGTTCATCGACATACGGGGTCACCAGGGTAGTTCTGTATAACTGTGTAGTGTGCTTCAGACGAAGAATGCCCGTCCCTGGATATTATTGACTCCTCTCCATGCGTGCCTTTCCCAGTTAGTCTCCCCTCATACCGCGATTTAGGGAGACCAATCTTCTTAAGGCCAGGAATGAAGTCAACACAAAACCCAATGACATCCTCTGTTTGATGGCCCATGGAGATGCTTCCTTCTGGCCTAGCGCGGCTACAGACATATTTCTTTAGGACTCCCATGAACCTCTCAAAGGGGAACATATTGTGTAGAAATACGGGGCCCAGAATGACAATCTCGTCGACTAGATGAACTAGGACGTGCGTCATGATATTGAAGAAGGATGGTGGGAACACCAGCTCGAAACTGACAAGACATTGCGCCACATCACTCCTTAGCCTTGGTATGATTTCTGGATCAATCACCTTCCGAGAGATTGCATTCAGGAATGCACATAGCTTCACAATGGCTAATCGGACGTTTTCCGGTAGAAGCCCCCTCATTGCAACCAGAAGCAGTTACGTCATAATCACGTGGCAGTCATGAGACTTTAGGTTCTGGAACTTTTTCTCTGCCACATTTATTATCCCTTTTATATTCGACGAGAAGCTAGACGGGACCTTCATACTGAGCAGGCATGCAAAGAAGATTTCCTTCTCTTCTTTGGTAAGAGCGTAGCTGGCAGGACCTTCGTACTGCTTTGGAGGCAGGCCGTCTTTTTCGCGCAAACGTTGCAGATCCTCCCGTGCCTCCGGTGTATCTTTTGTCTTCCCATACACGCCCAAGAAGCCTAGCAGGTTCACGCAAAGGTTCTTCGTCACGTGCATCACGTTGATTGAAGAGCGGACCTCTAGGTCTTTCCACTATGGTAGGTCCCAAAATATAGATTTTTTCTTCCACACGGGTGCGCGTCCCTCATCGTCATTCGGAACAGATAGTCCTCCGGGACCCTTACCAAAGATTACATGTAAATCATTGACCATAGCAAGTACGTGATCACCGGTACGCATGTCGGGCTTCTTCCGGTGATCTGCCTCGCCTTTGAAATGCTTGCCTTTCTGTCGAGATTGATGATTGGTCGGAAGAAATTGACGATGCCCCAGGTACACATTCTTCCTGTATCTGTCCAGGTATATACTTTGGGTGTCATATAAACAGTGCGTGCATGCATGGTATCCCTTGTTTGTTTGTCCTGAAAGGTTACTGAGAGGAGGCCAATCATTGATGGTTACAAACAGCAACGCATGTAGGTCAAATTCCTCCTGGTTGGGCTCATCCCACGCACGTACACCTTGTCCATTCCACAGCTGTAAAAGTTCTTCAACTAATGGCCTTAGGTACACATCAATGTCGTTGCCGGGTTGCTTAGGGCCTTGCATCATAATGAACTTCCGCTTCATGCACAGCCAAGGAGGAAGGTTATAGATACATAGAGTCACGGGCCAGGTGTTGTGATTGCTGCTCTGCTCCCCAAAAGGATTAATGCCATCCGCACTTAAACCAAACCATATGTTCCTTGTGTCACCTGCAAAATCCTCCCAGTACGTTCTCTCGATTTTTCTCCACTGCGACCCGTCAGCGGGTGCTCTCAATTTCCCGTATTTCTTACGGTCCTCTGCGTGCCATCGCATCAACTTGGCATACTCTTTGTTTCTAAACAGACGTTTCAACCGTGGTATTATATGAGCATACCACATCACCTTGGCAGGAACCCTCTTCCTAGGGCGCTCGCCGTCAACATCACCAGGGTCATCTCGTCTGATCTTATACCGCAAGGCACCGCATACCGGGCATGCGTTCAAATGCTCGTACGCACCGCGGTACAAGATGCAGTCATTAGGGCATGCATGTATCTTATGCACCTCCAATCCTAGAGGGCATACGACCTTCTTTGATGCGTACGTACTGTCGGACAATTCGTTATCCTTTAGAAGCTTCTTCTTCAATATTTTGAGTAGTTTCTCAAATCCTTTGTCAGGCACACCATTCTCTGCCTTCCACTGCAGCAATTCCAGTACGGTACCGGGCTTCGTGTTGCCATCTTCACAATTGGGGTACAACCTTTTTTTGTAATCCTCCAACATGCGATCGAACTTTAGCTTCTCCTTTTCACTTTCGCACTGTCTCCTTGCATCAACAATGACCCGGGGGAGATCATCGTCGGGCACAACATCGTCTGGTTCCTCTTGACCTTCAGCAGCTTCCCCCGTTGCAGCATCACCGTATTCCGGGGGCACATAGTTGTCATCGTCCTCTTCTTCTTCGTTGTCTTCCATCATAACCCCTATTTCTCCGTACTTGGTCCAAACATTATAGCGTGGCATGAAACCCTTATAAAGCAGGTGGGTGTGAAGGGTGCTCGAGTCGGAGTAAGACCTCGTATTCCCACAGATAGTGCATGGACAGCACATAAAACCATTCTGCTGGTTTGCCTTAGCCACTTCGACAAAATTATGCACGCCATTAATGTACTCTGAGGTGCGTCTGTCACCGTACATCCATTGCCGGTTCATCTGCTTGAATTTATATATAATTAAGTGTGTCAAAAACCATTACAGAACGTCGTGGATAGATAAGTGATCAAATTACACTAGTGCAGAACCGGGCAATAGCACCGGTTCGTAAGGCCCTTTAGTGCCGGTTCCATAACCGGCACTAAAGCGTGGGCACTAAAGCCCCCCCCCCCCCTTTAGGACCGGTTCAACACGAACCGGTGCTAAAGGGCAACCACGTGGCACGAGCCAGCTCCGGGGGCCGGGAGCCCTTTAGTACCGGTTGGTAAAACCAACCGGTACTACAAGGTTTGGTTTTTTTTGGTTTTATGATTTCTTGTTCATTTAATTTTGTGTTTTCAATTTAATTCTTTTTCGTTTGCTGGTATTTTACGATACTACACATTGTACACGTTATGCGTATATATATATATATATATATATATATATATATATATATATATATATATATATATATATATAGATAAATAGAATTACCACTGTTTAATCATCATAGTCATTACCGCTATCTAATCACCACCAACACTAGCTTAAAGAAAAATCATTCACTTGTACCAGAAGCAAGGATATCATCGAGTTCAACATGGTCATGATATTACAAGCGTTCATAACACCACAAAATCAAATCATCCTTTGATATTAAGTTCAGGACGAAGAACACGGACATGACAGGACAAGTACTAAGATAATGAACTAGCTAAATCACTCCTGCTACTCTCTCTTAGGTAAAATAGCATAGAACATGTATAGCTCTCCTGATTCATCATACTGGAGCATGCAGATGAACATGTCTCCTAATCGTGGGCTGCGCTTCTCCTTGGTGCCCCCTAGTACTTCTCTGGGATCGTTAACAACTTTGCTCCAATCTTTCAATATTAAGCATTCATCGCTTTTAGAAATCCTAAATGCACTCATGTGCAATGTAGGATATCTTGGCCGTAAGCTAACCATTGACATGTGACCTTTAGTCTCGATCCACTGAGGCACAACTGTCATCGGGAGTCCCTGTTGAAGAACATCGTATAGTAATTAATATACTTAGCAATGAAATTTAAGAAAAAAATAATGTATGCAAAAGATGCACTGAGGACAAATAGTAAAAATCTTACCATCACTCGTAAATAGATGTGACCGTAGTTCAATACAATCACTATTGGTCGCACGTTTTGAGAACTATCATTTCTAAGTGCATGAAGATAATTTGTCTTGACAGTATGAAGATCCTCAAGCCATGAAACATAATGACTTATCTCCTCGCAGTTTAGTTCAGCTCCGGGACAGAAGTAGGTCATGTCTACCAAGCGCCGGACAGATGATGCTAAAGCGCCTATCATCAACAAGGAAATTTCGGTCGCACAGGCCGCGCTGGTCTTCACAGTATTCGCACGTAATGAAATCATTTTCGTCGTCAGACGACATTTCCTATTAATTAGATCATCAAATCTCAGATATCTAAATTTTCTTACTAAAAATAAACTAGTTCTATTAATTCAACTAATTCAACTAAGAATTTACTAAAAATAAACTAGTTCTATTAATTTTCTTACTAAAATATATAAAGTAGCTATATATAGTAATATTTTAATTAGATCATCAAATCTCATATACCTAAAAATAAACTAGTTGTACAAATTCAACTAGTTCAACTCCGCATTTACTAAAAATAAACTAGTTATATTAATTCAACTTGTTCAAATAATCTCATATACCTAAATTTTCATACTAAAAATAAACTTGTTCTATTAATTTTCATACCAAAAATAAACTAGTTATATTAATTCAACTAGTTCAAATCTCATATATATACCTAATTAATATCTAGCTAATTCATCTAAAAGAAGATTTTCTAACTTTTTTTAACTATTTCTATAACTAAAAAACAGAAAAATTTCTAACAATTCTAACTTTTTTATAACTATTTCTATAACTAAAAAACAGAAAAAAATTCTAACAATTCTAACATTTCTATAACATTTCTAACAATGCTATATAACTAACTATTTCTATAACTAAAAAAAGAAAAATTTCTAACATTTTTATAAATATTTCTATAACTAAAAACTAAAAAAATGTATGTTTGTGTGTGTGTGCTCACCGGTGAGGTGAGAGGCGATGGGGGGCGACGACGGGGACGGCGACGGGGACGGCGACGACGGGGCGGCGATGGGAGCGGCGACGGGGCGGCGACGACGGGGCGGCAACGGGGACGGGGCGGCGACGCGGATGGGGCGACGACGGGGCGGCAACGGGTGCAGAGGAGAAGAAGCAGATGAGAAACTGAAATTTTTGAAGCGTTTTCTTATATAGGATGGACCTTTAGTACCGGTTGGAGCCACCAACCGGTACTAAAGGCCTGTTTTGGCCAGGCCAAGCGGCGGGAAGCGCACCCCCTTTAGTACCGGTTGGTGGCTCCAACCGGTACTAAAGACACCCCTTTAGTATCGGTTGGTGTCACGACCCGATACTAAAGGGGGTGCGCTGGCGCAGGTGCTGTGCGGCAAGTTTAGTCCCACCTCGCTAGCCGAGGGCCGTCCGCACTAGTTTATAACCACCCGTGAAGTAGCTCTCTCGAGCTCCTCTCCAAAGCAGGCCTACTGGGCCTACATGTTCTGTGCTGCCCTATGGGCCTACTGGGCTTTGCAAGCCTGCATCCTGGCCCAACAACAGGTTGGGTTTCTAGTCGTATGCAGGCCGCTCTGGCCTAGTAGGCGCGTTTTTTATTGCTTTATTTATTTTTGAGTTGTTTTTTTGTGTATTTAGAGTTTCTTTGTGAATATTTTTGCTTTAGGTACAAAAAATTACAAACTTTCTGTTAGTGCCCGTAGTTTTCAAATTTAAATAGTGTAATTTTTGAATTAATTGAAATTAGTGTGAATCGCTAGTTTGTTAATAACTTAACTTTAAGAATTAGTAAAGGCATGAAAGAATTTGTTTGCACATAAAATTTCTTCGCGTTTCAAATGCCAAAACACATTACTACCCTAACTATTACAGAGATTCCCTTCTGGATGTGAAACACAGAAGAAAGTGATGATAGTGAAGCCGATCACATCAAAGATCTTTGGGTGTGAAACTTTTTCTTCGCGTGTGTCACTTTGCGTCGTAACCATGGAAAATCATCATCATTTAACGAGATGCTCGGGTCAATATTCACTGTTTATGGAGCAATTTCATCAAACTTTTCATAATCTTCTGACTTGTCTGTCTTGTCATCCACTCCCACGATGTTTCTCTTCCCAGAAAGAACTATGTGCCGCTTTGGCTCATCGTACGATGCATTCGCTTCCTTATCTTTTCTTTTTCTTGGCTTGGTAGACATGTCCTTCACATAGAAAACCTGTGCCACATCATTGGCTAGGACGAATGGTTCATCTGCATACGCAAGATTGTTGAGATCCACTGTTGTCATTCCGTACTGCGGGTCTTCCGTTACCCCGCCTCGTGTCATATTGACTCATTTGCACCGAAACAAAAGGACCTTCAAACCATGTCGATAGTAAAGTTCCCATATGTCCTGTATATAACCATAATATGTTTCCTTTCCCGTCTTGGTTTCTGCATCAAAGCGGACACCACTGTTTTGGTTGGTGCTCTTCTTATCTTGTGCGATCGTGTAAAATGTATTACCATTTATGTCGTACCCTTTGAAAGTCATTATATTCGAAGATGATAACTAGGACAGCAAGTATAGGTCATCTTCAATAAAGGTGTCATGCATGGTACGTGTCTGCAACCAGCTGGCGAAACTCCTGGTTTGTTCACGTGTAATCCAGTCATCACACTGCTCCGGGTGTTTGTAGCGTAGCAAATTCTTGTGTTCATCCATATACGGAGCCACCAAGGCGGAATTCTGCAGAACTGTGTAGTGTGCTTTAGTGAGAGAATGTCCGTCCATACATATTATTTGTTCGCCTCCTAGCGTGCCTTTGCCATCCAGTCTGCCCTTATACCGCGATTCAGGAATACCAATCGGCTTAAGGTCAGGAATAAAGTCAATACAAAACTCAGTGACCTCCTCATTGTGATGGCCCTTGGAGATGCTTCCTTCTGGCCTAGCACGGTTATGAACATATTTCTTTAAGACTTCCATGAACCTCTCAAAGGGAAACATATTGTGTGGAAATACAGGACTCAAAACGTTAATCTCTTCGCATAGGTGAACTAGGACGTGCGTCATGATGTTGAAGAAGGATGGTGGGAACACCAACTCGAAACTGACAACACATTGCACCAAATCATTCTCTAACCTTGGTATGATTTCTGGATCGATTACCTTCTGAGAGATTGCATTGAGAAATGCACATAGCTTCACAATGGCTAATAGAACGTTTTCCAGTAGAAGCCCCCTCAATGCAACCGGAAGCAGTTGCGTCATAATCACGTGGCAGTCATGAGACTTTAGGTTCTGGAACTTTTTCTCTGCCATGTTTATTATTCCCTTTATATTCGACGAGAAGCCAGATGGTACCTTAATACTGAGTAGGCATTCAAAGAAGATTTCCTTCTCCTCTTTGGTAAGAGGGTAGCTTGCATGACCCTGATGTATGCCGTCTTTTCCGTGCATACGTTGCTGGTCCTCCCGTGCCTCGGGTGTATCTTTTGTATTCCCATACATGCCTAAGAAGCCAAGCAAGGTCACACAAAGAATCTTCATCACGTGCATCACGTCGATTGCGGAGTGGATCTCTAGGTCTTTCCAATAGGGCAGGTCCCAAAATATAGATTTCTTCTTCCACATCGGTGCACGTCCGTCAACGTCATTCAGAACAGGTTGTCCTAAAGGACCCTTTCCAAAGACCTCCTTCAAATCCTTGACCATATCATGTACATCAGCACCAGTAGGGTGGCGAGGCTTCGTCCGGTGATCCGCCTCACCTTTGAAATGCTTGCCTTTCTTTCTTACGAGATGCCTGCTCGGAAGAAATCGACGATGTTCTAGGTACACATTTTTCTTACAATTAGCCAAATATATACTGTCGGTGTCGTCCAAACAGTGCGTGCATGCGCGGTATCCCTTGTTTGTCTGTCCTGAAAGGTTACTGAGAGCAGGCCAATAATTGATGGTCACGAACAGCAACGCCTTTAGGTCAAATTCTTCCCCCATGTGCTCATCCCACGCACGTACACCTGTTGCATTCCACAGTTGTAAGAGTTCTTCAACTAATGGCCTTAGGTACACATCAATGTCGTTGCCGGTTTGCTTAGGGCATTGGATGAGCACTGGCATCATAATGAGCTTCCGCTTCATGCACAACCAAGGAGGAAGGTTATACAAACATAGAGTCACAGGCCAGGTGCTATGGTTGCTGCTCTGCTCCCCAAAAGGATTAATGTCATCTGCGCTTAGACCAAACCATACGCTCCTTGCGTCATCTGCAAACTCCTTCCCGTACTTTCTTTCGATTTTTCTCCACTGCGACCCGTCAGCGGGTACTCTCAACTTTCTGTCTTTCTTACGGTCTTCTCTGTGCCATCGCATCGCCTTGGCATGCTCTTTGTTTTGGAACAAACGTTTCAACCGTGGTATTATAGGAGCATACTACATCACCTTGGCCGAAATCTTCTTCCTGGGGCGCTCGCCCTCGACATCACCAGGGTCATCACGGCTGACCTTAGAGCGCAATGCACCGCATACCGGGCAAGCATTCAAATCCTCGTACTCACCGCGCGGTAGAGGATGCAATCATTAGGGCATGCATATATCTTCTACACCTCTAACCCTAGAGGGCAGACAGCCTTCTTTGCTTCGTACATACTCTCGGGCAATCCGTTCTCCTTTGGAAGCATATCCTTTATCATTACCAGCAACTTTCCAAATTCCTTGTCAGATACACCATTCTCTGCCTTCCATTGCAGCAATTCCAGTGTGGTGCCCAGCTTTTTCTTGTCACCTACGCAATTCGGGTACAACAATTTTTTGTGATCCTCTAACATGCGCTGCAACTTCTTCTTCTCCAAATCACTTGCGCAGTTTCTCTTTGCATCGGCAATGGCCCGACCTAGATCATCAACGGGCTCATCTGATGCCTCTTCTTCAGCTTCTTCCCGAATTGGCGGCTCAGCTTCTTCCCGCATTACCGGCTCAGCTTCTTCCCCCATTGTTGTATCATCGTATTCAGGGAACCCATGGCCAGGATAGTTGTCGTCGTCCTATTCTTCTTCATTGTCTTCCATCATAACCTCTATTTCTTCGTGCTTGGTCAGAACATTATAGTGGGGCACGAAACCTGACTTAAACAGGTGGACGTCAATGGTTCTTGACTTAGAGTAATTTTGACCATTCTTACAGATAGCACATGGACAAGGCATGAAACCATCCACCCGCTTGTTTGCCTCAGCCGCAAGCAGAAAAGTTTGCACGCCATTAATGAACTCGGGAGAGCATCGGTCATCGTACATCCATTGTCGGCTCATCTTCAATACATAGCACCAAAAACACCAACTTAATACAAGTTCATACATAAAGTTCATACAACACTTAAATGCAACAAACAAATAACTCTCTAGCTAAAGCATTTAAATGCAACAACAAATACGATCAAGATCGCAACTAAGGTAACAATTGATCCAACAGCATAATGATACCAAGCCTCACTATCGATGGCATATTTTCTAATCTTTCTAATCTTCAAGCGCATTTTCTCCATCTTGATCTTGTGATCATCGACGACATCGGCAACATGCAACTCCAATTCCATCTTCTCGTCCTCAATTCTTTTCAATTTTTCTTTCAAGTACTCGTTTTCTCTTTCAACTAAATTTAACCTCTCCTAGATATTCTAACTAAGTGTTATTTTGGACCTCAAATTGCATATAAATCAAATACTAGCACATATATTTCCTCCCAAATTACTAAACTCACAAATTAATCACTGTATAAAGCATTGAAAGAGCTAATCTAGCAATGAGAGATGAAAGGACAAAGTTGCTAACCTTTGTGATCATTTGAATGGATGGGGGCCTTCAAATCTTGACAAATTTTGGGCAAAATGTGTGATGAGCTCGAGAGGAAGAGGGGAAGAACAGAGAGGAGAGGGGAAAGGGGAAGAACAGAGCGAGCTCGGGTGGACGAAGGGTTTATGTACGACCACCTTTAGCACCGGTTCGTGCCAAGAACCGGATCTAAAGGTGCTGGAGGGGCCCCAAACTGACAACATCCTGCCACCACTCTCATTAGTACCGGTTCGTGGCACGAACCGGTGCTAAAGGTTCGTCACGAACCGATACTAATGAGAGCGGCCCGGCTAGCCGTTGGAACCGGCACTAATGTACACATTAGTGCCGGCTCAAATTCAAACCGGCACTAATGTGCTTCACATTTGACCCTTTTTCTACTAGTGTTAATGTAAGTTCATCATCACATTATATTCAAAGTACATGCATATATAGCTCACCACGGTGGTGCCGGCGACGAGATCGGCGCGGGCGATCGACGGCGGTGAAGACGGGAACGGGACGTACGACGGACTGCTCAACCTAGCCAAATCTCGGAGAAAATGGAGCTTCGAGTTCGAGCTTCGAGAGGAGAAAGCTTAACTAGTGTGGCTCGGGCATTTCATCGAGTACCTCATGTGCATATATGGGAGGTGAGCTAGAGCACCACACAACTCACGTTGCCGGCCAGAAAAAATAGAGCAGTGTGGGCTCGCCGACGATTGGGTATATATAAGCAACCAATTGGTCCCGGTTCATTACAGGAACCGGGTCTAAAGGCCACCCATTTGTCCCGGTTCCAGTTATGAACCGGGACCAATGGGTGTGGGCCAGGTGCGAGGCCCATTGGTCCCGGTTCATGCCAGGAACCTGGACAAATGGGCCCAGACCAGCCGGGACAGATGCCCAACGAGGCCTGGCCGGCCCCCTGGCCGCATGAACCGGGACGTATGCACCCATGGGTCCCGGTTCGTGGTTGAACCTGGACTAATGGGCTCGCCAGGCCAGAACCAAAGCCTTTGTTTTGAACTAGTGCATTGATCTACAACAACATAGATATGCAAAAACTATCAGGACTAAGTTCATGATAAATTAAAGTTCAATTAATCATATTACGTAAGAACTCCCACTTAGATAGACATCCCTCCGGTCATCTAAATGATCACCTGATCCAAATCAACTAAACCATGTCCGATTCTCACGTGAGATGGAGTAGTTTCAATGGTAAACATCTTATGTTGATCATATCTACTATATGATTCACGCTTGACCTTTCGGTCTCCAGTGTTCCGAGGTCATATCTGCATATGCTAGGCTCGTCAAGTTTAACCCGAGTATTCTGCGTGTGCAAAACTGGCTTACACCCGTTGTATTTGAACGTAGAGCTTATCATACCCGATCATCACATGGTGTCTCGGCACGATGAATTTTCGCAATGGTGCATACTCAGGGAGAACACTTATACCTTGAAATTTTGTAAGGGATCATCTTATAATACTACCGTCGTACTAAGCAAAATAAGAAGCATAATAAGATAAACATCACATGCAATCAAAATATGTGACATGGTATGGCCATCATCATCTTGTGCTTTTGATCTCCATCTCCAAAGCACCATCATGATCACCTTCGTCATCGGGCGACACCTTGATCTCCATCGTAGCATCGTTGTCGTCTCGCCAACTTTGCTTCCACGACTATCGCTACCACTTAGTGATAAAGTAAAGCAATTACATGGCGATTGCATTTCATACAGTAAAGCGACAACCATATGGCTCCTGCCAGTTGGTGATAACTTTACAAAACATGATCATCTCATACAAAACCGTATCACTCATCATGTCTTGACCATATCACATCACAACATTCCCGGCAAAAACAAGTTACACGTCCTTTACTTTGTTGTTGCAAGTTTTACATGGCAGCTACGGGCTTTGCAAGAACCGTTCTTACCTACGCATACAAAACCACAACGATGTTTCGTCAAGTATGTGATCCTTTAACCTTCAGAGGGACCGGACGTAGCCACACTCGATTCAGCTAAAGTGAGAGAGACAGACACCCGCCTGTCACCTTTAAGCAACGAGTGCTCATAACGGTGAAACCAGTCTCGTGTAAGCATACGCGTAATGTCGGTCCGGGCCGCTTCATCTCACAATACCGCCGAAGCAAAGTATGACATGCTGGTAAGCAGTATGACTAGTATCATCCACAACTCACTTGTGTTCTACTCATGCATATCATCTACGCATAGACCTGGCTCTGATACCACTGTCGAGGAACGTAGTATTTCAAAATTTTCCTACGATCACGCAAGATCTATCTACCAGATGCATAGCAATGAGGGGGAGAGTGTGTCTACATACCCTTGTAGACCGAAAGCGGAAGCGTCAAGTGATGCGGTTGATGTAGTCGAACTTCTTCGTGATTCAACCGATCAAGCACCGAACGTACAACACCTCCGCGTTCAGCACACGTTCAGCTTGATGACGTCCCATGAGCTCTTGATCCAGTTGAGCTTCACAGGAGAGTTTCGTCAACACGATGGCGTGGTGACAGATATGATGTATCTACCGGCGCAGGGCTTCGCCTAAGCACTGCAACGGTATGGCCGAGGTGTGTTTGTGTGGAGGGGGAGCACCGCACACGGTTGGAGAGATCAACTTGTGTGTTCTAGGGTGCCCCCTGCCCCCGTATATAAAGGAGCAAGGGGGCACCACCCACCAGTCCGGCGCACTCCTCAACCAGGACACCAGCTGGATATGAAGCCGCCGCAGCCACCTGCCACTAATCTATCTTCAGTGTTGTACTGTTGCATGTTCCTTGTCAGGTCTATCTGCCGTCGGCGCCACCAAGGCGCCAGACAACGCGACTATCCTGCACGTATCCATCCACACGCGCCCGTCGCCGAAGCTCCTTAGCGCCATGCCGCCGGGATCCATCGTCGGCCTTGCGGTAGATGAAACACGCTCCTCCTCGTCCCCTCCAGCCAGCTCCTGCTTCAAAACAATGCCCTCAGGAGGGAGCACGACACCAAAGGCGCCGTCATCGTCCGATCCGGTAGACCCAGATCAAGGGTTTCCCCTAGAACATCTCGACCATGTTGACACAATTTGCAACGGCGATGCCTCAACAGGGGGCGTCGGAGACGCCGTCATCGTCCGCCATGACCAAAGTCGGCGCGATTTTCACCGGAAGTAGCGCCAGCACGATCTCACCGCAGACCGGATTCTAGCACACCCTCTCCATGTAGACGTATGGTGTCGACGGAAAGCCGGTTGAGGACCACCGGCCGCCCCACCCCGACCCCATCACGCGCCGCCGGCCGGCCATAGCCGAACCACGACGGATCTGGCCGGGACGCCAGATCCACGGCCACAGCCGCCGCCCATCGCATAGAAGAGAATCCCACCGAAGGACCTCGCCATCCCTGGGTTCGCCGGCTGCCGCCGCACAGCCAAGACGCCGCCGTGGCTACCGCACGAAGACACCCCGCACGAGGCACCCCAGCCGCCTGATGGGAGATACGTCGCTTCCCTCCTGCCCTAGCCCTTTAGGTGTCGGGCACCGCCACCACCGCGGCCATTGCCGGCGGCAGCGCCGCAGAGATCGCCTCGCGGGAGGGCTGGCGGGGCGAGGAGTTGGCCCCCTGGGTGGCGGTGTGAGTGGGTCGGGTGCAATCGTCAGGGCGAGGTGACTGAGTTAGTTATGTCTAACCCCCATTATAAAATGTCGGGTCCAATCCTCAGGGCGAGGTGACATAGGACGATGGCTGGTAGGTTGCCAATGTTGAATGCACATTCTGGCATTCTCTCAAACATCTGGCCGGCGCTGATGCCCCCTCCCATCCACAACAGCCTCAGACTGGAGTGCCTCCCTCTTCTTGCGCGGGTGACTGGCAATCGCATGCAGGAGTCCCACCCAGCTACTATATTTGTTCAATGAATGGGTAATACTCCGTCTTTGAATCCTGACATGTGCATCATGGGCATGGAAAGTTGGGTTGGCTCAATACTCAGACCCATCGAATTGAGTTGACATATCAGCTATCCCCTCTACCCGCTGCTAGACTTGAGCATCACCTACGGACCATTACTGCTCACTGCCCTGACGATGATAGTGATAGAGAAAATAACTGGAAGGTGGAGGATGCTCGTTGTCCTTATATATGTGCAAGTAGTATCTGGCTCTTTGCCCATCGGAGTTGGAAGGATTGCCCAGAAGGCCAAAGCTGTCGTGCATGACATGGAGGTGGACATGATCTGTGGACGTTCTTTTTTTTTTGAACTGTACTCAGTGGTAGTCCAGTGGTCAAGCTCGTCTCTCTTCTGAAGGGAGCCATTGCTGATCGAATAAACTGATCTACCTAATTAGTGACGCAGGCTTACAGTGAAAGCAAAACACAAACAACCTAATTTGTAGTGTAGCATTCCGAGTGAAACCAATCGAACCTTCTAGCACGATGACTCCAAAGCAATGGCCCGAGAACTGGACACCTTAAGCAGAGCATGCTGAATATGTTGAGTATATTGATAAGATTGAAAACATAGGTTAGACTAGAAAGTATTCTGGCTTGCCTTGTACTTCGCAAAAATGAAATATTAACATGGATATTTGCAATACTGAATTTTATATTGAAATTAGTGATATAGAACTGAGTCGGGTGATCGTCGTTATGTTTTTCAGTACTGAAATCATTTTTGAAATATTAAGGTAGATAATCACAATACTGAGTTTTAGTACCGAAATTAGTGATATACAACTAAGTTGGGTCATTGTGGTGCTGTTTTTCAGTATTGAAATACTAACGTGGGTAATCTCAATGCTAAATTTTAGTACCGAAATTAGTGATATATAACAGAGCCACGTCTTCGTCGAGCTATTTTTCAGTACTGAAATCAATACTGCATTATTAACATGGATCATCGCAATACCGAATATTAGTACCGAAATTAGTGATATACAGCTAAGTTTCGTGATCATCTTTTTATCCAATACTAAAATATTATGTGGATAATCGCAATACTGAATTTTAGTACTAAAATAAGTGATATACAACTGAGTGGGGTCAACACGGTGCTGTATTTCAGTACTGAAATCAGTATTAAAATATTAACGTGGATAATCACAATACTGAATTTTTGTACCGAAATTAGTGATATATAACTGAGAAGGGTCATCGTGGTCCTATTTTTGAGTATTGAAATCAGTATTGCAATATTAATGTGGATAATCACAATACTGAATTTTAGTACCGAAATTAGTTATATATAACCGAGTTGGGTCATCGTGGTCCTGTTTTTGAGTATTGAATTCAGTATTGAATTATTTATGTGGATTATCAGAATACTGAGTTTTAGTACCGAAATTATATATTTGTGTTTCAAATTTTCTCTGCATTCATCGGCCGTTCTTAGCCTAACAGTCCAGACACATGATTCGCGTGATGATCATAACTATGTTTGTGCTTCTTGAGAAGGTTGCAATAGAAACCACATCCGTTGAGTTAACCGATGCAGGACTAAAATTGGAGCGAATATAGGGCTGTAGTACTGTTTTCATTACAAATCGATGATGAGTTGAAACTTATTATCCTACCAATTAGCATTGGTGACAAACAAATAAACACAGTATATGTGTATTTCAATTTTACTCCTTGATTTTTGAGAAACATTGATGCTCCTTTAATATGAAGACAACAAGGGTATGGTTAGATGAAAAAGAGCTAAGCATATAATGTAAAAATATTTATGTGCTGACAATCATCACATATATAAGTGGGTGGCCGACTTCGTCCTTTAATATGCTCGTGCTCTATAAACTTGGACACGGAAGTTAGTTAGTAAGTGTAGGTAATTACTCTCCACTAGCATATTCAGATGACAAATATTGCAGGAGTAGGTCGTAGGCGATCATTGCATTCTGCGCCATTCGTTGTGCATGTATTTCTACACCCTCCATCTCATCATCCATATCACTAGCTGACATCTATCTCTGTGTGCCTTCATATTGAACCAACACATAGAACTGTAAGCGGAAATTTAAGGTCACCGATGGAGAGAGAGTTAAGACTATATGTGTTGGATTGGGATGCATCGACAGTAAGAATTAAAGATTATCCCATAAAGGCAGGGAGAATGAGTCATTTATAAGTGCTGGGATAGTTATGCTCGGTACTGGCACCAACCCCTAGCGGCCTATTACTTTCCGACAAGTTGGACTTGCACCTGGAGTCTCACAAATATGCTCCATGAATTATTTGTTGCTGGCAAGAACATCCTATGACATGATCAGTATCAGTTGGGAGGTGGGACGTGTACTCATGAGCAAAGTCCGATCCAACGGCTCGCTGAGCTAGGACGCAAAGGTTAAAATAAGCCGGTTGAATTGGATCCCAAATCCTTTAGCATAAATGGCGACTGAGTTTAGAAGATTTTTCTGCGCTATGGATGACAAGTAGTGAACTGATGATGAACAGCGCAAAACCATTAGCAGAATGTTGTTGAATTAACTTGGAGCCTACATGATTAGATCAGACGTGGCTTCTATTAAAAATTTTGCCATTTTTCACCATAGGGAAAAAAGACACATGTAACAATAATGGGATAGATGCTTAGAAGGTGAAGACGCAAAAGGATTGACTACAACTAATATTCAACGTCTTGTTGGTTTTTTTTGCGGAAAAAGAGTGCATCCTCCAGCGCCAGCATTAGAAATTTGCATTGAACCAATTTATTGATAATTAAGCAGTTCAAACATAGTCTTCATGTCTCGACAAGCAAAAGGGCTCACAATGAGATAGCCACAACCGGCGGAATAAATTTAGATAGCCACAACCGGCGGAATAAATTTAGATAGGAGACTAAACACCTATCCTATTACATGATCGCCATCCAAACCGGTTGAAGATAGCCCGTGCTACAGTCTCCCATCGGATAGATCCAGTAACCATACGCTCCCTAGCATCCATCGGAGTGAGTAGCGACCACATACGGATCAAAGTAAAGGCCCGAAAGATAACCTGCAAAAAATGAATATGTGTTGCTCTATTAAAAACCAAATCATTTCTGCAGTTCCATATAGCCCACAAAAGAGCATATACTCCAACGCGAATATTCTTTGCCAATTATGTGTCTACTCCATTTAGCCACGTACCAAATAATGTGTGAATGCTATTAGGAGGGTTGACGTTAAACGCTATATGAAGTGAATGCCGTAGAATTTTAGCCATAGGGAAATCAAGAAAGAGGTGTTTGATAGATTCATCATGATCACATAAACTATATCGTCGAGATCCTGTCCAGTTATGTTTTGCCGAATTGTCTTTAGTGAGAATGACTTGTTTGTGGACAAACCACATGAACACTTTAATCTTTAAAGACACTTTGACTTTCTAAATATTCGTGGATCTAGGGATCGAGCCAGAGTTAATAATATCCACATACATGGATTTAACAGAAAATACCCCATTCTAGGTTAATTTCCGGTGCCTTATCTGGCTGTAGAGAAAGGGTAACATCCATCAATCTTCGCACAAGATAGAGCCACGCTTCCCAACGGTTACCCGCTAAAGTCCTTCTGAATTGAATATTGAGAGGATTTGACTGTAATATTGTTGCAATGCAAGCATCTCTACGCTGGACAATATTATATAGAGAAGGATATTGGATAGCTAGATGTGCCTCCCCTAGCCACGTATCCTCCTAGAATCTCGTGGAAGTACCATTGCAACTATAAATTTTGTCCTTCGGAAAAAGGCTGATTGCACTCTCATCAGCCCTTTCCAAAACGACGAATCAGTGGGTCTGACCGTCACTTGGGACAGGGTTTTAGAATGAAGGTACTTATTGCGCAGAATCTGGGCCCATGTTGCATCGATCTCTACAGATAGTTTGAATAGCCACTTGCTGAACAGGCATCTGTTCTTCACCTCTAAATTTTCAATGCCAAGACCACCTTGGTCTTTTGGCCTACAAATAATATCCCGCTTGGCAAGTCTGTATTTTCGTTTTAACTCAACACTTTGCCAAAAGAAGTGCGATCGATAGAAGACTAGTCTCTTCCAATCCCCTACTGGTATCTCGAAAAAGGACAAGAGAAACATTGACATACTGGTGAGTACCGAATTAGTGAGAATTAAACGGCCTCCATATGACTTAAGTCTGCCATTCCAGCAACTTAGTTTCTTTTCAAATCCATCTTCAATGCACTTCCACTCCTTCACATCCCATCAGCTACAACAGAACTCAGGCACATAGAAGTATGCTCTCGGTTTGGTTGGGAAGGGTTAGTTTAGCTACATGCATGTAGTTTCTCTGATATTAGATTGCTACTAGATGTTCCATTATACATGGTTCATTCACCTAGTGTCATGGGTGTAGTAGGATTGGGAGGTGACGGGAATCCAGGTGGGTGGGGAAACGAACTAATACACACTTGGTGAATCTGTGGATTGGTGCAAACCATTGCTAGACCAACGCAATGGGGAAGTAAAATGCGAGCCACCAAAGGAACATGCATCATGGTATCACCGCAAGATTGAGTGGAATTATTTCCGAACCCTGATATAAACCAATCGAAGTAAAATGCGTTAACTAAGCATTTTGATTAATGCGTATAGGCCGGTGGTCTTTTTTATTGTACCAAATATCATTCCATGGGTCTTGGTAATTATCCCTCTGATAGAAACAGATTTCCACACAGATGGTCCACGCGCCAGGACTACATACATATATATCACTACAAGTCAAAGGTTTTTTGAACCAGAAGGGATGTGCGGCCTCCATAATAGAATTTTATTTAAACTATAAATGTTTACAAGAGAGGGTTGTACCAGGAAAATGAAACAAACGAGAACTAGCTAATCTCTATTATTATTTTTGAAGAGGCTCAAGCAGAGCCCAACTTTGAATATATTAAGGTAGCTATCAACCAGCTACGGATTACACAAGCCCACCATTACAACCACGGATAAAGAAAACAAACGACCAAAAGATACAAGCGGGTACTCTAGAGAGCTAACAACTCTATGCTAAGACAAGCACTAAACAGAATTAAAATGGAAGCACTTCTAGCAAAGCATAGACCCCAGCCTCGCCGAGCCCCCATGTATTATCCTCGGGGAAGAGTCCTTGTGACGTGCGTCTTGGAATCGGGGCCGTGGGCTAGGCGAACATTGTTGTCGTAAAAAGGAATCCATCCACCTAAAGCAAATAGATCACATCAAAAGTTGCTTGCCTGACATTGTCATGCTGAAGTTTCCGCCATCGCCATGACTGTACTCCGTCGACTTCGTTGGAAATTCGTGTGCACATGCTCCACTGTCCGACGAAACTTTGTGATGTCGTGCGGTGGGCCTCGGTGTAGCTCCGATGGAGCGTGGCCCCAGTTGCTCCCTTCCTTCCCCAAGTCCGCCTCAGCTTCTTCTCTAATGGTGTGTCCAGCGGCGGCAGTCCTCCCCTTCCCTTGCCGTTCTATCAATTTTTTTACTAGATGTGCCCAGCCATATTGAAGATATGGATTCACTAAAAAACTAACTAATAAGAGTTTGTTTTCTGTCGTTTTAATTATGTTTTCTAGGGACAATGGTGCTAACTATGCAAATCGACACTAGATTCATTGTTTTATTTTCATCACTCTGCATTCATATACGTGTGCTTCAGACTATTGTATTCTTTTCTGTTTTATAGGTTTTTGGTCATGTTTCTACATTGCTCTACAAGTAATCACACTACAGTCAGCGGGTAAGGCGAATCACTTCAAAAAATTCCCATATATCTTGAGTAACTACTGAAGCAGGTGTGACAACTTCTGTGTGCTTGCATGAACTACCAAAGAATATTCTTCATTATCGGCTAGCAGCTTACCCAAATTATTATCCGTTGTATTATAACTCGATCTTCACAATTTGTATTTGATGAATATGATTCCCCCTTTTAATATAAATTTCCTTTTTACATTTATTGCTAAATTACTGCTAGGTGTTTCTGCGCCACAGCAGGTCCCCTCTAACATTTACGTCCATTTTACTAAAGATGTACATGTACAGAAAGATTAACATGGATTACTCTTCTTTCAAGGGAGTAGGTAGCTTATGTAAATTATTAACTGTCATTTCCTTTTCATGTACTGACTAAATTTTTATTTAGAAGGTAGTTTGCAATTTTGATGCATTGCCGATTGCCATGGATTTGCATTTTCTGTTAAAAAATTGCCCTTTTTATTTTTTTCTCTAGAAGGATGATTGCCTTTTTGTGAAGACCTTTGCGTAGATATTTTAGTTTGTGATAACCTATCAAATCATTACAGAAGTTTCATCACTTTTTGCTGGTACAATTCTTTAATATCATATATACTTTTAAAAATCATCAGGTGGTGTAGACGATGATCATCAGGATGCCGGTGTGCCATAGTTGTCTTCTTAGCCCGGTTTGCCTTGATAATTGTCTTGATTTTTATCTGTAGGACTTTGATCATATGTGATATACTTCTTTGGGTGGTTAAGAAATGAAGGACTATCCTTTGACATATGTATTATATATAGATTTAATAAATACATTATCATATTCTTTTGGATGATGAAGATACCAGCCACAAGGGTAGACGAGCTCCTTCAAATTCCTTCTAGAAGAATGCAGGCCACACGAAAACGAATCATAAAACTGCTATCAAGCTCAGTTCTTCACACTGGGATACATAGAATAGAATGTCCATAAATAACTAAATGCGTTGTGTAGCTAGCATATTCCAGTGACTTCCAAAATTTGTTCTGTTTTTTCTGAAATTTAATGCCATATGAGCTCACATGTCTGCTATCTACTGATATAAACATATGTCTTTGTTTGTGTAACACATATGATTAACCATAAGTGAGATGCATGTCCTAAAAATGAGATTTCATCATATGTTTTCAAGTTATTGGTGAAATTGTTGTAACAGATTAAACGTTCCTGTGAAGTCTTAGTAGGGCTACAAATAAAGCATATTAGCCATGTTTTGCATCTTGCATATTGAATTCTTTTAACACTATTATAAGATGCTTTACTATAAAGTAGAGTGAGCAGCTTGTTTTTATGTAACTCAACTCAATAACGAGTTGGAAAAGGAAGTGGTGTGCAATAACACATGGAGCAGGTTTTGTGAAACGAAGGACATTTAACGACACTAATTTTGTTCTCCCGTTGCAACGCACGGGCATGTTTGCTAGTCATAGAGTAAAGTATCATGCACATAGTTGGTTTATTTTATTAGCTTGTACTCACTTTTTCTTTAAAAGCGCTATGTGATGCATATTATCAATATGCTAGGTTGGCATTGCATGAGGATGGATATTACTACATATGTTAGTCCCACTATGACTACTCTAATTCTCAACCCGATCGGGTGGAATCACTACTTATTTGACATGGATAACTAATGTGTGTCTCTTGATTTGTGTATAATGATACATGAAATAGTTAAATTTGTGAGCTATGATACCCAACGGCATGGTCGCAGCAAACACTTTGTGGGCCAAAAGGCGCATTAAAAGTATAGTATTTGAAATGAACTTTTTAAATTACCTCATCTCAACTCAGCTATCCTCTAAATACTGTACCGTTTTTTGTTGATGCATTATCCGATAAATTATATGGACACCAATGACATTACTTGTATAACTAAAAAGGTTATCGATATTATGGTACGGTTTTTTCATGCAATTATCATTTCCATCATTACAAATTCATTTCTTGTGCTACACTAAAACTATATTTTGTTACAGAATTTGGTTGTATATTTTGGTTTGCATTATCTAAGAATAAATATGATATAGTGAGTTTCACCATAAACAAAGAGCAAAACATTAGTTTCACATTATTCCACCAATTTACTTATGTCCAGTGATGTTTTATGATGCTTTTGCATATATATTGTTAACAACATATAACTTGGTAGAGTGCTTTTAGAGTATATGGATCTAGCCTATAACTTTAGATGCATGGACTCCAAGATTGGGAAATTTAGGGATAGTAAACATATATTTCTGAGGTGCATGAAGTGTCAATTAGTGGTTAAAACTAGCAGGTTGTGAACTAAGCACAATGATTCTCTTCAAGTTTTACTAGTGCTCCACATTTTGCATATATTTGATGAAATGCCTAGGTGGAACCGGTATGGGGCACATGAACCTTTACCACCTCCACAATCTAAATAGCTTGCGCATTACGGATGTTCATCTTCTTATGCATAATTCCTACCTAGTTAAGATATGCGTTCTTCCATAGCACTTGCAACAGTACTTAGTTGGTGTATCAATAACTTAGCATATAGATGTTGTGGCTAAGTGGATAATCTTTTACTTTCAAAATTAATTAAATCACATATTAGTATGCATAACTTATCAACCAACACTGCACCATATATACCGTGGAGATGCCATGACCCCAGCATAGTGGGGAAAAGAACTCGGTTCATAAGAAAAAGTATATATACAGGAAAAGGAAACAAAAGGGAGTACAGTTCCACATGGAAACAAAGAATATTGCAGCTCTCCTCTTCCTCCTCTCTGCCCTTCTTTGCCACGTGCGAACAGGTTCGTCTCCATCCCATGCATAGTAGTCATTGTTATATCCATGGAGATCGATCCTACTTAATCTTATACCATGTGTATATATGCAGGTGGTGCCCAACGATCTTGCGGCAAATCCAACAAAGCTAACTCGTCGGGCTGGACCTGGGACATAGTAGAGAAAGTTCGGAGGTAGCTGCACTACAAGGTGGAGATCGGGACGTCATGCTCATGCGCGATGAAAGACATGCACATCTGGTGCGGCGGCCTCGAGAACAGCATCGGGCCGCCGGACGCGAGCAACGTAGAGCTGCACGACCGGATCCCGTCATCAGGGGCTTGCCGGTCATCTTCATGTACTCCTCGGAGGTGCCGGTGAACTTTTGTGTGTTTAATGCAACCACTGACTACTAAGCGTGTGGGTGTTTCCGGCAAAATCGACATGCACCATGAAAACGTGTATAATTCACCTTACAAAAATCAAATAATCCCAAAATACTTAGACGCGATGCATTAACTCTCATCTCGTTTATTGTTCTTGACATGAATAAAGCAATCAACCAATAAGAGATGTGGGGTGTGTGTGCTTTTAATGACTTGAGACTACCAAACACGACATGCAGTGGACAGTTCATTGCATGCAATGCTATTAATTAGCAAATAAACATTAGGGTTAATTATCCTTTTGCCCTGAGTGGTGTCCATGTGCTCAGTTTTGCCCCCAGATGCGAATTGTACTCAGTTTTGCCCCTAGTCCATGCACAGCTACTATGACGAGGCCAAACGGTCAGCTTTGAGTCCATTCCGTCCGCCGCCGTTAGGGGTAGTGGGTCCGGACCTTACACGTCGGACCGGAGCTGACATGTGGGCTCTTGCAAAAAAAATCCCCAAATCATTCGTAGGAGCTAGCCGGCCAAAACGACGCCCACCCTGCCCATCCACCAGCCGGCCGTCCTGCGCCCCGGCCGCCACCTGTGCCGCGGCCAACACCTGCCCCGCCACCAGCTGCATGGCCTGCTCCGCCGCTACGTGAAAGCACATTTGCTCTCCGGGTGGTTTTGGTAATTAATGACAACATACTTTGTGGTTGGACTAATGCCTTTCTCAAGTATGTTTCAGGAAATCCAATCACATTGGCTATGGAAATGACTGAAGAAGTGGACCCCTCAAAATGCTAAGGCAAGCATTGGCAAAAGCTCAAGACTCCAGTTTTGGTTTAGTGATCCAAGATCACATTGAGTCCATAGGAAAAGCCAATACTATTAAAAGGGGATGAGGTTGTGTTGATGATCTGGTTGCTCAAGTGCTTAGTGATATATCTCCTTCAACTATCAGCAACTTTCACTACTATACACACTCATAAGTAATCTCGGACAAACCGATTCTTCCAACTCAGTCCCACCGAGATGAACCACCTCAGCCATATGCCAAACCCTAGAAAAATCGGTCATTCCGAGTTTGAGATCGGTCTCACCGAAATATGGACTGCCAACCTTCTGTAACCATTTGACATCATATCAGAATAACCGAGATTGCTTTTTCAGTCTTACCGAGATTGGCAAGCTTCTGTCTTGGCTCAAATCGGTCTCACCGATATTGCATTTCCGGTCCCACCGAAACTGGCATGTTCCTGTCTTTTCTCAAATCGGTCTAACCAAGTTTTCTTTCTCGGTCCCACCGAAAACTCCAACGTTCATATCTTTTGCACTTTCGGTCTCACCGAGATGGTATTTTCGGTCCCACCGAAAACCCCAACGTTCACTATATTTGAACTTTCGGTCTGACCGAGTTTTCACTTCGGTCTCACCGAGATTGCTCAAATATGTGTGTAACGGTTGGATTTTGTGTGGAGGCTATATATACCCCTCCACCCCCTCTTCATTCGTGGAGAGAGCCATCAGAAAGTACTACCACTCCTACCTTACACTTTCTGAGAAGAGAACTACCTACCCTTGTGTTGAGATCAAGTTGCTCCATTCCTACCATACGAAACTTGATTTCTAACCTTCCCAAGTTGCTTTCCACTCAATCCTTTCTTCCACCACAGCCATATCAGTGAGGAGAGTTGAGTGTTGGGGAGATTATCATTTGAAGCACAAGAGCAAGGAGTTCATCATCATCAACAACATCTATTACCTTTTGGAGGGTGGTGCCTCCTAGATTGGTTAGGTGTCGCTTGGGAGCCTCCGTCATCGAGATGTGGAGTTGAACCAAGAAGTTTGTAAGGGCAAGGAGATCGCCTACTTCGTGAAGATCTACCCCGAGTAAGGCTAGCCCTCCGTGGGCGTAGGCCATGATGGAATAGACAAGATTGCTTCTTCGTGGACCCTTCGTGGGTGGAGCCCTCCGTGGACTCGCGCAGCCGTTACCCTCCGTGGGTTGAAGTCTCCATCAACGTGGATGTACGATAGCACCACCTATCGGAACCACGGGAAAAATCATTGCGTCTCCAAATTGCGTTTGATCTTCTCCACCTCTCTTTACTACTTGTGCAATTTACTTTCCGCTGCCCATACTCTAGAATTGCATGTGTAGTGTGCTACTTGACTTGAGTGTTATGCAAAATCTGCCAAAATCTGTCCTTGATAAAAGACAATTTTTTTATCTTGTCGAGTAGTCTAATCCCCCCCTCTAGATACTCTCACCTTCTTCGATCCCTCAATTGGTATCAGAGCCTTGGTCTCCATTGCTTTGGTTTACACACCATTGGAGGAAGATGGACGTGTCTACGTTTGGGAGTATTAGCCATAGAGTGCCTATTCTTAATGGAGAGTCTTATAACTCTTGGAGGTTTGAAATGCTTAGTATCTTTAAGAAGTACAATTTGTGCAAATATATTGAGAACCCCTATGTGCCTCCTTTTGATCCCTTGCACCCTACCATGGATGAAGAGCTTGATTTGCTTTGTAACCTTAGAACTGTAAATCTTATCATTAGAGGGTTACCCGATGATTTGCTTAAGCTTGTTACAAACTTTGAGTGTGCCTATGCTATGTGGAAGTTCTTGGAAGAACTTTATCCAGACTACTCTATGAGAGGTCTTGATGAAATTCTATACAAGACTATTGAATTTGATAAGATGCACCCCAATGATCCCAACTTTGATAAATGCTTCTTTGAGCTTCATGATCTTATGAAAAAGAAGGGTGATCCCACTTTTATCAATGTTTTAATTAGAAATGCTCTTGCATTGCATTCCGAAGATTATTGTCACATTGACAAAACTAATGCAAGTACCTATCAAATTGACCTAGGTGTTGATGATGAACAATCTATGGGTCAATATGATGATGAGCATGAGCATGATGATGATTACTTCGATTCAGACGCCAAGCTAGACAAGGTCATGAAGAGTCTCAATCTCATGGCAAACCTGAGAGACTACATGTCCGGCGGAAAAGAGTGGATTCTTGATAGTGGATGCACCGATCACATGACCGGAGACAAAGACATGTTTCGAGAGCTTGCAAAGAACGATGGTCCACGCAAGTATGTGACTTTTGGAGACAACTCCAAGGGTAAGGTACTTGGCCTTGGTAAGGTGGCCATATCTCATGATAGCTCTATTCAAAATGTCATGCTTGTAGAATCTCTTGGATACAATTTACTTTCCGTGTCTAGATTAGCTGACTTTGGATTCAATGTGCTATTCACCAAAGTAGATTGCCAAGTCTTTCGTCGTGACAATCAAAACATGGCATTTACCGGTATTCGTAGAGGTGATCTATATATTGTTGATTTCACTAAGAAAGCCCAACCTAGAGCTTGTTTCATTGCTAAATCCTCTAAAGGTTGGTTATGGCATAGAAGGCTAGGACATGTTGGTATGCGTAATCTAGACAAGCTGATCAAAGGTGATCATATTCTTGGTGTTAAAGATGTTCTCTTTGACAAAGATAGACTTTGTAGTGCCTGTCAAGCAGGAAAACAAGTTGGTGGAAGTCATCCCGTGAAAAACATCATGACCACAAGGAGACCGCTTGAGCTTCTTCATATGGATCTCTTCGGTCCCAATGCTTACAAAAGCCTTGGTGGTAACTCCTTTGGTCTAGTTATAGTTGATGATTATTCCAGATTTACGTGGGTATTTTTCCTTGATGATAAATCGCAGGTTTAGAAAATCTTCAAGACCTTTGCCAAAAAGGCCCAAAATCAATTTGAGGTGAAGATCAAGAAAGTTCGGAGTGACAATGGAACGGAGTTCAAGAACGCCAATGTAGACTCTTTTCTCGATGAGGAAGGGATTCTACATGAGTTCTCGGCTACGTACACTCCTCAACAAAATGGAGTTGTTGAGAGGAAGAACCAAACGCTCATAGAGATGGCAATAACGATGCTTGATGAATACAAGACACCGAAACATTTTTGGGGAGAAGCGGTCGAGACAGCTTGTCATGCCATCAACAGGCTTTATCTTCATAAGCTCCTTGGCAAGACATCATACGAGCTCCTCACCGGTAACAAACCCCAAGTGGGATACTTTCGTGTCTTTGGTTCAAAATGCTATATCCTTGATAAGCATCGTCGGTCTAAATTTGCTCCTAAATCTCATGAAGGCTTTCTCCTTGGTTATGGATCAAACTCCCACACCTACCGTGTCTACAACAATTTCACCCGAAAGGTTGAAGAGACGGTAGACGTGAAGTTTGATGAATCTAACGGCTCGCAAGTAGAGCAAATGCCTATTGATGTAGGAGACAAGGACCCATCGGAAGCTATCCAAGATTTATCTATTGGAAAGATCCGTCCCATGGAAGTGAAGGAGAGTACCTCATCTACATATGTGGAGCCACCTACCTCACGGCGAGATGAACCTCAAGGCAACATGGAGGCCTCCACAAGTAGAACTCACCAAGATGAGGAAGTGCAACAAGAAGATCCACCACAACCTCCTTCTCCACCGCCTCAAGACAACACCAACAACAATGAAGAAGAAGAAGAGGAAGATGAAGATGATGAGGAAGCTCAGCCACAACATCAACAAAAGCTATCCCGAGTTCGAGCAAGAGTCAAGAAAAATCATCCCGTGGAACAAATGATGAACGACATCAACTCCGGGAGAATTACTCGCTCTAAAACTCGCCTAGCTAACTTTTGTGAGCATTACTCATTTATCTCTAGGATTGAACCTATGAAGGTAGAAGAAGCACTTGAAGACCCGGATTGGGTGAACGCTATGCACGAAGAACTACACAACTTCGAGAGGAACAAGGTATGGACTTTGGTAGAGAAGCCCAAGGATGATCAAAACATCATTGGAACCAAATGGGTGTTTCGGAACAAGCAAGATGAAGATGGACAAGTCATCCGCAACAAGGCTCGTCTCGTAGCTCAAGGTTACACACAAGTCGAAGGTATGGACTATGGTGAGACCTATGCCCCCGTTGCTAGACTTGAATCCATTCGCATTCTTCTTGCTTATGCCAATCATCATGATATTACTCTCTATCAAATGGACATCAAAAGTGCTTTCCTAAATGGTGAAATTGAGGAGGAAGTATTTGTGAAACAACCTCCCGGATTTGTGAACCCCAAAAAGCCTAATCATGTTTACAAGTTGCATAAAGCTCTTTATGGTCTTAAACAAGCTCCTAGAGCTTGGTACAAATGCTTAACTAGCTTTCTTCTTGAAAAAGGGTTTGAGATTGGAAAGATAGACTCAACGCTGTTCACGAAAAGGGTTAACGGTGAACTATTTGTGTGCCAAATATATGTTGATGATATTATCTTTGGTTCAACTAACCCTCATTTTAGCAAGAAGTTTGGACAGCTCATGTCGGAGAAGTATGAGATGTCCATGATGAGTGAACTCAAATTCTTCCTTGGGTTGCAAATCAAGCAATCTAAGGAGGGTACCTTTGTCTCACAAAAAAGTACACCAAGGATCTCTTCAAGAAGTTCAACATGCAAGAAAGCAAAGGTATGAGTACCCCCATGCCTACAAGTGGACATAATGACTTGACAAAAGATGGAGAACCTGTTGATCAAAGGGTTTACCGTTCTATGATTGGTTCTCTACTATATCTTTGTGCCTCTCGTCCTGACATAATGTTGAGTGTATGCATGTGTGCACGATATCAAGCAGCCCCTAAAGAATGTCATCTTAAAGCTGTTAAAAGGATAGTGAGATACCTGATACACACACCAAACTTTGGCATTTGGTATCCTAAGAGAGCCTCTTTCGACCTTGTTGGCTATTCCGACTCGGACTATGCCGGTGACAAGGTTGATAGAAAGTCAACTTCGGGTACGTGTCAATTCCTTGGTCGATCCCTTGTATCTTGGTCCTCCAAGAAACAAAATTCGGTATCATTATGCACTGCTGAAGCGGAATATATTGCTGTAGGTTCGTGTTGTGCTCAATTGCTATGGATGACACAAACGCTTAAAGATTATGGAATACATGTGAGACGTGTTCCCTTGCTGTGTGACAATGAGAGTGCAATTAAAATTGGACACAATCCAGTGCAACACTCTCGAACAAAGCATATTGAAGTTCGTCACCATTTTATTCGTGATCATATTGCCAAGGGTGACATTAATCTTAAGCATGTTCGTACTGACAAACAACTTGCTGATATCTTTACTAAACCTCTTGATGAGAAGGTGTTTTGTCGCTTAAGGAGTGAGTTGAACATCATTGATGCTTCAAACTTGGAGTGATAACTCCATTGATGCATGCAAGGCATGAGCTCTCTTAAGTAATCCTTGATATTTCTCTTATGATGATGATCATATGTCTTGGACACATTTGCCTCCTTGTATTGCATCTAACTCCTTGCAGGTACTTGGATGATCTACATTCCACAAGATTACCACACACTCAAATCATGAGTAATCTTGTCATTGATCAAGTATCTAGCCCTTTGGGATGTTGAGTTCAAGGAACAAAATTCCACATATCCTTTTTGACATATTATACATCTTGTACTTCACTCTTGTCATCTTGGATATCCTTGAGTATTTCCTTGCTTGCCTAACCCATGTAGGAAGATGAACTATACAAGTAGAAATGGCGCTCCAACTTCACATTCAATGAGCACCTACATCAAGTTTACCTGCATGAGCAAAGCATCAACAAGCCCAAGGTATGTTCTTCACATCTTTAAGGAGCTTTACTCAAAGTCATGAGTACAAGCAGCTTCATAAGATGTGGACACATCAAATGCTTAATCGAAAAATGGCAACCCCATTTTGAGCTTAAATGATGAGTATGACCTATGATCAAATGTCTTCATTTGACTCCTAAGTCAATATACTCAAACATAGGTGACCTTGTCGCCGACCTTTATCTAGATGAAGTACATATGCTTTTGGAGTTTTTCTGTTTTCTCTTATGTTCTCAAAAAAAAAACTTCATCTAGGAATCTTTTTCTTTTCTATTCTTATGTTTCTTTGAATATCCTTCTGGCTCTGATCAATTCCCCAAAAATCTTTTACAAATTCATTGCAAATCTTTTGAAACATTCCTCGCAAAGTGAGCTGAATTATCTCTGTATTTCCTTGGAATTAAACTCGGCGTCACCGATTTATTTATTTCGGTCTAACCGAATAGGGTCTACCCTAACTCAATTCGGTGTCACTGATTTATTTTCCAGGATATCAACTTCTGCAGCTCCACTCAATGTTTCTCTATGCACGTTCCTATTTGCCCTGTTGTGATTCTTAAGGATCCCACCTCTTTCTTTCCATCTTTCCTGCCCTTCCTAGTTTGCTGTCCTTTTCGGCACTTGATGTCAAAGGGGGAGAAGACTTAGGGGGAGTAGGGGGAGAAGAGACTTAGGGGGAGAAGAAAAGCAATCTTATCTTAAGGGGGAGAGAATCACATCAAAGCTTTGTCGTGTTTTACATTGGACATTACAATTGGCATCATTCTTTTGATTTTGCTATTTCCATCAAACCCCTTGTTCTGAGAGAACTCAAAGGGAGAGAAATTTTCACAATTGATATCTTATGGAAAGCAAAATCTCTCGGAGTTCATTGAAAATCTTTAAGTTTCGGAGACATGTTTGTTGAATCAAGCCTGTGCTCAATATGAGACACTCCTTATACATGTCATCCCTGGCTTGGTACTCTTGATGTTCTTGCAGTTGGTTGAAGGAATACTCTTGTGTTATCTAACCTTGTTTTCTCAAGTTTATCCCTTCAGGTACAATGCCAAGGAACCTCAAGGTAAGTATATGCACCTTGCAGAATGTACATGATGGTGACTTGCTTGTGAATACTTGTTTGCAAGAAATCACCATGCACATACTTATTATCGCTCACTTCTTTTTCTTCTGCTCTGATGCATATAGCCAAGCTGCATGTAGCACATCTTGCTTATCTCTCTTGTGTGCTTGTGGTAGTCCAAAACCAAAATTTATGAAAATCTTGCACACTTGTAGGGGGAGCCTGTGTACTACATGCTTGTCAAAGCTTTCATGATAATTCTGTCTTTCTTTCAATAAGCTTTGATGTCTTGTTTAGTGTGATTTTAGTGTGTTGCCATCAATTACCAAAAAGGGGGAGATTGAAAGCACATTTGCTCTCCGGGTGGTTTTGGTAATTAATGACAACATACTTTGTGGTTGGACTAATGCCTTTATCAAGTATGTTTCAGGAAATCCAATCACATTGGTATGGAAATGACTGAAGAAGTGGACCCCTGAAAATGCTAAGGCAAGCATTGGCAAAAGCTCAAGACTCCAGTTTTGGTTTAGTGATCCAAGATCACATTGAGTCCATAGGAAAAGCCAATACTATTAAAAGGGGATGAGGTTGTGTTGATGATCTGGTTGCTCAAGTACTTAGTGATATATCTCCTTCAACTATCTGCAACTTTCACTACTATACACACTCATAAGTAATCTCGGACAAACCGATTCTTCCAACTCAGTCCCACCGAGATGAACCACCTCAGCCATATGCCAAACCCTAGAAAAATCGGTCATTCCGAGTTTGAGATCGGTCTCACCGAAATATGGACTGCCAACCTTCTGTAACCATTTGACATCATATCGGAATAACCGAGATTGCTTTTTCGGTCTTACCGAGATTGGCAAGCTTCTGTCTTGGCTCAAATCGGTCTCACCGATATTGCATTTCCGGTCCCACCGAAACTGGCATGTTCTTGTCTTTTCTCAAATCGGTCTAACCAAGTTTTCTTTCTCGGTCCCACCGAAAACTCCAACGTTCATATCTTTTGCGCTTTCTGTCTCACCGAGATGGTATTTTCGGTCCCACCGAAAACCCCAACGTTCACTATATTTGAACTTTCGGTCTGACCGAGTTTTCACTTCGGTCTCACCGAGATTGCTCAAATATGTGTGTAACGGTTGGATTTTGTGTGGAGGCTATATATACCCCTCCACCCCCTCTTCATTCGTGGAGAGAGCCATCAGAAAGTACTACCACTCCTACCTTACACTTTCTGAGAAGAGAACTACCTACCCTTGTGTTGAGATCAAGTTGCTCCATTCCTACCATATGAAACTTGATTTCTAACCTTCCCAAGTTGCTTTCCACTCAATCCTTTCTTCCACCACAGCCATATCAGTGAGGAGAGTTGAGTGTTGGGGAGATTATCATTTGAAGCACAAGAGCAAGGAGTTCATCATCATCAACAACATCTATTACCTTTTGGAGGGTGGTGCCTCCTAGATTGGTTAGGTGTCGCTTGGGAGCCTCCGTCATCGAGATGTGGAGTTGAACCAAGAAGTTTGTAAGGGCAAGGAGATCGCCTACTTCGTGAACATCTACCCCGAGTAAGGCTAGCCCTCCGTGGGCGTAGGCCATGATGGAATAGACAAGGTTGCTTCTTCGTGGACCGTTCGTGGGTGGAGCCCTCCGTGGACTCGCGCAGCCGTTACCCTCCGTGGGTTGAAGTCTCCATCAACGTGGATGTACGATAGCACCACCTATCGGAACCACGGGAAAAATCATTGCGTCTCCAAATTGCGTTTGATCTTCTCCACCCCTCTTTACTACTTGTGCAATTTACTTTCCGCTGCCCATACTCTAGAATTGCATGTGTAGTGTGCTACTTGACTTGTGTGTTATGCAAAATCTGCCAAAATCTGTCCTTGATAAAAGACAGAATTTTTATCTTGTCGAGTAGTCTAATCCCCCCCCCTCTAGACACTCTCACCTTCTTCGATCCCTCACTACGGTCCTGCGCCGACGCTCCACCGCTACCTGCGACGCCCGCCACCTTCCTGCGACGCCACGGGTGGGGCGCCAGCCACCTGCTCGACTCGCGGCGCGGCCTCCTTCCGTGTGCCCGGCCGGAGCGCTCAAAGGTAGGGGGCTGCTGGAGCTGTTTGAGCTAGGAGGAAGAACCCTAGGGCGAAATGGCGAGCAGCGGCGACCCCGGAGTATTTGGCGAGGCATGCGTCGGCAAGGCAGGCGTCGGGCCTGAGATCCACCGCGTCCACGACTGGGTTCCCGAGGGGTAAGTCACGCCTCCTGTTTAGATTGAGTTTAGTTGTGCACTTGAATAGTCGATTCGAGTAGGTTTGCCCAATTAGTATGTTGATTGTGTCTCTGTTTTTTGTCGGTTAGGATGGAGTTGCGGTTTGCTTTCTTGATGCATATTAGAACGGACCGGTACATGTTTAATGCAAAGGATAAGAAGAAATACCAAGGAGGTTTCGATTATCTGTTGCCAATGGCTAGTAATTGGAGTTTCAGACAATTTGTGGAGGTAATTTGTAGCCAATATCCTTGGGGTTAGCGTGATGAAGTGATATACAAATACTATGATGGGGAAAAGAAATGGGTGACAGTTAGTAATGATGAGGAGCTGGCTACCATGTTTGCTAGGCATAAAGAGAAAGATAATTTTCATGTGAGGCTGCAAATTGATGTGCTTGAGCAGCCTAGGATGACTGGTGCAACATCTCGGGGAGAACCAAGTCGTCGTAATGGCATCTCTAGCCAGAACAGTTCGGTTGGTGCATGGCTACGTGGTGGCTCGACAAGTGTGAGAAACTGCAGTAGGGTCCCCCTAGAAGTGGAGCCTGATGACTATAATTCTGGGGTTGATGAAGAGAAGCTATATTCTGATGTTATTCTGAATTTACGACGGGCACCTCGGGCTGAAAACCAAGATGAGCCTCACAATGCAGTCCGTGTGGACGATGACGCGGTGGGTGAGGACGAAGACCTTGCAGCTGTTGAATGGGACCCTTTGAACCCTCATATGGAAGAAGGTACCGTTTTTGCATCCATGACTAAGTGTAGAAATGCACTTGTAACATAATGCATCAAGGTAGAACGTACTTTCAAAGTTGACAAGAGCGATCAAGTACGTTACAGAATGCACTGTCCTACTGAGGGTTGTCCATGGAGGCTGCTTGCATCTAAAATGCGAAATAGCACTAATGTTCAGGTCAAAGTGAACCCTTTTAAGCACACATGTGATGACCCACAACCGTAAGGGATCTATTGCAGCGTTTTCGATAAGTAAGAGTGTTGAACCCAACGAGGAGCAGAAGGTATTGATAAGCGATTCTGAGCAAGGAATTACTGCAAGCACTGAAAGATAACTTTTTAGGGGTTTTCTTGATATAAGCAACATGAAAGTAAAAGCGAGCAAAGTAAAAGGCACTGAAGAGTAACAAGTGGCCCAATCCTTTCTGAGCAAAGGAGAGGCCTAGCAACTGAACTTATAAAGGCTAAAGTGTTCTTGAGGACACACGGGAGAGGTAGTCATGTGCTTTCATCATATTCCGTATCGGTACTATGTGATGTGTTGATAAGTGTTGAGTGGGTGGATCTATGCTAGTACACTCTCTAGACTAAGATGAGTGCACTCTTATGATTAAACACCTTGCAAGCACCCGCAAATACAAGATAGTATTTAAGGCAAAAGCCTAACCATAGCAATACGATCGATGATCCATTGTTCCCTTGTGCAAAAGCGTGCGAACTGGGGTTCAGGTTTCTGTCACTCCGGCAACCCACCATAAGCATTGTTTGTACACAATGTATTCCCCTAGGTCCTTAATAAGGCGAAGTGTTGAGTGTTCGACTCACACAACACCACTAGTAAAATAACAACACAACTTAAGTATCAACTAACACATATTACTTAAACATCATATGACTACTAACAACAAGACTTTTCCCATGCCCTCAAGAACTAAAGTAACTACTCACAAGACATAAAGGAGATCATGATCAGTGGAGATAAATGGATGGTAAACAATCTGGACATAATGATATTTCTCCAACAAAACTCAATAGCATTCACCACAAAGTAGTAATCAACACCGATGGAGTAGAGAGGATAGATAGTACGGATTACAACACAAGTTGCAATAGTGAGATGAGATTTGGATGAAGATGGAGATGGTGCTGATGTTGGGGATGATGATGATGATGATCTCGATGATGCCCGTGACGATGGTGATGATGATGGCGATGATCTCCCCTTCCGAGAGGTGATCTCCCCGGCGGAATCTGCCCCCCGGAGATGGCTTTTTCTTCTCTGTAGGTTCCCGCCACGGAGGGGCGGCGGAACTCCGTCAAAACTCTCCTTTTTAGGGTTTTCGGATGACGAGGAGTATATAGGCAAAAGGCGGCAGCCGGAAGTGGGACAGGGGCTCCAGGCGCCCCCCCGGCGCGGCCAGGGAGGGGGCCGCGCCAGGTGGCCGCCTGGGCGCCCTGTAGCCCCCCTCTGGTTGCCCTTTTGCGTGCTGATGGGCCTCTAACCCCTCGTTGGTTACCCCAAGTGGAAGGTGAAAGATGCAGTGTTGTGGAAGTGTTTTCCCTTAGCAAAGATGCCAAGGATCGAATCCCCAGAGAGTCCTAGGTTCAACAAGTAGGTGTCAACTACTAACGGCGCGGATTAGCAATCAACGTGGACCTGCACACATATGCAAATAACTTTGCTCCCTGTCGGGCTCATTTCTGGGAAATAAATCACAGAATAGCCTTAAGTCACACTGGTCCCAACAACAACCAGTGGACAACCTTGATATAGATAACCAGTACAGTATAATATTACACAGGGTTGTGTCGGGGTGACTCAACAATTTATTACAACAACTCAACGTACTAAGGTGGCGGAATGTGACAGTGGATGGTGGAACTCAACACTGATATACTAGCATAGAGTCAAGCGTCAGTGAGAGGCTTGACTATTTTATTGGTGTGGCGGAAGCTTGACGGATGATACAAGTGATAGACTCCATGACACAGGTGTGCTGACTGGGAACCTTCTAAGCGTCGGCCTCGCTAGCGCAATTCTCCTCCAAAAGCTCGTCCTCCTCCAAGTCTGGCCAAGTAAATAGCCAGGGACAAGCCAGTGAGTACTTTTGAATGTACTCGCAAACATTATGAACATAAGATATACCAAATGCGAATGCCATGGTAGATGAACTACATGCATGCAACAGTTATCACCACTTGGTATGGTATAACATGGTTAGTACAGAAATAAATATTAGTGTCAACAATAAATATAAATAAGAGAGAAGTCGGTCGGATGTCAAGTGACACCACGGTAGGACTTGAACATAATTGCCAGTCGGGTATCCACAAGAGTAGTGGCGTGATAAACCGCCTGACACTCGAGGGACGCCACAAAAGGACTTAAAAGAAATGCCAGTCGGGTATCCACACGAGTAGTGGCGTGATAAACCGCCTGACACTCGAGGGACGCCACAAAAAGGGCTTAAAAGAAATGCCAGTCGGGTGTCCACAAGAGTAGTGGCGTGATAAACCGCCTGACACTCGAGGGACGCCACAAAAAGGGCTTAAAAATAAATGCGAGTGTCCGGGGTAGTCTCGCCAGCCCCTGAGACACTCTGGAAGTAAAATAACATCATAGGGTTAGTCCATAAGCATGATTTTTATCATAAATAAATTCATGATAATACTGACTGTGACAAGAATTTTATGCAAACATAAACGTGCTCAGGTATATTATTTTTCCTCCAGAGACTGACACCGGGACCGATACTTGACCCACCCAACCAAGTCCTTGACCGTGGACGCGGCTATTCGAATAGATATATCTCTGCAGAGGGTGCACTCTTTACCCACGCGTATGGGATTTCCTTAGACAGCATCGTGCACTGGCTAATACCCAATACGGACTCTGGATTGAAAACACGCCCGACGCGTACACACCGACCGGATGCCAGGACTCACCCAAAACATCGCTCCAGAAACCTTAAGTCAGGGAGGCTACAACCTCCGAAAAGCATGGGATCACTATTACACGCGCGGATTACAAGGGGTGCCCCCCTCTCGGCTACAACCGGAAACACCCATGCCCCTGACCCGATGACAGGCTACAACCTTCATCGTAGTTATCTGGGTGGCGTGCACCCGTACAGGGGTTATCAACTTACTAGGCCGTACCCTCCTTTCGGAAGGACCCGTGGCAGCACGGTGTACAGCTAGGTGTATAGAGCAAGACTCGATCTAGGCAGACTCGGGAGGTATTATAAAATATCACCAGTATCCTCTATCAATATCACACGACACCACTGTGTCAACAAAGGACCGTGCCCACCAGCACGTCCAAACCAGCAGCAAAACTTCTGCCATCAAGCAGCCATATATATGTCAGAGAGCTGCTAGTGTGGTATGCAAGCAAGGAGAAAGGTTGACATGACCATGCACACACAAGTGATGTAACACGCAACATATGCATTGCAATACCAAATTATGTAACCATGCAAAAATGCAAACACCATATTCCAGGTTCAATAATGCTTGCCTTGTCCAAAATAATCAGGAGAAAACCCCTCTGAATTTCCAGCAAAAGATCCTTCTTCTTTTTCTGAAAATTCAAATTTGAATTCGAATAAGAATTCCCATACAGAACAGAAAAATGTTCTCAAAATATTTTTAAATAAATCTAAAAAAAAACTAGAAAGGAAAAGAAAATTTTTGCAAAAAGAATCAACTCATTTGGATTAATAGTTTAAAAGCTATTAACTTTTTAAAACCAGGGGTCTTTCTGCAAAACAGAAGCCCCTGGGCTGTTTTAAAAGAAAACGGTTCGGCAGCGAATACGCCTTCCAGTGGAGAAGGTGTAAAGCGTAGAGTACGCCTTCGCTAAACACAGAAAATAGAGAGAGAGAGCTGACGGGTGGGGGCCACCCGTCAGGTTTGAATTTGAGCGCGCTCGCGCGCGTGTACAGAGGGGAGGCGGCGATCGCCGGCGACGATCGCCGGGGTTTTAGAGCCTGGCGCTGGTTGTAGTGTGACCAGCGTGGACTTCCGCATCCGTGGGTGGTGGTGGTGGCCACCGGCGATCACCTGAACGGCGGTGAGCTCGACGCCGGCGGACGGTGGTTCGGGTGAAGTTGGGGCTCGTCGGAGAGGGCTTGGGGAGTGGAATTGGCTTAGGGGTTCGGCATAGTGGTGGAAAAGAGGTGGATCGGCGGAGTTTGGGAGGCTCTGGTGGAATAAGTGCGAGGTTTGGCTCGTGGACAGAGGCGGCGGCGCGGTGGCCGGAGAGGGAGAAGATGACCCCCTCGTGGCCGGGTGGGTGGCTAGGAGGAAGAGTGGGTGGTGGTGGAGGCGAATGGTGAAGCTGGAGGGGCTCGGGGGCCCCTTTTATAGGCGAGTCGAGGATGGCCGAGGCGGGCGGAGGTCGCCGGAGTAAATTAGGTCGCCGGGGTTGGTTTTGGCCGGTGGTCTGGGGCGACGGGGCATTTAAGAGGCCGGTGGAGTTCACCCGAAGCCTCCGCTTGGACGGGCTCGTGCTCGCTTGCCACGCCCGCGATGCGCTGTCCGCACGGGTGCGGCGGCGTGGCCAGCTCCGGCGACTGCCACACGGGCCCGGGGCGGCGTGGTCGGTGCGTCCGTTGTGCGGAGAAGTGAGGGAGAGCGACGCGTGGGCGGGGAGGTAGGTATGGGAGGTGCGGCGCAGTGAATGGAGGCCGATGGCCGAGGCGATCCGCTCGGCCTCGCCGTGGGTGAGCTCGGGGTGGCTGCACCGGCCAGCTGCCAGCTCACCGGCGTGGAGAGGCTGGGCGATGGGCCAGGGAAGCGGCGGTATTGAAAGCGGGCGACGACGCCGTGCGGGAGGGGAAAGCGAGGAGTGCACGGCATCGCCGGCCCCTGTCGGCTGAACTAGTTCAGTTAACTGAACTAAATTCAGTTATGAACAGTATGCACGCCAAGTGTTTGATGAAATGCTATGGGGTGTTAAACATCTTAGTTGGTCAAGGGATTTGCTGTGGTGGTGTGTGGTTACTCAAAAATGAATTTGCCAGAAGGCCAAGATTTTTGGTGGAGTTTGGAAATGATTTAGAGCAAAAAGTTGATTTCTGGACCACATTTGAATTGAATAGAAATTGAAATTTTTGAACTGTGGGACCAAAAGTTTTTGAAGAAATGGGTTAAGGGTACCATGTATATGCAGGGATAATTTTGGTGGGGCAAGAGAGTTCTAGAAAAATATAGTTCCTTTGTAAAGTCAAGAAACTATGATTATTTCCAATTCCATCTTTGGAATTAAAAATATATAGAAGAAATATTTTTGTGGAGTGGAAAGGAGTTGGATAATATCATAGAAGATGTGTATGACTTGTGAGGTCCGTCTTGGGGTGACAGAAAAATATTTGGAGTGGTTTAGAGTGCTAGAGGAGGTGGAAAAAGGCTTTTGCCTTTGAAAATCAAATAACCGGAACCAAAAATTCTTTAGAAAGAAATAGTTTTGAAGACCTCCAAAATAATTAAATCAAATAACTCCATCCTTCAAACAGAACCCTCCAAGAAAATTTTAAATCCTAGCTACAATTTTGAAAAAGTTTTTAAAACTCCAAATAAATATTTTTGGGGTGTTACAACACCTACCCCCTTAAGAAAAATCTCGTCCCCGAGATTTCAGCTGTCCCTCAAACAGGTACGGATACTCAGTCCTTAAGTGATCTTCTCTTTCCCATGTTGCTTCTTCCTCGGTGTGATTGCTCCATTGGACTTTGAAAAATTTTATTACGTTGTGTCGGGTCCTCCGTTCAGACTCCTCCAAAATCTTTATAGGACGTTCCCGATAGGTAAGATCTGGTTGAAGATCCAGCTCTTGGTGCTGGATTTGCTTTTCCGGGTTGCTAACACATTTCCTCAGCTGAGATACATGGAACACATCGTGGACATCTGATAATTCTGCCGGTAATTCCAGTTGATAGGCAACCTTGCCCCTTCTTGCGGTTACTTTGAACGGTCCAATAAATCTTGGTGCTAATTTCCCCTTGACCTTAAATCTCTGTAGCCCCCTTGTCGGAGATACTCTAAGATATACGTAGTCATTGGGCTCAAAGTGGACCTGGCGGTGTTTTTGATCATAATAACTCTTCTGTCGGCTTTGAGCTGCCCTTAGTCGGTCCTGAATAAGCTTTACTTTGGTTTCTGCCTCTTTTAGTATTTCTGGTCCAAAAATTCGGCTGTCTCCTGTTTCAGACCAATTTAGTGGGGTCCGGCATCGTCGTCCGTATAATGCTTCGAAAGGTGACATTTTTAGGCTAGCTTGATAACTGTTGTTGTAGGAGAATTCTGCATAAGGCAAACTATCCTCCCAACTGACTCCGTAGGTAAGCACACATGCTCTCAACATGTCTTCTAATATTTGATTTACCCGCTCTGTCTGTCCTCCGGTCTGCAGGTGGTATGCTGTGCTGAAAGCCAGTTGCGTTCCTAAAGCTTGTTGTAGATGTTCCCAAAATCTAGAGACAAATTGGGTGCCTCTGTCAGAGACAATTATTTTGGGTACCCCGTGTAGACAAACAATCCAGGATAGGTATAGCCTGGCTAGCCTCTGTGTTGAGTAGGTGGTTTTTACCGGAATGAAATGTGCTACCTTGGTTAGCGAATCTGTTATTACCCAGATAGCATCATTCCCATGGCGTGACCTTGGCAAACCAACAACAAAATCCATTCCAACTCTATCCCATTTCCATTCAGGCACCTTAATTGGTTGCAACAACCCTGCTGGTCTCTGGTGTTCCGCCTTCACACGTTGGCAGGTATCACAACATGCCACATATATGGCTATATCCCTTTTCATCCCGTGCCACCAAAATCTCTCCTATAGATCCTTATACATTTTGGTCCCTCCGGGATGAATGGAATATGGAGTGGTATGCGCCTCTGCCATTATTTGCTGTTTTAAATCTTCAATGTTTGGTACGCATAATCTCTGTCCAAACCAAATAACTCCTTGGCTGTCTTCAATAAATTCGGGCGCCCTGCCCAGTTTCATCTTTTTCCTAATCCCTTCAATACTTGGGTGTCCGTTCTGGGCTTCTCTGATCTGGTCCTCTAATGTTGGTTTTATTTCCAACTGGGAAATGGTCCCCTCCGTGACTAGTGCCATGTTGAGCTTGGCAAATTCCTGGCTGAACACATGTTGCGAGAGTTGTATACTGCCATTACCGGCGTATGGATTCCTGCTGAGGGCATCTGCCACAACATTGGCTTTACCTGGGTGATAGTGAATTCCTACGTCATAATCCTTAATTAGCTCAAGCCAACGTCGTTGTCTTAAGTTTAATTCTGGTTGCGTGAAAATATACTTAAGACTTTTGTGATCCGTGTATATTTCACATCGGTTCCCCAGAAGATAGTGTCGCCACTCTTTGAGTGCGTGTATTACTGCAGCAAGTTCCAGATCATGAAAGGGGTAATTTTCTTCATGTCACCGTAGCTGTCTTGAGGTGTAAGCCACTACTTTTCCTTCCTGCATTAACACACAGCCAAGGCCTTTCCCGGATGCGTCACAATATATATCAAAATTTTTGTGCACATCGGGCACAACCAGAACTGGTGATGTTGTTAACCTCTTCTTCAGTTCCTGAAAACTCTTTTCGCAAGCTTCAGTCCATTCAAACTTCTTGTCTTTCTTGAGTAACTGGGTCATGGGTCTGGCTATAGTGGAGAACCTTTCAATAAACCTTCGGTAATAGCCCGCTAGGCCAAGAAAACTTCTGACTTCCGTTACATTTGTGGGTTGCTTCCATCCCAACACATCCTTTACTTTTCCCGGGTCCACAGCGATTCCATCTTGGGTCAATACGTGCCCAAGGAAACCAACTTCCCTCAACCAAAATTCGCATTTGCTGAATTTGGCATATAGCTGATGTTTTCTTAACTCTTCCAGTACTATCCGAAGATGCTGCTCATGTTCTTCGGGCGTCTTAGAGTAAATAAGTATGTCATCGATAAATACCACCACAAATTTATCCAAATATTTCATAAAAACCTTGTTCATGAGATGCACAAAATATGCCGGGGCATTGGTTAAACCGAACGGCATCACTGTGAACTCATATAATCCGTATCTGGTAGTAAATGCCGTCTTAGGTATGTCCGTCGTCCGAATCTTTAGCTGATGATAACCTGATCTTAGGTCTATCTTCGAGAAGACTTTAGCTTCTGCTAGCTGCTCAAACAAATCGTTGATTCTGGGCGGTGGATATTTATTCTTGATAGTGACCATATTAAGTGCCCTGTAATCAATACATAGCCGTAGGGTACCATCCCTTTTTTTGGCGAATAAAACTGGCGACCCCCATGGTGACGAGCTGGGGCGTACGTAACCTTTCTCCATCAACTCCTTAATTTGCTTCTTTAATTCTGCCAATTCCGTTGGGGCCATACGGTACGGCTTCTTGTATATGGGTGTCGTTCCGGGTGCTAGTTCAATAACGAACTCAATTTCGCGGTCCGGAGGCATTCCTGGTAACTCTTCAGGGAATATATCAGGATATTCACAGACTACAGGAACCTTACTTAATTCCACCGTATCCACTTGATTTAATTTCCCTTGGGGTGTGGCAATCTTCCTTGTACCCACTTTTATTGTCTTTCCTTGGCAATTGGTAGGAGTTACCGTGCGGTTATAGCAGTCTATGAAACCTTTGTTTGTGGTTAACCAATCCATTCCAAGAATAATGTCCAAATCAACTGCGTCCAATACGATGAGATTGGCTAAGAATCCCATTCCTTCAATTTCGATGTTTACATCCTTGCAGTACCATTGAGTATTTTGCTTTGATCCCGGGGACTGAATAATCATGGAATTTTGCAACGGCAAAAAGGGAAACTGATTCTTCGAGGCAAATCTTTTAGAAATGCAAGAGTGGGAAGCTCCGGAATCAAATAAAACTGTAGCATCTACTGAGTTGGCGGGGAACGTACCAAACACGATATCCGGTGCGTTCTGAGCTTCCTCAAAAGTCACGTGGTTGATATGTCCTTGCTTGTGGTTGTTATTGGGGTTGATGTTATTGCGTCGCGGAGCTGTGGTCGCACCGCGGCCATTGTTGTTGTTGTTGGCTTTGGGAGGGTTGTTTCCTTGTTTTGGGCACTGTTTAGCATAATGCCCCTCCCCTCCACAGGAATAACAGGTGACTCCAGGATAAAAAGCTGTATCCTTGGTCCTATTGTGGAATGCACTGCGGTTCTGTGGTGGAGCTGTGGTTGCTGGTCGGGTTATTACTGGCTTTTGGACATCATTCCTGGGCCTGTTGTTGCGAACCTGTACTGACTGGTTCATGCGACGCTTGCGAGCCTCATCCATATTGCGGTGTTCATTTTCCAGAATAATAGCCTATCCACAAGTGTCTTAAAGTCTGGAAAGGTGTGAACCATCAGCTGGCACTTTAGAGATGAAATAAGTCCGTCGAGAAATTTTTCCATCTTTTTGTTCTCTGTCATATATTCGTCGTTGGCGTACCGGGCCAACTGAGTAAACTGATCCAGATATTGGGACACTGTGGAGCCCCGCTGTTTGAGATCCTCAAATTCCCTCTTCTTCAATTTCATAATGCTATTAGGGATATGTGCTCCTCGGAAATTCTCCTTGAATTGTTCCCATGTCATATTCGCTCCGTCAGGGTGGGTGTGACATAAGTTTTCCCACCACGAAGCAGCCGTTCCAGAAAAATAGTGTGGTGTGTACAACACCTTTTCCTAGTCAGTACACTGGGCAATGACCAATTTTCTTTCCATGTCTCGAAGCCAGTCGTCTGCCTCTAGTGGCTTGTCAGTGTGAGTAAAGATCGTTGGGCGGGTCTTTTGTAACTCACACAGTTTGGACCTGGGTTGCTGTTGTTCATGGTGATTTCCCATGTTAATCAGATGCTGCATCATCTCCTGATGTTGTTGCTGACTCTGCTCATATTGGCGACACACTTGCGAGAATGCTGAGTCACTGCTTTGCTGACTTGTCTGCCCTTGAGTAAAATTATTTCCCATCTGTCCAGAGTTGTTCTCACGTGGAGTTGGCATAGAACGGGTCCAGGGACGATGCATTTTCTTTCTGGGGTATTTGCATAACACCAAAGAAAATAATCAAATAGCAGAAAATAAATTTCCAAATAAGTTTTTCCCCCAGGACAAGGTAAGACAAGGCAGCCAGTTATATTACACAGGTAATTTAATTATACAAGCAAGATTTAATTATACAGGATATAATTATACAGGATGCATGCGGAAACTGTATCATACAAGGTCACTTATTTCTACTAGCGCACTCTCCGCGCTCTCATCGACCTGCGGTCCTAACATCGCTATCTTACAAAGGATAGGCAGAACAGGAAATGAATATATTACATCCGTGTTCCCAAGCGATCATCTGGTGAGAATAACTGCGTTCGCCCACACAGCTCATCCTAGGTCCTGCTGAGAGTGAGAGTCAGACACGGCACCCAGGATGCGATCTCGCCCTCCTCCTCCTCCTCGGGAATCGCCTCTAGTCGGGTAGTCGTTGATGCCGTGCCTGCTGGTGGTGGCACCGTGCTCGTCAGTGGAGAAGCTCTAGTCGGAGTGGGTGCAACCAGACGGCTAGCATCGCCAGTCGAGGTCGAGCGCTGAGCCGCGGGACTAGCCAGAGAAGTATTTGGTGGAGTGGAAGTGCGCGGAGCACGAGGCGAAGGAGAGCGGTACTCGCTCCTGCGAATAACTCTCGCACGAGACAAGTCCATCCGCGCAGTGAGGTAGTCATCTACTAGGGAGGTGAAAGCGGACTCCAAGTCCATGATATACTGGACAAGTGGCTCGATAGCCAGATCCCTTTCCCCTATGGTGCAGGAAAAGGCATAGTGGCTAGTATATGGAACGTGGCATGGCAGGTAGTAATAGGGACGGTTCTACATAACAGGTAGGATGTCCCTGAGACGTGCGATAGCCTCACGTGCGGCCATCTGGATAGCATGCCTCTCAGTGGGCATGGCTCTCCCCATGAAGCGATAGTTGCGGAAAGACACGGAAACACCACCCCGAATATATACCGAAGCCTGGTACATAGTCAGGGTCTCTGAGATCTTGTCCGGGTAAATGACGTACTCCGGACGCCCGAGAGATCCCATCGCGTCCCTCGCGATGCTCGCGAGAAGACGGGAAAATCCCGCAGGCTCGTTGGCGAAAACCTGCGATGGGCAGCTGCCACCATCCATCTACAACAGTAGACAAAAATCCAAGTAGCCATGTCATAAGTGTATGATGACTAAGGAAAATTTTGCTACGATGCATGAGATGCATGCTGGAAAAATGTCAGTACTGACTCGGTAACTAGCGATCGTGCCTAGAGCTCCTACAGTCAGCCTGGCTCTGATACCAAGGTCTGTCGGGCTCATTTCTGGGAAATAAATCACAGAATAGCCTTAAGTCACACTGGCTCCCAAGAACAACCAGTGGACAACCTTGATATAGATAACCAGTACAGTATAATATTACACAGGGTTGAGTCGCAGTGACTCAACAATTTATTACAACAACTCAACGTACTAAGGTGGCGGAATGTGACAGTGGATGGTGGAACTCAATACTGATATACTAGCATAGAGTCAAGCGTCAGTGAGAGGCTTGACTATTTTATTGGTGTGGCGGAAGCTTGACGGATGATACAAGTGATAGACTCCATGACACAGGTGTGCTGACTGGGAACCTTCTAAGCGTCGGTCTCGCTAGCGCAATTCTCCTCCAAAAGCTCGTCCTCCTCCAAGTCTGGCCAAGTAAATAGCCAGGGACAAGCCAGTGAGTAGTTTTGAATGTACTCGCAAACATTATGAACATAAGATATACCAAATGCGAATGCCATGGTAGATGAACTACATGCATGCAACAGTTATCACCACTTGGTATGGTATAACATGGTTAGTACAGAAATAAATATTAGTGTCAACAATAAATATAAATAAGAGAGAAGCCGGTCGGATGTCAAGTGACACCACGGTAGGACTTGAACATAATTGCCAGTCAGGTATCCACAAGAGTAGTGGCGTGGTAAACCGCCTGACACTCGAGGGACGCCACAAAAGAACTTAAAAGAAATGCCAGTCAGGTATCCACACGAGTAGTGGCGTGATAAACCGCCTGACACTCGAGGGACGCCACAAAAAGGGCTTAAAAGAAATGCCAGTCGGGTGTCCACAAGAGTAGTGGCGTGATAAACCGCCTGACACTCGAGGGACGCCACAAAAAGGGCTTAAAAATAAATGCGAGTGTCCGGGGTAGTCTCGCCAGCCCCTGAGACACTCTGGAAGTAAAATAACATCATAGGGTTAGTCCATAAGCATGATTTTTATCATAAATAAATTCATGATAATACTGACTGTGACAAGAATTTTATGCAAACATAAACGTGCTCAGGTATATTATTTTTCCTCCAGAGACTGACACCGGGACCGATACTTGACCCACCCAACCAAGTCCTTGACCGTGGACGCGGCTATTCGAATAGATATATCTCTGCAGAGGGTGTACTCTTTACCCACGCGTATGGGATTTCCTTAGACAGCATCGTGCACTGGCTAATACCCAATACGGACTCTGGATTGAAAACACGCCCGACGCGTACACACCGACCGGATGCCAGGACTCACCCAAAACATCGCTCCAGAAACCTTAAGTCAGGGAGGCTACAACCTCCGAAAAGCATGGGATCACTATTACACGCGCGGATTACAAGGGGTGCCCCCCTCTCGGCTACAACCGGAAACACCCATGCCCTGACCCGATGACAGGCTACAACCTTCATCGTAGTTATCTGGGTGGCGTGCACCCGTACAGGGGTTATCAACTTACTAGGCCGTACCCTCCTTTCGGAAGGACCCGTGGCAGCACGGTGTACACTAGGTGTATAGAGCAAGACTCGATCTAGGCAGACTCAGGAGGTATTATAAAATATCACCAGTATCCTCTATCAATATCACACGACACCACTGTGTCAACAAAGGACCGTGCCCACCAGCACGTCCAAACCAGCAGCAAAACTTCTGCCATCAAGCAGCCATATATATGTCAGAGAGCTGCTAGTGTGGTATGCAAGCAAGGAGAAAGGTTGACATGACCATGCACACACAAGTGATGTAACACGCAACATATGCATTGCAATACCAAATTATGTAACCATGCAAAAATGCAAACACCATATTCCAGGTTCAATAATGCTTGCCTTGTCCAAAATAATCAGGAGAAAACCCCTCTGAATTTCCAGCAAAAGATCCTTCTTCTTTTTCTGAAAATTCAAATTTGAATTCGAATAAGAATTCCCATACAGAACAGAAAAATGTTCTCAAAATATTTTTAAATAAATCTAAAAAAACTAGAAAGGAGAAGAAATTGTTTGCAAAAAGAATCAACTCATTTGGATTAATAGTTTAAAAGCTATTAACTTTTTAAAACCAGGGGTCTTTCTGCAAAACGGAAGCCCCTGGGCTGTTTTAAAAGAAAACGGTTCAGCAGCGAATACGCCTTCCAGTGGAGAAGGTGTAAAGCGTAGAGTACGCCTTCGCTAAACACAGAAAATAGAGAGAGAGAGCTGACGGGTGGGGGCCACCCGTCAGGTTTGAATTTGAGCGCGCTCGCGCGCGTGTACAGAGGGGAGGCGGCGATCGCCGGCGACGATCGCCGGGGTTTTAGAGCCTGGCGCTGGTTGTAGTGTGACCAGCGTGGACTTCCGCATCCGTGGGTGGTGGTGGTGGCCACCGGCGATCACCTGAACGGCGGTGAGCTCGACGCCGGCGGACGGTGGTTCGGGTGAAGTTGGGGCTCGTCGGAGAGGGCTTGGGGAGTGGAATTGGCTTAGGGGTTCGGCATAGTGGTGGAAAAGAGGTGGATCGGCGGAGTTTGGGAGGCTCTGGTGGAATAAGTGCGAGGTTTGGCTCGTGGACAGAGGCGGCGGCGCGGTGGCCGGAGAGGGAGAAGATGACCCCCTCGTGGCCGGGTGGGTGGCTAGGAGGAAGAGTGGGTGGTGGTGGAGGCGAATGGTGAAGCTGGAGGGGCTCGGGGGCCCCTTTTATAGGCGAGTCGAGGATGGCCGAGGCGGGCGGAGGTCGCCGGAGTAAATTAGGTCGCCGGGGTTGGTTTTGGCCGGTGGTCTGGGGCGACGGGGCATTTAAGAGGCCGGTGGAGTTCACCCGAAGCCTCCGCTTGGACGGGCTCGTGCTCGCTTGCCACGCCCGCGATGCGCTGTCCGCACGGGTGCGGCGGCGTGGCCAGCTCCGGCGACTGCCACACGGGCCCGGGGCGGCGTGGTCGGTGCGTCCGTTGTGCGGAGAAGTGAGGGAGAGCGACGCGTGGGCGGGGAGGTAGGTATGGGAGGTGCGGCGCAGTGAATGGAGGCCGATGGCCGAGGCGATCCGCTCGGCCTCGCCGTGGGTGAGCTCGGGGTGGTTGCACCGGCCAGCTGCCAGCTCACCGGCGTGGAGAGGCTGGGCGATGGGCCAGGGAAGCGGCGGTATTGAAAGCGGGCGACGACGCCGTGCGGGAGGGGAAAGCGAGGAGTGCACGGCATCGCCGGCCCCTGTCGGCTGAACTAGTTCAGTTAACTGAACTAAATTCAGTTATGAACAGTATGCACGCCAAGTGTTTGATGAAATGCTATGGGGTGTTAAACATCTTAGTTGGTCAAGGGATTTGCTGTGGTGGTGTGTGGTTACTCAAATATGAATTTGCCAGAAGGCCAAGATTTTTGGTGGAGTTTGGAAATGATTTAGAGCAAAAAGTTGATTTCTGGACCAAATTTGAATTGAATAGAAATTGAAATTTTTGAACTGTGGGACCAAAAGTTTTTGAAGAAATGGGTTAAGGGTACCATGTATATGCAGGGATAATTTTGGTGGGGCAAGAGAGTTCTAGAAAAATATAGTTCCTTTGTAAAGTCAAGAAACTATGATTATTTCCAATTCCATCTTTGGAATTAAAAATATATAGAAGAAATATTTTTGTGGAGTGGAAAGGAGTTGGATAATATCATAGAAGATGTGTATGACTTGTGAGGTCCGTCTTGGGGTGACAGAAAAATATTTGGAGTGGTTTAGAGTGCTAGAGGAGGTGGAAAAAGGCTTTTGCCTTTGAAAATCAAATAACCAGAACCAAAAATTCTTTAGAAAGAAATAGTTTTGAAGACCTCCAAAATAATTAAATCAAATAACTCCATCCTTCAAACAGAACCCTCCAAGAAAATTTTAAATCCTAGCTACAATTTTGAAAAAGTTTTTAAAACTCCAAATAAATATTTTTGGGGTGTTACACTCCCAACGAGTACAGAGAGGTTGTCAATCCCTCCGGCCTTGTAGTTCACAAAGGATTAAACGCAAATGATAGTAGTGATAGATAATGTTTGCAATAGTAAGTAAAAGCGAAAAGTAAATAGCGGATGTGATCAATGATGGTAATATGGACCGGAGTCTCATGATGTTCACTAGTGATGTCTCTCTCCCAAAAGACGATAAAACAGCTATGTGAGGTAAACGAATTACAGATGGGCAATTGACAGGACCACGAACGCAAACCAATGCTGATTACATTGCAAGAAAGGTTGAGGTTCAAAGCATGGGCGGTACGCCAAATTAAGTAGACCGAAATCCATCAATATCTACTACTAATCATCCACCTTGAGATATCTATCCAGAACATTTCGCTGGTATTAAGTTGCGAGTCCCACCCATAGTGTAAACTCAAAGCAACAGACAACTGCATTAAAAGAACTTTGCGTAAAGTAAACAATCCTTGCACCCGTGGGCACAAGCACCGTTGTTTTCCCCCTTGTGGCAACAGCACATCCCCTAGACTCATGTTTCTGTCACTCAAGCTAGTCAGCGAGGGGCATGAACCCACAATCGAGCATAACGTTCCCTCTTGGAGTCACTACGTATTACTTGGCCAAAGCAATAAATAACAACGGAGAACATGCAAGAATTACTTATGAACATAAATATAAAAGAGGTAGATCAAATATATTACTCAAGATCAATCTGAACATAATCTCATAATCCATCGGATCCCAGCAAAATCATCATAGCAACAGCATAAGGATTACATATGTGCCTCGATCATGTAGGGCAGCTCACGAGGACTAATTAGTGAAGCACAAGAACGGGAGGAGAACATCACATAGCTACTGGTCATGGACTCATGGTCCAAGGGAGACTACTCACAACTCATCCGGGAGGCGTCCATGGTGGTGGAGAAGCTCCCGATGGTGATCCTCCCCTCCGACAGGGTGCCGGGAAGAGTTCTCCTGGTGCTCCCGATCTTGGAAGCGGCGGCGGCGGCGGAACAGAGATGAGATCGCGAAAAAGAGTTCCCGTCCCGAGGGTTTCGAAGGACGCTCTAAATATATGCCGAAGGGGGGCACCAGACGGGGCTCGGGGGGCCCAGGCGCCCCCCCGGCACGGCCCAGGGGGGCGCGCCGCCAGGGCGCTTGGAGCCCAGGTGCCCCCCCCGGCTGTTCTTCACGCGCAAGGTAGGTTCTGGAACGCTGATTTTTTATATGATTTTTCTGGATTTTTCCTGGCAGTTCTCGTAACGTGAAAACCTGAAATACAAAAACAGCCGAAAACAGAAACTGGCACCGGGGTGCACTGGATTAGTAGGTTAGTCCAAATATGATCAAAAGTGTATGGAAGTGTATGAATATCATTGCAATATCACCCAAAAGTGGCATGGAGCAAGCAGAAATTATAGATACGTTTTGGACGTATCAACATCCTCAAGCTTAATTCCTGCTCGTCCTCGAGTAGGTAAATGATAACAAGAATAATTTCTGTGGTGACATGCTATTAACCATATAGGACTTATTCATGAGAAAATCACAAATGACTGAAAGTTTTACAACATGACATTGAAGCATCAAATAGATTTGCAATGAACATGATGTGCAAATATGATAAAGTGATATCTAGCTTGCCCCCTGATACGTCCAAAACGTATCTATAATTTCTGCTTGCTCCATGCCACTTTTGGGTGATATTGCTATGATATTCATAAACTTCCATACACTTTTGATCATATTTGGACTAAGTTACTAATCCAGTGCAGCCCAGTGCCAGTTTCAGTTTTCGGCTGTTTTTGTATTTCAGGTTTTCACGTTACGAGAACTGCCAGGAAAAATCCAGAAAAATTATATAAAAAATCAGCGTTCCGGAAACTACCATGCGTCCGAAGGACAGCCGGGGG
>LR738712.1:760206937-760235318 GCA_902687465.1 Secale cereale
GGGGGGGTGGCACCAGGGCTCCAGGCGCCCTGGCGGCGCCCCCCCTGGGCCGCGCCGGGGGGGCACCAGGGCCCCCCGAAGCATCCCCGATGCCCCCCTTTGGCATATATTTAAAGCGTCCTCCGAAACCCTCAGAAGAGGATCTCTTTTCGCGATCTCATCTCTGTTCCGCCGCCGCCGCCGCTTCCAAGATCGGGAGCACCAGGAGAACTCTTCCCGGCACCCTGCCGGAGGGGAGGATCACCACTGGGAGCTTCTCCACCACCATGGACGCCTCCCGGATGAGTCGTGAGTAGTCTCCCTTGGACCATGAGTCCATGACCAGTAGCTATGTGATGTTCTTCTCCCGTTCTTGTGCTTCACTAATTAGTCCTCGTGAGCTGCCCTACATGATCGAGGCACATATGTAATCCTTATGCTGTTGCTATGTTGAGTTTGCTGGGATCCGATGGATTATGAGATTATGTTCAGATTGATCTTGAGTAATATATTTGATCTACCTCTTTTATATTTATGTTCATAAGTAATTCTTGCATGTTCTCCATTGTTATTTATTGCTTTGGCCAAGTAATACGTAGTGACTCCAAGAGGGAACGTTATGCTCGATTGTGGGTTCATGCCCCTCGATGACTAGCTTGAATGACAGAAACATGAGTCTAGGGGATGTGCTGTTGCCACAAGGGGGAAAACAACGGTGCTTGTGCCCGCGGGAGCAAGGATTGTTTACTTTACGCAAAGTTCTTTTAATGCAGTTGTCTGTTGCATTGAGTTTACACTATGGGTGGGACTCGCAACTTAATACCAGCGAGATGTTCTGGATAGATATCTCAAGGTGGATGATTAGTAGTAGATATTGATGGATTTCAGTCTACTTACTTTTGCGTACCGCCCATGCTTTGAACCTCAACCTTTCTTGCAATGTAATCAGCATTGGTTTGCGTTCGTGGTCCTGTCAATTGCCCAGCTGTAATTCGTTTACCTCACATAGCTGTTTTATCGTCTTTTGGGAGAGAGACATCACTAGTGAACATCATGAGACTCCGGTCCATATTACCATCATTGATCACATCCGCTATTTACTTTTCGCTATTATTTACTATTGCAAAACATTATCTATCACTACTATCATTTGCTTTTAACCCTTTGTGAACTACAAGGCCGGAGGGATTGACAACCTCTTTGTACTCGTCGGGAGCAAAGTTATTTGTATCTGTGTGCAGGTCCATGTTGATTGCTAATCCGCGCCGTTAGAAGTTGAAACCTACTTGTTGAACCTATGAGTCTCTGGGGATTCGATCATTGGCATCTTTGCTAAGGGAAAACACTTCTAAATACTGCATCTTACACCTTCCACTTGGGGTAACCAACGAGGGGTTTGAGGCCCATCACCCCCTTTAGTGAAGCAAAACATAAATGCAGGGGCACCTTCAAGGTTTAAGTGATGACTAGATACAATGATTTCCAAATAAACGATATCACAATCATGCAAAAGACAATGCTACTTTGGGACAATGCACATTACACTCAGAATGACAATCATGCTCTCAGTAGTTGGTGCTTTTAAAAGAAGGTGGAGACTCAACATAAAAGTAAAAGAATGGTTATGTGCTAGAGCTTTTTATTTAAAAACATAGAAGTAATTTTGTCAACGGTAGTTGTCAGGGATATTACTAGCAGGTATAAACCGGCTGGTGTAAACCGGCTTGTTATAATGTAGTTGTAATATTCCATAAAGGCTACGGCCCATTAGATCTTAGGGCCCATGTAAAGAGTCATGGTTTGTAAATCGCCCGATGATGTAACTTGAGGAATAAGGAAGAAAGAACAGAGGCCGAGGCGGACACAAGTATGAGCCGGCCTCGGGACTCTGTAAACCGGACTGGGCGTCGCCTCTCTATATAAAGGGACGACCCGGCGACGGTTCAGGGACAAGCAAGAATCAACCCGTCGAGACTACAGGCAAGCGATCCGCTCCCTGTAAACCGACGCCCAAGCAATACCAAACCAACTAGACGTAGGCTTTTACCTAGTATAAACCCTCTGTGTCCTTTGCGTGCTATGAACCCTTTCAAGCTAACCCGTGCGATGGTTCCATAATCAAGTCCGTTAAACCGAACATCTGCCGTGCTAATTCCACGACAGTTGGCGCCCACCGTGGGGCCTCCGCACGCTGGTTTCGAGTTCTTGAAGGGCAGCTTTGAAGGGCTCAAGGGTTACGCGGTCGGTCGGATGACCAAGAGTCGCCGCGGCCGGATCTACATCGACGATGCAGGCTGGGGGCCGGCGGCCGATTTGATTGAATACGGGTACCGGGTTCCCTTCGGCGGCATCCACGTCTTCATCGGCAAGATCGGTGAACCGGGACCTGAGCCGGACATCTTCCCCAACATCATCGAGCTGGCTCAGCGCGCGAGATCGGCCCGGATTCAGCCCGCCATGAAGCACGTGTTCGTTGGAGCAATTCATGGGGTCCAAACCGAGGACGGATCGGAATCCGACGGTGCAACAGTTGTCTACTCCGACGACGACTCTTCATCCGGAGAAACTGAGTCTTTGTATCAGTTGCAGGACGGCCGGTCTGAGGGTGAGTCCGACGGAAACAGTATTCCGGACCCCTTTGACCCGCCAAACCGGGTGGCTGTCTTTATGGCCGGTTCACAGCCCACGGTGAACGGGGCGACAGCAGAAGCTGGTGTTGGGGGGAGCGGCCCGGCCCTCTCACCTACTGATGTTCTATCCACCTTGATCGAGGAGTTCACAACTAAAGTGGTGGAAACGGTAGCTCCAGCAGACAAGGCGCAGCATGATGCAGAGCTCCTTCAGTTAAAGGGCTGGATTGATCAATTGAAAGAGGATTTGAAAGCAGAGAAGGCGATGATAGCAATAAGACAGGCGGAGCTGGATGATCAAGCTTTTTATCTAAGGATGGAGCAGGCCTCTGTGCAGGGAGTAAGGGGCCGGAAGTACCAGTCTCGTCTACCGTCGGTTTATGAAGCGACGGATCTGTTCAGGACACCCGGGACTGGAGCCAGCAACGATCCGGCTTTAAACCGGAGGGCTCCTCCAGCCAGGGAAGAGCCGGTTCAGCAACCCACTGCGGAGCAAGATCGGCGGATCATGTCTGCACCTCACGTTCCTACCCCTCCAGGTCATTACTCAAATCCTTTGGATAACATCGTGGCTGCTGCTGCACGTCTGGCCGCTTTACCCGTGGAGGGGACATCCCGGGCAGCGTTGGAGGCACGCCGGGCCAAGGAGTTGCTTAATACGGCGTTAATACAGCAGCAAGCGTATTCTCATAGCAAGGAGAGGCTACATTCAACACCACGTCCCAGCCGGAGTTACACTAGGCATTGGGAGGAGCTAGAGGTATCTAGCAGTGAGCGCAGGCGACATCGGCACAGACAGGATAATCCGGCAGGCGCGGATGCTCAAGCTCAGGATGCAAACCGGGTTAGATCTGTAGCCCGGGAGGAGGTCCGTCAGACAACGCCGGTTCAAACTACCACGGCAGAGACAGGAATTACGACAAGTTCCTTTGGAGTACAGTGTCTTATCCCCGCTTTACGGAGTATAAAATTACCCAAAGATTTTAAAGGGCCCCGCAAGGTACCTAATTACACTACGGATTTACCTCCTGAAGCTTGGGTGGAAAGTTATGAGATGGCCATGGAGATGCTGGACGTGGATGAAGCAGCTTGTGCAAAATATTTCACCATGATGCTCGAGGGCACAACCCGGACCTGGTTAAAGGGTTTACCCCCTAATTCCATCGGATCATGGGGAGAGTTACGTCGTCAGTTCATCAAAAACTTCAAAGATACATGCAAGCAGCCGATGTCAGTGGTGGACTTAGCAGCCTGCGTGCAAGGAGAACAGGAGTCTACAAGTGCTTGGGTGCAGCGAGTATCAGAAATCTTGCACTCTTCAAATAGTATCAATCCTAGTACGGCGATAGTGACTTTGGAAAACAATTGCCGGTTTGAATCTTTAAAGTTAAAACTAGGACGGCTTAAAAGGGATTGCAATGATATGGGAACTCTCATGAGTGCTCTGGTAAAATATGGGGACTCTGATAATACCAAGTATCCAGAAGCTGAAGGAGACAAGGCAGGGAAGGTTAACAAACCTGGTAAACCGACGCAAGTTAATCCGGCTACTGCAAGTTTCTTGGGCAAACGAAAGGCAGAAGGTGGCTCTGACTTCGTGGCCAATACTCAAGTTCAAGGGGGTTTTCAGCGTAGCATGGGCAACCCGCCTCCACAAACCGGCGGAAAGGCTGTTAGCTGGGACCAAGAGTTAGATCAACCTTGTCCGAAGCATGGATCGAAACAACGACCGGCAAAACACACTATAAGAGAGTGCAGGCCCCTTATGGAAGCAATAACGGGCCGCTTTAATCCTTATGACAGGCCTCCAAATGGCGGTTCAGGCCCAGGGTTCTATGGTCCGGGTCATCAGGGGAGCAGCTCAGGATCAGGATACAGGGGCAATAACAATGGTTATCAAAACCGGGCCGGTAATCAAAATAGTCAAGGAAGTTATAATAACCAGGGCAATCAGCCGCGTAACCAGGGTGGTTACAATAACCAAGGCAGTCAGCAGCATGGCCAAGGTAATTACAATAACCAAGGCAATCAACAGCAGGGCCAAGGGAATTACAATAATCAGGGGAATCAGCAGCGTCAGCAACAGTAACCGCAATCCGGATATCAGAATAATCCGAAGGAATTGAGCAGTGGGAAATACCATGTATTCACCACAAGTCTGTGTAAACGGGATCAGAAGGTTTTGAAGCGGGCAGTTAACGCGGTTGAACCGGCAACACCACAATTTCTGCGCTGGTCAGAACAGCCCATTATATGGAGTAGGGAGGATCACCCGATGCGGGTGGATAATCCGGGCCACTTGGCCTTAGTGGTAGCACCCCAGGTGGGAAGTTATAAGTTCACTAAGGTTCTTATGGACGGTGGTAGCAGCATCAATATCTTATACTATGAGACCTTCCGTCGTATGGGCCTAATGGATAAGAAGCTGAGACAATCAAACACGGTGTTCCATGGAGTGGTTCCAGGTAAGTCGGCTTATCCAGTTGGAAAAATTGATTTGGAGGTGACCTTTGGAGATGAGCATGATTCCAGGTCAGAGATGATAACTTTCGAAGTTGTCAAAATCCGGAGTCCCTATCACGCTTTATTTGGGAGAACGGTTTATGCCAAGTTTATGGCTAGACCATGTTATGTTTATCTGCAACTCAAAATGCCGGGTCACAAGGGCACGATCAGGGTTCATGGAAGTCGCAAGATAGCAGTGGAGTGTGAAGAAGGAGATGCAGCCTATGCGGAGGCAGTATGTGCCACGGAAGAGTTGAAGTTCTATAAAGATAATGTTGATCCGGCAGATATGACTCCGCTAAAGAAACCAACTACCGAGCATGATCCGGCGTTGAAGTTTAAATCGGCGGAGGAGACCAAGCAAGTTGATTTTGTGCCAGGTGATTCGTCCAAGTAGTTCACTATTAGCGCTAACCTTGATCCCAAATAGGAAGGCATGCTCATCGAGTTCATCCGTGAGAATCGGGATATCTTTGCGTGGAAACCTTCTGACATGCCAGGTATACCGAGGGAACTCGCTGAGCACAGCCTGAACATTGATCCGAAATATAAACCAGTTAAACAATACTTACGCCGCTTCAACGAAGAGAGGCCCAAGGCAATAGGAGAAGAAGTGGCCAGGCTTTTGGCCGCAGGGTTCATAGTGGAAGTCTTTCACCCAGAATGGTTGGCTAATCCGGTGCTGGTATTAAAAAAGAACGGGAAGTGGAGAATGTGTGTGGACTACACATACCTCAACAAGGCATGCCCAACTGATCCTTTTGCTCTCCCTCGCATTGATCAGATTATTGATGCCACAGCGGGATGTGAGCGGCTAAGTTTTTTAGATGCATATTCAGGATATCACCAGATCAAGATGGCAGTTAAAGACCAAGAGAAGACAGCTTTCATAACCCCTTTTGGTGCTTTTTGCTATGTATCTATGCCTTTTTGGCTCAAGAGTGCTCAAGCAACTTATCAGCGTTGTGTTCAGAATTTTCTTAAAGGACAGATAGGGAGGAATGTTCATGCTTATGTGGATGACATTGTGGTTAAGTCAAGGAAAGAGGAGACAATGATAGAGGATCTGAAGGAGACTTTTAACAATCTTCGGGCTTACAAGATGATGCTTAATCCGGAGAAGTGTGCCTTTGGTGTTCCGGCAGGTAAACTGCTAGGATTCTTGGTCTCAAACAGAGGAATAGAAGCTAATCCGGAGAAGATTAAGGCCATTACATCTTTGACTAAGCCAGTTTGCATCAACGATGTTCAGCGTATCGCTGGCCGGATCACAACATTAAGCCGGTTCATCAGCCGTTTGGGAGAGAAGGCGATTCCGCTCTATTAGACGTTGAATAAAACGGACCGGTTTATATGGAGTGATGAGGCCAATGCGGCGTTTGAGGATTTGAAGCGGCAACTGGCAAAGCCACCGGTCCTGGCTGCCCCTGTTGATAAGGAGCCGTTGTTGTTATACGTCGCTGCTAATGCACGGGCAGTCAGCGTTGCAATCGTGGTTGAGCGCAAGGAAGCAGGGAAAGAACACCCGGTTCAGCGCCCGGTTTATTATGTGAGTGAAGTACTTATTGAGTCCAAGCAAAGGTACCCACATTGGCAGAAGCTGGTATATGGTGTGTTCATGGCAAACCGGAAGTTGAAGCACTATTTTCAAGGTCATCCAATAACTGTATTTAGTTCAGCACCGTTGGGGGATATAATCCAGAACAGGGAAGCTACAGGTAGAGTGGCGAAGTGGGCCATTGAGCTCAGCCCACATGAATTAAAATATGTGCCACGCACCGCTATAAAATCTCAGGCATTGGTGGATTTCATCAATGATTGGACAGAGTTACAAACCCCTGAGGAGAAGCCGGATCTTACGTACTGGACGATTCACTTTGACGGTTCAAGACAGTTGGAAGGCTCGGGGGCTGGAGTTGTCTTAACTTCCCCCCGAGGTGATAAATTTTGTTACGTCCTCCGTTTGTTGTTTCCTTGTACTAACAATGCGGCGGAATATGAAGTGTTACTTCATGGCTTGCGGGTGGCAAAGGAGATGAATTTGAGCCGGGTCAAGTGCTTTGGTGACTCAGATCTAGTGGCACAGCAAGTTTCAGGCAAGTTGGATTCACGAGATCCTCTCATGGCAGCTTACAGACGAGAAGTTGAAGCAGTTGCAGGATATTTCAAGGGGTATCAGGTGGATCATATAGACCGGCGACGGAATGAAGCGGCCGATGCTTTAAGCCGGCTAGGCTCCCAACGTAAACCGGTACCGCCAAATACCTTTTTGGATGAGTTGCACAGTCCTTCGGTTCAAGTACCATCAAAGGAAGACATAGCTGTTCCTGATCCGGACGCACAGTTAGTTGCAGCACTTCATATAATCCCGGATTGGACGCAGCCTTATTTAGCGTATTTGAGCCGAGGAGAGCTACCGGATGATGAGATTGAGGCACGACAGATAGTCTGGCGTTCTAAGTCCATGACAATTGCAAACGGAGAGCTTCATCATCGCAGTACTTTTGGAGTATTTCAGCGGTGTGTATCAGCTGAGGAAGGCGGTGAGATTCTTCGCGAGATCCATGAAGGGGACTGTGGTCATCATGCCGGTTCAAAATCATTGGTGGCTAAAGCGTTCCAGCATGGTTTCTATTGGTTAACCGCTCATGCTGATGAGGCAGAGCTGGTCCGAAAGTGTGATGCTTGTCAGAAATTTTCAAGACGTGCTCTAGTTCCGGCGCAGGAGCTCTGGATGATACCAATAACTTGGCCGTTTGCGACTTGGGGGCTTGATATGGTTGGACCCTTCAAGCGATCCCAAGATCAGAAAACTCATCTACTAGTAGCAGTGGATAAGTTTACAAAATGGATTGAAGCAGAGCCTATAAGCAAGTGTGATGCGGCGACGGCAGTCAAATTCATCAAAAAGGTAATTTTCCGGTTTGGCTTTCCGCACAGCATCATCACAGACAATGGCACCAATTTATCTCAGGGTGAGATGGAAGAATTCTGTCAACGAGAACATATTCGCTTGGATGTATCTTCTGTGGCCCATCCCGAATCCAATGGTCAGGCTGAAAGGGCAAATCAGGAGATTTTGCGAGGTATCAAGCCCCGGCTTATGACTCCTTTGCAGAGAACCCCAGGATGTTTGGTTGAGGAGTTACCATCTGTTCTTTGGAGTATCAACACTACACCAAACCGGTCCACAGGTTACACACCTTTCTTCATGGTCTATGGTGCTGAAGCAGTCCTTCCAAGTGATATCCGTCATGATTCACCAAGGGTAACGGCTTATGTTGAAGCGGCCAACGAGAAAGCAAAGCAAGACAGCTTGGACCGACTGGATGAAGAGCGTGATATAGCTGCGGCACGATCTGCAATTTATCAACAAGACTTACGCAGGTATCATAGCCGCCGGATCAAAACAAGGACGTTCCAGGAGGGCGACTTGGTACTCCGGCTCATCCAAGATCAAACAGATATGCACAAATTGTCACCACCTTGGGAAGGGACCTTTGTGGTCAGCAAGAATCTGCACAATGGTTCATATTACCTGCTGGACGTTCGAGAACACAAGGACTCACGGACATCAGAGGAGGAGACGAAGAGGCCATGGAACATCGCCCATTTGCGGCCATACTATACTTGAGCTATGAGCTCCACTGTATCCTATGTATATATTATGATCAATGAATAAACCGGCACCCTCGGTAAACCGGGGGCTCAGCCTTTTTTCCAATACAAATATCTTGTGAGGACAACCATGCATGTTTTATCATATGTTATATTTCAACACATTGGCCGGTTTAAAATTGATTTTTTGCAGAATATACACAGAAGCAATAAAACTCTCTAAAGAGCATGAGGTCACATCCGGTTCAAGAGAGGACGCTTCAAGATCTACCCATGATTCCATGGAGCCAGGGAAAACTATATGGACAGTCGGGTTTACCCGCATCCATCCACCGGCCCTCTGGAAAGATGGATAATCCACATCCAGTGATTGGCTAGGCCCTCTGGAAAGATGGATAATCCACATCCAGTGATTGGCTAAATTGTTTATTATGGTTCAAGTGGAAAGATGGATAATCCACATCCACCGGCCCTCTGGAAAGATGGATAATCCACATCCAGTGATTGGCTAGGCCCTCTGGAAAGATGGATAATCCACATCCAGTGATTGGCTAAATTTTTTCTTATGGTTCATATGGAAAGATGGATAATCCACATCCAACGGCCCTCTGGAAAGATGGATAATCCACATCCAGTGATTGGCTGAACCTTGCTTTGAGCCTGGCAGCTATTAAAAAGCCTTGACTACATGGTTTTATTTGCAAATTCGCATCTTTGGTGTTTATGTTTTATGACTCTTTAAACCGGAGTGGAACAGCTACAGAAGCTGACCACATATTTATAAAGTGAAAAGTCTAGGTCATGAATACCAGCATGAATAAACCGGTGTTCTTTACAACCCGGATCATCCATTAAGCAACAGGCTACAAAATTCTGGACAAAGTTTCAGAACGATATAAGCCGGTGTCTTCTATCAAGCCCGGGTTTGTTATTGGATCCATGAAGATCTTCATCAAGAAATTTTAAATTCTACCGGATTAAGAGTATGGAGCATGTTTGGTCTCAGGTATAAATTTATTTTTGAGATAAGTATATACTTGTTTGGTATACTGTGAGAGCAATTTAATCTGTCCAGTGGTAAACCGCTAGGACATGTTTTCAGTTTTACTTATGCAGAAACAGATGACACGCACGATAAGCGACGTCAAACAAATTTAAATTGGCAACCATCAAAAACAAGAAGTCAGAATATCCGAATCAAAGCAGATAAAGTTTCAGCTATCCTATTACAAGGCATAGCAAGCCTGATGGTTTAAAAGATTGTTTAATAAAGCGGGGCTGCAACTACAACAATAAGTTATGAGCTATGCTTCCTCCCGCTGCGACGGCTGGGCATCGACTTGATCCGGAGTTCCTTCTTCCTCTTGAAGCGGCTGGAAGTCCGGAACACACCAGTCAATCTTCGTCAAGGCCCGGAAGTGTTGGGTAACGTAGCACAAATCAAAAAATTTCTACGTCTTCACCAAGATACAACTATGGAGACATCTAGCAACGAGCAAGTAAGAGTGCATCTACATACCGTTATGTAGATCGCGTGCGGAAGCTTTCAACGAAGTGGGGATGAAGTAGTCGTACTCTTCACGTTCTTCGTCACCGATGATCTAGCGTCGAACGGACGGCACCTCCGCGTTCAACACACGTACGGTGCAGCAACGTCACCTCCTTCTTGATCCAGCAAGGGGGGAGGAGAAGTCGTCAGAGATCCGGCAGCACGACGGCGTGATGACGGATGCAGTGGAGATCGCAGCAGGGCTTCGCCGGGCGCCCTGCGTTAGGAGTTGGGAGGTGTGACGGGAGGGGGAGAGGCGCCAGGGCTGAGGTGCGGCTGCCCTCTTCCCCCCCCCCCCCCACATATATATAGGGGGCCAGGGGGGGCGCCAGCCCCCTGCAGATCCAATCTGCAAGGGGGGCGGCGGCCAGGGAGGAGTCCCCCTCCCCCAAGGCAAGTGGTGGCCCCCCTCCCCTTAGGGTTTTAACCCTAGGCGCATGGGGAGGTGGGCCACCTTGTGGTGCGCCAGCCCAGAGGGCTGGACACATCCCCTCGCGGCCTAGGGGCCCCACCGGGATGGGTGGCCCCACCCGGTGGACCCCTGGGGCCCCTCCGGTGGTCCCGGGACGCTCCCGGTGACCCCCGGAGATCACCCGTTGGCCGAAACTGGACTTCCCATATATCAATCTTTACCTCCGGACCATTCCGGAACTCCTCGTGACGTCCGGGATCTCATCCGGGACTCCGAACAACTTTCGGGTTTCCACGTGCATTTATCTCTACGACTCTAGCGTTACCGAACCTTAAGTGTGTAGACCCTACGGGTTCGGGAGACACGTAGACATGACCGAGACCACTCTCTGGTCAATAACCAACAGCGGGATCTGGATACCCATGTTGGTTCCCACGTGTTCCTCGATGATCTTCATCGGATGAACCACCGTGTCAAGGATTCACTTAATCCCGTATGTTATTCCCTTTGTCCATCGGTACGGTACTTGCCCGAGATTCGATCGTCAGTATTCCCAATATCTTGTTCAATCTCGTTATGGCAAATCTCTTTACTCGATCCGTAATCCATCATCCCGTGACTAACTACTTAGTCACATTGAGCTCATTATGATGATGTCTTACCGAGTGGGCCCAGAGGTACCTCTCCGTCATACGGAGTGACAACATCCCAGTCTCGGTTCGTACCAACTCAACAGACACTTTCGGAGATACCCGATGCGTACCTTTATAGCCACCCAGTTACGTTGTGATGGTTGGCACAGCCAAAGTCCTCCTACGGTGTCCGTGAGTTGTACAACCTCATGGTCTAAGGAATAAATACTTGACACCGAAAAGCTTATGCATTACGAACTATACGATCTCATGTTATGCTCAAGTTTGGGTCTTGTCCATCACATAATTCTCCTAATGATGTGATCCCGTTATCACCGACATCGCATGTCCATGGTCAGGAAACCGTGACCATCTGTTGATCAACGAGCTGGTTACTAGAGGCCTACCAGGGACTCATTTTGGTCTATGTATTCACACATGTATCGCTGTTTCCGTACAATACAATTCAAGCATGAATAACAGACAATTATAATGAACAAGGAGATATAATAATAATGCTTTTATTATTGCCTCTAGGGCATATCTCCAACATTCTCCCACTTGCACTAGAGTCAATAATCTAGTTACATTGTGATGAATCGAACACCCATAGAGTTCTGGTGTTGATCATGTTTTGCTCGTGAAAGAGGTTTAGTCAACGGGTCTGCGACATTCAGATCCGTATGCACTTTACAAATATCTATGTCTCCATCCTGAACATAATTCCGGATGGAGTTGAAACGGCGCTTGATGTGCTTGGTCTTCTTGTGAAACCTGGGCTCCTTGGTAATAGCAATAGCACCAGTGTTGTCACAGAAGAGAGTCATCGGTCTTGACGCACTTGGAATGACTCCTAGGTCGGTGATGAACTCCTTCATCCAGACTCCTTCCTGCGCTGCTTCGGAAGCAGCTATGTACTCCGCTTCACATGTAGATGCTGCCACCACGCTTTGCTTGCAACTGCACCAGCTGACTGCTCCTCCATTCAAAATATACACGTATCCGGTTTGAGACTTAGAGTCATCCAGATCTGTGTCGAAGCTAGCATCGACGTAACCCTTTACGACGAGCTCTTCGTCACCTCCATAAACGAGAAACATATCCTTAGTCCTTTTCAGGTACTTCAGGATGTTCTTGACCGCTGTCCAGTGTTCCGTACCGGGATCACTTTGGTACCTCCCTACCAAACTTATGGCAAGGTTCACATCAGGTCTGGTACACAGCATGGCATACATGATAGAACCTATTGCCGAGGCATAGGGAATGACACTCATCTTTTCTCTATCTTCTGCCGTGGTCGGCGACTGAGCTTTGCTCAATCTCATACCTTGCAAAACAGGTAAGAATCCTTTCTTTGACTGATCCATATTGAACTTCTTCAATATTTTGTCAAGGTATGTACTTTGTGAAAGACCAATGAGGCATCTCGATCTATCTCTATAGATTTTGATGCCTAATATGTAAGCAGCTTCTCCAAGGTCCTTCATTGAAAAACTTTTATTCAAGTAGGCCTTTACATTTTCCAAGAATTCTATATCATTTCCCATCAGCAATATGTCATCCACATATAATATGAGAAATGCTACAGAGCTCCCACTCACTTTCTTGTAAATACAGGCTTGTCCATAAGTCTGTATAAAGCCAAACGCTTTGATCACCTCATCAAAGCGAATATTCCAACTCCGAGATGCTTGCACCAGCCCGTAAATCGAGCGCTGGAGCTTGCATACCTTGTTAGCGTTCTCTGGATCGACAAAACCTTCCGTTTGCATCATATACAACTCTTCCTTGAGGAAGCCATTAAGGAATGCTATTTTGACGTCCATTTGCCATATCTCATAATCATAGAATGCGGCAATAGCTAACATGATTCTGACTGACTTTAGCATCGCTACGGGAAAGAAAGTCTCATCGTAGTCAATCCCTTGAACTTGTCGATAACCTTTAGCGACAAGCCGAGCCTTATAGATGGTCACATTACCATCCGCGTCTGTCTTCTTCTTAAATATCCATTTATTTTCTATGGCATGCCTATCATTAGGCAAGTCCACCAAAGTCCATACTTTGTTTTCATACATGGATTCTATCTCGGATTTCATGGCTCCAAGCCATTTATTGGAATCTGGGCCCGCCATCGCTTCTTCATAGTTCGAAGGTTCACTGTTGTCTAACAACATGATTTCCAGTACAGGGTTGCCGTACCACTCTGGTGCGGAACGTGCCCTTGTGGACCTTCGAAGTTCAGTAGTAACTTGATCTGTATCTTCATGATCATTATCATCAACTTCCTCCCTTGTCGGTGCAGGCACCTCAGGAACAGTTTCCTGTGTTGTGCTACTTTCCGGTACAGGAGTGGTGACTGTCACCTCATCAAGTTCTACTTTCCTCCCACTCACTTCTTTCGAGAGAAACTCTTTCTCCAGAAAGTATCCATTCTTGGCAACAAAGACTTTGCCTTCAGATCTGTGGTAGAAGGTGTACCCAATAGTTTTCTTTGGTTATCCTATGAAGACGCATTTCTCCGATTTGGGTTCGAGCTTTTCAGGTTGAAGTTTCTTGACATAAGCATCGCAACCCCAAACTTTCAGAAACGACAGCTTCGGTTTCTTGCCAAACCAAAGTTCATATGGAGTCGTCTCAATGGATTTTGACGGAGCCCTATTTAAAGTGAATGCGGCGGTCTCTAAAGCATAACCCCAAAAAGATAGCGGTAAATCGGTGAGGGACATCATAGATCGCACCATGTCCAACAGAGTACGATTTCGACGTTCGGACACACCGTTACGTTGAGGTGTTCCGGGCGGTGTCAATTGTGAAACAATTCCACAGCTCCTAAGGTGTGTGCCAAATTCATGACTTAAATATTCACCCCCACGATCTGATCGCAAGAACTTTATTTTTCTGTCACGTTGATTCTCAACCTCATTCTGAAATTCCTTGAACTTTTCAAAGGTCTCAGACTTGTGTTTCATCAAATAGATATACCCGTATCTACTCAAGTCATCCGTGAGGGTGAGAACATAACGGTAGCCTCCGCGAGCCTCAACGCTCATTGGACCGCACACATCGGTATGTATGATTTCCAACAAGTTGGTTGCTCGCTCCATTGTTCCGGAGAACGGAGTCTTGGTCATCTTGCCCAAGAGGCATGGTTCGCATGTGTCAAATGATTCATAATCAAGAGACTATAGAAGTCCATCCGAATGGAGCTTCTTCATACGTTTGACACCAATATGACCAAGGCGGCAATGCCACAAGTATGTGGGACTATCATTATCAACTTTACATCTTTTGGCATCTACACTATGAATATGTGTATCACTACGTTCGAGATTCATCAAAAATAAACCATTGACCAGCGGGGCATGACCATAAAACATATCTCTCAAATAAATAGAACAACCATTATTCTCCAATTTGAAAGAATATCCATCTCGCATAAGACGAGATCCAGAAACAATGTTCATGCTCAAAGCTGGTACTCCCTCCGTAAACTAATATAAGAGCATTTAGATCACTATTTTAGTAATCTAAACGCTCTTATATTAGATTACAGAGGGAGTACTAAATAACAATTATTCAGGTTTAAAACTAATCCCGAGGGTAGATGTAGAGGCAGCGTGCCGACGGCGATCACATCGACCTTGGAACCATTCCCGACGCGCATCGTCAACTCATCCTTCGCCAGTCTCCGTTTATTCCGCAGCTCCTGTTTTGAGTTACAAATGTGAGCAACTGCACCGGTATCAAATACCCAGGAGCTACTACGAGTGCTGGTAAGGTACACATCAATAACATGTATATCATATATACCTTTGACGTTGCCGGCCTTCTTGTCTGCTAAGTATTTGGGGCAGTTCCGCTTCCAGTGACCCGTTCCCTTGCAATAAAAGCACTCAGTCTCTGGCTTGGGTCCATACTTTGGCTTCTTCCCGGCAACAGGCTTGCCAGGCGCGGCAACTCCCTTGCCGTCCTTCTTGAAGTTCTTCTTACCCTTGCCTTTCTTGAACTTAGTGGTTTTATTGACCATCAACACTTGATGTTCCTTCTTGATGTCAACCTCCGCTGATTTCAGCATTGAATACACCTCGGGAATGGACTTCTCCATCCCCTGCATATTGAAGTTCAACACGAAGCTCTTGAAGCTTGGTGGGAGCAACTGGAGGATTCTGTCAACGACCGCTTCATCTGGGAGATTCATTCCCAGCTGAGATAAGCGGTTGTGCAATCCTGAAATCTTGACAGAACTGTTCTCCTCCATCTTACAGCTGTAGAATGCGTCGGAGACATCATATCTCTCGACTCGGGCATGAGCTTGGAAAACCAGTTTCAGCTCTTCGAACATCTCATATGCTCCATGGTGCTCAAAACGCTTTTGGAGCCCCGATTCTAAACTGTAAATCATGCAGCACTGAACCAGGGAGTAATCATCACTACGCGACTGCCAGACGTTCAAAACGTCTTGGTCAGCATCGGGAGCAGGTGCATCACCTAGCGGTGCTTCTAGGACATATGATCTCTTGGCAGCTATGAGGATGATCCTCAGGTTACGGACCCAATCCGTATAGTTGCTACCATCGTCTTTCAGCTTGGTTTTCTCTAGGAATGCGTTGAAGTTGAGGGAAACCTGAGCGTGGGCCATTTGATCTACAAGAGATATTGTAAAGAATTTTAGACTAAGTTCATGATAATTAAGTTCGTCTTAATCAAATTATAATGAACTCCCACTCAGAATGACATCTCTCTAGTCATCTAAGTGATACACGATCCGAATCGAGTAGTCCGTGTCCGATCATCACGTGAGACGGACTAGTCAAAAACGGTGAACATCTTCATGTTGATCGTATCTTCTATACGACTCGTGTTCGACCTTTCGGTCTTCCGTGTTCCGAGGCCATGTCTGTACATGCTAGGCTCGTCAAGTGAACCCTAAGTGTATCGCGTGTGTAAATCTGTTTTACACCCGTTGTATGCGAACGTTAGAACCTATCACACCCGATCATCACGTGGTGCTTCGGAGCAACGAGCTTTAGCAACGGTGCACAGTCAGGGGAAACACATTACTTGAAATTTTAGTGAGAGATCATCTTATTTACTACCATCGTTCTAAGTAAACAAGATGCAAAAACATGATAAACATCACATGCAATCAATTAAAGTGACATGATATGGCCAATATCATCTTGCTCCTTGGATCTCCATCTTCGGGGCACCATGATCATCTTGTCACTGGCTCGACACCATGATCTTTATCATCATGATCTCCATCATCGTGTCTTGAAGAAGTCGTCACGCCAACTATTACTTCTACTACTATAGCGAACGTTTAGCAATGAAGTAAAGTAATTACATGGCGTTATTCAGTGACACGCAGGTCATACAATAATTAAGACAACTCCTATGGCTCCTGCCGGTTGTCAAGTTCATCGACATGCAAGTCGTGATTCCCTATTACAAAAACATGGTCAATCTCATACATCACATATATCATTCATCACATCTTCGTTCTTGGCCATACCACGTCACAAAACACATGCTGCAAAAACAAGTTAGACGTCCTCTAATTGTTGTTGCAAGTTTTACGTGGCTTCTATAGGATTTCTTGCAAGAACGTTTCTTACCTACGCCAAAACCACAACGTGATTTGTCAACTTCTATTTACCCTTCATAAGGACCCTTTTCATCGAATCTGATCCGACTAAAGTAGGAGAGACAGACACCCGCCAGCCACCTTATGCATCTAGTGCATGTCTGTCGGTGGAACCAGTCTCACGTAAGCGTACGTGTAAGGTCGGTCCGGGCCGCTTCATCCCACAATACCGCCGAATCAAGATTGACTAGTAACGGGAAGAAAGTTGAACAAGATCATACGCCCACAACTGCTTTGTGTTCTACTCGTGCAAGATGCTACGCATAAAACCTAGGCTCAGATGCCACTGTTGGGTAACGTAGCACAAATCAAAAAATTTCTACGTCTTCACCAAGATCCAACTATGGAGACATCTAGCAACGAGCAAGTAAGAGTGCATCTACATACCGTTATGAAGATCGCGTGCGGAAGCTTTCAACGAAGTGGGGATGAAGTAGTCGTACTCTTCACGTTCTTCGTCACCGATGATCTAGCGCCGAACGGACGGCACCTCCGCGTTCAACACACGTATGGTGCAGCAACGTCACCTCCTTCTTGATCCAGCAAGGGGGGAGGAGAAGTCGTCAGAGATCCGGCAGCACGACGGCGTGATGACGGATGCAGTGGAGATCGCAGCAGGGCTTCGCCGGGCGCCCTGCGTTAGGAGTTGGGAGGTGTGACGGGAGGGGGAGAGGCGCCAGGGCTGAGGTGCGGCTGCCCTCTCCCCCCCCCACATATATATAGGGGGCCAGGGGGGGCGCCAGCCCCCTGCAGATCCAATCTGCAAGGGGGGGCGGCGGCCAGGGAGGAGTCCCCCTCCCCCAAGGCAAGTGGTGGCCCCCCTCCCCTTAGGGTTTTAACCCTAGGCGCATGGGGAGGTGGGCCACCTTGTGGTGCGCCAGCCCAGAGGGCTGAACACATCCCCTCGCGGCCTAGGGGCCCCACCGGGATGGGTGGCCCCACCCGGTGGACCCCCGGGGCCCCTCCGGTGGTCCCGGGACGCTCCCGGTGACCCCCGGAGATCACCCGTTGGCCGAAACTGGACTTCCCATATATCAATCTTTACCTCCGGACCATTCCGGAACTCCTCGTGACGTCCGGGATCTCATCCGGGACTCCGAACAACTTTCGGGTTTCCACGTGGATTTATCTCTACGACTCTAGCGTTACCGAACCTTAAGTGTGTAGACCCTACGGGTTCGGGAGACACGTAGACATGACCGAGACCACTCTCTGGTCAATAACCAACAGCGGGATCTGGATACCCATGTTGGTTCCCACGTGTTCCTCGATGATCTTCATCGGATGAACCACCGTGTCAAGGATTCACTTAATCCCGTATGTTATTCCCTTTGTCCATCGGTACGGTACTTGCCCGAGATTCGATCGTCGGTATTCCCAATACCTTGTTCAATGTCGTTATGGCAAATCTCTTTACTCGATCTGTAATCCATCATCCCGTGACTAACTACTTAGTCACATTGAGCTCATTATGATGATGTCTTACCGAGTGGGCCCAGAGGTACCTCTCCGTCATACGGAGTGACAACATCCCAGTCTCGGTTCGTACCAACTCAACATACACTTTCGGAGATACCCGATGCGTACCTTTATAGCCACCCAGTTACGTTGTGACGGTTGGCACACCCAAAGTACTCCTACGGTGTCCGGGAGTTGTACAACCTCATGGTCTAAGGAATAAATACATGACACCGAAAAGCTTATGCATTACGAACTATACGATCTCGTGTTATGCTCAAGTTTGGGTCTTGTACATCACATCATTCTCCTAATGATGTGATCCCGTTATCACCGACATCTCATGTCCATGGTCAGGAAACCGTGACCATCTGTTGATCAACGAGCTGGTTACTAGAGGCCTACCAGGGACTCATTTTGGTCTATGTATTCACACATGTATCGCTATTTCCGTACAATACAATTCAAGCATGAATAACAGACAATTATCATGAACAAGGAGATATAATAATAATGCTTTTATTATTGCCTCTAGGGCATATCTCCAACAGGAAGTACATCTATTCGCTGATAAGTTCAGAAGGTTCGATATCTGGAGCGAAGGTATGAGGGCGAACTGGTGGGATTAAATTGACGGTGTCATAAACAGGCCGCTCCACCCGCTCGTTTTGCAAGTCGTACCCCGGAAGATACCTGGATAAATCGGATTCAGCTGCAAGCTTGCTGGCGAGGGGACGCATCTCCTTCGTCAAGGCGTGGAGGTCCTTCGCGGTAAAAGTAGAACCGTCTTCTTTAGTGTCAGGAAATCCAGTCAAAGCTTCTTACGGATCAAGATCCGGGACCCAGGCTTTAGCCCTGGTAAGTGCCAGGAGGGCACCGGCTCGAGCAGCAGATTTTTTAACTTCTTCTAGATGCACTGGTAGAACAGACAGCTTTTCCAACGTGCCTTGGATGGTCATGGGGGCCGGTTTACCGAATGATGTTGCACTGATGATCCTCTGAGCGCCGGAATACAGCTGCTCGACCAAAGTGTAACATGCTTTAAGTTTCTTCCGTAGATCATCCCCTAGATGGGTGACACGGCGCCCTACATATGAATATCACAATTAAACCGGCACAGATGGAAGCTTACAAGGATGAAGCAGGAATACAGATCAAAAGACTTACCAAAGACAGCAGAGGTCATCAATTCTATTTGCCGCTTTAAGCCGGTTAACTCTTCAGTTACCGGATTAAGGGCTTCCTCAGCGTCTTTTGCCCTTTTCTCTAGTTCTTTCTTCTGGACCTCAAAGGCAGCCCGCTCTTCTTCAAAGAATTTTTTCAACTCTTCCGCAGTCTTTAAGCTCACCTTCAGATCTTTCTTGGCTTTTGAGGCAGCAGACTCTGTTTCAGCAAGACGACTCTGAAGTTCATTGATTGCCTCAGCATTCCGGCTTAAGTCAGCCTGCAAGTCAAAACAAGTGATAAGAAACAAAGACCAGACAAGTCTCAAGCACACAAACATGTTGTCTGCTTGACACTTGGGGGCTAATGTAAAGTTGAAGCAATAAACAACAGCAGTTCAAAGACAAAAGTCTCAAGCACACAAGCAAGTTGTATACTTGACACTTGGGGGCTAATGGAACATTGAAGTATCAGAAGAAATTCCTACAAGTATCAAATACATAACCAAGTTATCTACTTGATACTTGGGGGCTAATGTAAGATCAATTGTTCAAGTTATAAGTTCCGGTTCACCTTCAAACACGCAGCTAAACCGGAACTTGGGGGCTACTATGAGATAGAAGCATATCAAAAGCATAAAGTCAGAAGGAAAAGATTACCTCATATTTTTCTTTCATCAGATTAACCAAGCCCGCTTCATAATCACGACTGCTGTGGAGCCGGTTCAAGTACCCGGAATAGAGTTCCTGGGCACTCATATCAGCAAGATTGGAAAGCTCGGTACTCCATTTACCTTTCTCTTTATGCAGCTTCTCCGCTTTAGCCGTATGTTTGGCCAAAATAGTAGGCTCAGCCGGAGCAACGAAAGCAGTGCCGGTCACCTCAACTTCTGGAGAAGCAGGTGCTGTTGGTGGAGCTGTATTGTGAACCGGACTAGGAGATGCCGGATTAACTTGAGGAGAGTTGGCCCGGGCAGGACTTGGCGGATTGTGGACATCATCAGCAGTAGGGTTCTCGGGCACTGAGATATGATCCGTAGGCGCAGGATTTTCAAGAGGAGTTGTAGGCTCGCCTTCTGGAGGCACGGTTGTTGATGGATCAACCGCCGGATCATCTGCAGAAATCTCAGCAGTGGATTTATTTGCCTTTTGTTTTTGCTAGGCTTTGGCTTGCTGAAAAAAGTTTGCAAAATGAGTTAACATTGTGAAGCAAAAAGGTAATCATAAACCGGAGATGTTAAATAGACTTAGCCTGGGATAGTCTTCAGTGGGGGAAGTTGCATAGCAGTCGATTCACCAGAGGAGGATAATGGAGTCTCCTGATAATCAGGATCAGACGGTTTAAGAGGTCTTCGGATAAGCCCGGCCTTGGGATGAAGGAGAGTTGGAGAGAGTATAACCTCAGGGCGGCGCCTCCGAGCCGGAGTGTGAGAAATTCCGGATGACTCCACTGCCAAGACGCTATGGCGAGTGATCCGGCGAAGAGCTTCATGTTGTTGTTTCTTCAAAAGAAAATTAGGATCCAATTGAGCATAAGGATGAGAAAATGGATATTTCCAGACTGTCCGACGACTCTTTTGTGGAAGTGGTTCTGAATCGGAAGAAAGGATAGTTACCTCAACTTCGGCCGGTTTATCACCTTCAGCCAACTCCTGTGAAAAGTTATCATTAAATACATATATGAGCACAAGCAAGTAAATTAAAGTCGGATTAATTCGTACCTCGGAATCCGGATCATCATCCTCAGCGTGAGAACTAGAGTCAACAGCTGCTTTTCTTTTCTTATTAGCGAAGGTCTTCCGGCGTGCTTGTTTGCCGGATTTCTCCTGAGGTTTTCTCTTCCAGAAAGGATCCTCAGCCTATTCGAAGGAAGAAAAGATAATTGAAAGAACGGTTTACATAAACGGATTAAAAAATATATACAAGAAAGCAAGGCTTACTGCAGGCAGTCTGTTCTTCTTGTAATACGGAGCTAATCCAACCTTGCTGCAGTCTTCTAAGGAGACGTTGAGCATCTTCTTAGCCGATTCAATAACCTCCGATTCAGAAAGTTTATCCTTGGTAAACCGTTGAGGGTCGTCCGGTTTACCAGAATACTGGCACATCAACTGTGATCGCCTACTCAAGGGAAGTATACTCCAGGAGAGCCAACAGCGCATGAAATCAGTTCCAAATAAACCATTGGCCATAAAAGCTCTCAGTCTGGAAAGCTGAGACGCGAACCGGGGCCGTTCGGCGGAGCTGAGTCGTTGTGGCAAAGGATGATCTTCCGGGAGACGGCACTCGCGATAACCCGGCAGAGGGTTCTCCCCTTCAGGAGAAGTGTCAACACAGTAAAACCAAGATTTGTTCCACTCTTTGGGGTGCGTGTGGAGAGCGGCATGGGGAAAGACTGCGTCCCTCCTTTTCTGGATACTAACCCCGCCGAGTTCCTGATGCGGCCCGTTGGTGAATTCCGTACGCCGGTTCAGGTGAAAGAAATCCCGGAATAGATCAACAAATGGTTCTTCTTGCAGATATACCTCTGAAAAAACTTGGAAATCGCAGATATTCGAAACAGAATTGGGCCCAATGTCCTGAGGGTGGAGTTGGAAGGCAGCAAGCACATCTCGGAAGAATTTTGAACCGGGGGGTGAGAAGCCGCGAGCTATATGGTCCAAGAAAACAATAACCTCCCCTTCTCTGGGAGTAGGTGGGCATTCGTTTCCTGGAGCCCGCCACTTCAAAACAGATTGAGGGCCTAAGGTACCAATATCAGCAATTCTAACCAAGTCATTTTCCGTGATGATGGAAGGAACCCAGTCACACGAGACAAACTGCTTGGCCATAATAACAGAAGGGAAAGCACTGAAAATGATAAAGTGTAAAACCGGATTATGCAAGTACAGCAGTATAAACCGGAAGACATATATGAAGATCACGCAACGGTTTAGACAAGGGACTAATGATATAGTTAACCCGGCAATAACAAGGAGCCATGTTACCGCCGGTTCATGACAGCAAAAGAGGAACAGCTAAACCGTCACGTTCAATTTTAAAATTTTTCATGGAACAGAGCATGACAGTATAAACCGGAGTATACCTAATAGATCTACAAAGGAGAAGAAACAGGTTTCTGCAAACAGCTAAAGGCAGAATAGATCTGAGCAGGCAAGAAAAGAAAAATAAGTACAAGGACGAATGGGAAGAACTATAAGGATCTTATGCAGAGCAGATGAATCTACATGATGAGTGTAGGTGACGGGATCTAAAGCATATACTAGCGGAACAAAGGTAAAGATCTAAGAGCTAGATATAAAGGTCAAAAATTTCTGTGAAACGGGCGTTTAAGATGTACTAGGCAAAGCTTTCGTTAAAGCTCTAATGGCGGAGGCACAGGGAAGAACCCTAGAAGACGCGGGTCTACAATGAGGAGGAAAGACATACCTGGAACAGTGGAGATCAGCGGCGGAGTTCTCTGGTCAAACTCAGGGTGATGCAGCGGCCGGCGAGGACTTGGTTTCGGCGGTCGACGGCCGCGGTTCGAGCTCGGGCGTCAATGGCGTCTTGAAGCTCGGGCGACGGACAGAGGAAGAGGATGCGAGAAGAAGATAAGTGAATGAGGACGGCGGTATTTATAAGGGAAGGTCAGATACGAAGCGGCTTGTGCGGGATTCGAGGGAGCAAAGATCGGATAAAGATCCTTTTGACGCCTCGATCTTCGGGATAACCATTAAACAAAGCTACAGGACAGCTTGCAGCGTTAAATGCGGAGATGATGTCATGGTAAGAATCGGTGATTCTCGAGGATGACGTCAGAGCCGGTTTACGAAAATGAGAAGGCACAGAAGAAAGTTATACAAGACAAGGGAGATTGATATGAACAAGTTCAAATCATTCTGGGGCCTAATGTCAGGGATATTACTAGCAGGTATGAACCGGCTGGTGTAAACCGGCTTGTTATAAAATAGTTGTAATATTACATAAAGGCTACGGCCCATTAGATCTTAGGGCCCATGTAAAGAGTCATGGTTTGTAAATCGCCCGATGATGTAACTTGAGGAATAAGGAAGAAAGAACAGAGGCCGAGGTGGACACAAGTATGAGCCGGCCTCGGGACTCTGTAAACCGGACTGGGCGTCGCCTCTCTATATAAAGGGACGACCCGGCGACGGTTCAGGGACAAGCAAGAATCAACCCGTCCAGACTACAGGCAAGCGATCCGCTCCCTGTAAACCGACGCCCAAGCAATACCAAACCAACTAGACGTAGGCTTTTACCTTCATCGAAGGGGCCGAACTAGTATAAACCCTCTGTGTCCTTTGCGTGCTATGAACCCTTTCAAGCTAACCCGTGCGATGGTTCCATCATCAAGTCCGTTAAACCGGACATCTGCCGTGCTAATTCCACGACAGTAGTAGTACTTCATATGTGTCATGCATAAGACATCCTATAAGTTGCAAGCCTCATGCATCGAATACCAATAGTGCTCGCACCTTGTCCTAATTAGCTCGGATTTCCATGGGTTATCATTGCATTACATATGTTTCAACCAAGTGTCACAAAGGGGTACCTCTATGCCACCTGTACAAAGGTCCAAGGAGATAAATCGCATTTGATTTCTCGTTTTTGATAGATCTCAACTTGAGGACATCCATACCGGGACAACATAGAAAATAGATGATGGACTCCTCTTTAATGCATAAGCATATTCTCATAAGAGATTGAGGATTAATGTCCAAGCTAAAACTTCCACCATGATACATGGCTTTGGTTGGCGGCCCAATGTTCTTCTCTAACAATATGCATACTCATTCAACCCATGGCAAATCACCCTTACTTCAGACAAGATGAACATGCATAGCAACTCACATGATATTCAACAAAAGTGTGACAGTTGATGGCGTCCCCAGAAACATGGTTACCGCTCAGCAAGCAACTTATAAGAAATAAGATACATAGGCAACATATTCTTTACCACAATAGTTTTTAAGCTACTTTCCCATGAGCTATGTATTGCAAGGTTAGTCTGCTTAGTACAGGTGGAGTTTAGCAAAAGACTGGGAGCGACCAACTAAGAGAGCAATGATGGCCATAATCATGCAGAGCGACAAAGCAACATTGAATCAGGCATGGTAGTTATATCGCTACTCAGAAATAAAAGATCATCAAGGCTTGACAGACTTTCTTTACAGTCTTAAATATGCGTGAGCATACGCCAAGTCAATGAAAATAAATTCTCGAAGGAAGATATTACTAAACCATACCACATCATTGGCAAATAAATCAAGTTGGTACTCCAATAACACATTGGGAATCCCCCAGCTATTTGAGACTAACCATAAGAAAACCTGAACTACTAAGCACCATTATGCACGTAGCATCTTTATCATAGACATTTTAACCAATGCAACGGAAGCAAACTCTCTTAATAAGATAAGCATGATAATTAAAGAGAGTTCAAGCAACCAACTAAACAAAAGCTCTTTGAAAAGATAAGCATGAATACTAAGAGCAGAGCATGATAGTAGCTATTAAAAGACAAAGAACACACACAGCAAAGATAGACATGAAAATTCTATGTTATGTTCTAGGTAGAAGTGGAGCGTGTTTCTCTCCCGCATAAAGAATGCTGAGTTCCGACTCGTTATGAAAAACTAAAAAGAAAACTAAAAGCAAGACGCTCCAAGCATAGCACATAACACATGAAGTGATAAAAATATAGCGAAACGAAAGACGAACTGATAATGTTGATGGAGAAGGGGATGCACGGGGGCATCCCCAAGCTTAGACGCTTGAGTCTCCTTGAATATTTCTTGGGGGTGCATGGGGGCATCCCCAAGCTTGAGCGCTTGACACTCCTGAATCTTTTTATCATCTTCCCTCACACACTTGAAAACTCCCTTCATACATAACTCATCATAATCTGATTAGCGAGGTTAGTACCCTTAATAAAATAATTGTTCCTTGCTGGAAATAAGGATATTCTTGAAGGTCTACTGTTTCTCAAGATTGCCAAAAGGTTTTTGCAAAGAAAAAGCAAGCTCTAGGTTTGCAAAATGAAGGAAAGGCAAAACAGGACAGAATCTGTGAAAAACAGAACAGCAGGTAGTAAATGATTTTTTTCGGGGCACTTCTGCAACTCTAATAAAAAACTCAGAACAGACGCACGAAAGACAATTATATAGAGCATGCTGTCGAATCAATTCAGACCAAAAAGATGATCTGGTGATTTTATACGAATTTTTCTATCCAAGGACAGAATCTGTTTTCTGGAGAGCACGTCACAACTTTTGAACTTTCTTGCAATCAGAGGCTACACTTGGCACAAAATTGAAAAGCAAAGATACAATGATGATGCTACAGCAGTAAACAACATCAAGACACGACAAAAGCAAAATTTAAAAATTTATTCATGTGGGCTGCCTCCCAAAAGCGCTTTCTTTTATGCCTTTAAGCTAGGCATAATGCATAGAGGAATCAATAACCATCATGATAATCAGAGTTATAAATTGATTCATATGGTTCCTCAACAAGTTCACTCTTGTTCCTTCTAGGAAAGGGGTACACACCTTTTGCCTTACCGCGTAAGCGGATTTCTCCCTTACCTATATCGATGAAGCCTTTTACGGCTCGGAGGAAGTCCATTCCAAGCACTATATTTCCTTGGTTTGGCTCCATGATGAAGAAATCAACCATTGCAATCCCTTTAAGGAAATTAACTGGCACATCTTTTATTCTTCCATGGATTTCAGAAATATCTCCATTAGTGTGTTCATGATAAGATGGTAGTCTATCAATGTTAAATTTTAAAGATCATGAACAGTTTTTGGCATAGTAGAAACCATAGATCCAATATCACAATAAGCAAGGAAGTCTTGATTAGAGATGCTAATCCTAACAAGAGGCTCCCAGTCATTATCTATTTCCAAAATATCTCTCTTATTGGGTTTGGGTTTCTCTACCTTCATTAAGTCTAGAGCATCCATTCTCTTTTCAATAGTAGCAAGTCTATCTATGACAGCATCAAAATTATGATCATAAACAAAGTAACTAGATAGACCATGTATAATTTCAAGAGCTCTAGCTTCATCACACTCTAGGAAATCTCCCTCGGCTATAATGTCAAGAGAGTGTTTACACTATTTAAAAAGACCCTGGTAAAAATTCCTAAGCACAATTTTTATAGGTATCCAAGGCATAATTCTCCTATGTGCATCAGAAATTTTGTCCCATGCCTTCTTCATATTTTCTCCATCCCTTTGATGGAAATCTAGAACTTCTGATTCCCTCAAGGCACCATATCCTGACATGTTTGGCTAAACAGAAAGGACTACTAACAGAAAGTTAAATAATTTTTTTGTGATTTTTGATAAAAGGTACTAAAGCAAAAACTGAAAGGTAAACTAACAAGACTAAAAAGCAAAGGTAAAAGATAGCGTGCAACTCCCCTATCCTGAAGAGTGGAGTCCCCGTCAACGGCGCTAGAAAATACTCCTTGATGGGCCTCTAACCCCTCGTTGGTTACCCCAAGTGGAAGGTGAAAGATGCAGTGTTGTGGAAGTGTTTTCCCTTAGCAAAGATGCCAAGGATCGAATCCCCAGAGACTCCTAGGTTCAACAAGTAGGTGTCAACTGCTAACGGTGTGGATTATCAATCAACGTGGACCTCCACACAGATACAAATAACTTTGCTCCCAACGAGTACAGAGAGGTTGTCAATCCCTCCGGCCTTGTAGTTCACAAAGGATTAAACGCAAATGATAGTAGTGATAGATAATGTTTTGCAATAGTAAATAATAGCGAAAAGTAAATAGCGGATGTGATCAATGATAGTAATATGGTCCGGAGTCTCATGATGTTCACTAGTGATGTCTCTCTCCCAAAAGACGATAAAACAGCTATGTGAGGTAAACGAATTACAGCTGGGCAATTAAGTTGACCGAAATCCATCAATATCTACTACTAATCATCCACCTTGAGATATCTATCCAGAACATCTCGCTGGTATTAAGTTGCGAGTCCCACCCATAGTGTAAACTCAAAGCAACAGACAACTGCATTAAAAGAACTTTGCGTAAAGTAAACAATCCTTGCACCCGCGGGCACAAGCACCGTTGTTTTCCCCCTTGTGGCAACAGCACATCCCCTAGACTCATGTTTCTGTCACTCAAGCTAGTCATCGAGGGGCATGAACCCACAATCGAGCATAACGTTCCCTCTTGGAGTCACTACGTATTACTTGGCCAAAGCAATAAATAACAACGGAGAACATGCAAGAATTACTTATGAATATAAATATAAAAGAGGTAGATCAAATATATTACTCAAGATCAATCTGAACATAATCTCATAATCCATCGGATCCCAGCAAACTCATCATAGCAACAGCATAAGGATTACATATGTGCCTCGATCATGTAGGGCAGCTCACGAGGACTAATTAGTGAAGCACAAGAACGGGAGGATAACATCACATAGCTACTGGTCATGGACTCATGGTCCAATGGAGACTACTCACAACTCATCCGGGAGGCGTCCATGGTGGTGGAGAAGCTCCCGATGGTGATCCTCCCCTCCGGCAGGGTGCCGGGAAGAGTTCTCCTGGTGCTCCCGATCTTGGAAGCGGCGGCGGCGGCGGAACAGAGATGAGATCGCGAAAAAGAGTTCCCGTCCCGAGGGTTTCGAAGGAAACTCTAAATATATGCCGAAGGGGGGCACCAGACGGGTCTCGGGGGGCCCAGGCGCCCCCCCGGCGCGGCCCAGGGAGGGCGCGCCGCCAGGGCGCCTGGAGCCCTGGTGCCCCC
>LR738712.1:760235402-760351953 GCA_902687465.1 Secale cereale
CCCGGCTGTCCTTCTGGCGCAAGTTAGGTTCTGGAACTCTGATTTTTTATATGATTTTTCTGGATTTTTCCTGGCAGTTCTCGTAACGTGAAAACCTGAAATACAAAAACAGCCGAAAATAGAAACTGGCACCGGGGTGCACTGGATTAGTAGGTTAGTCCAAATATGAAAAAAGTGTATGGAAGTGTATGAATATCATAGCAATATCACCGAAAAGTGGCATGGAGCAAGCAGAAATTATAGATACGTTTTGGACGTATCACGTGCCTTCGTGATCCGTCTGGAATATATCCTCCGTCGATTTTCAGGTAATTTGGAGGTATTCTTCTTCAGCAACTCAGCGTCCACTTTTTACCGCCGAATCCTGCGTCTGCTGCTTCGTCACCGGAAAGTTGCAAACTGTGTAAAATAGGCCAAAACAACATAAGAATATCATCGTAATGTGAAATATATCAATGAATAAGGATGAATTACGATATAAAATAGTGATTCATTTTGGACGTATCAACACCCCCAAGCTTAGACCTCGCTTGTCCCCAAGCGAATACTGAACTCGGTAAACCTGTCCACTAGTTTAGAGAGTGAAGTGTCAATAAATGGAATACGGACAAGAAGCATCATAGTTTCTTCACCAACTCAAATATCCTCAACAGCAATCTTCAACTCATAAGGCCCTTATAAAAGAGTGGTAACACTTATATTCGAAAGTAGGGCTAAGGAAACTCATCAAATCATGGCAAACATGTCCTTTGGTCAAAGAACAACTAATAGCTTTTACTTTTGCTCTTTCTCTTTATGTTTTGATGAGATTAATTGAAGCTTTTGAAAGAACATGTTATTAGGTAAGAAGTGAAAGTGTTAACACAAAGGAAGATGTTTGCCTTAGCTAGGCTTGACAAACAACTTACTTATCAAATGATAATGTCAACAAGGATATGACATGACAAATCTTAATGCAACTTTATATGAATGAATCCTCGTCAACATCGAATGTCTGCTCTCTTTAAGAATAGAAGGAAGTAGGAATAACTTACTCAACCTAAAACTAAGAGATAGGCCCCGCTCTAGGGAAGTAGGGTAAACTCATGTGCTATCCTTAAATCAAACAGAATGAAAACAAGTTTTGAGAGGTGCATGATTTGTCAACGAATGCGAATAGATAACTCAATTACTTCTCGAGCTGGACAAGTTTCGAGGAACGGCTCCCGTACGGGGACGATCACATCCCCTAAATCTCCTTTGTTTATCGCTGCCAAAGTTTTCTGATTTCTCATGAACAAAGCGTGAAGGAGGGTTTGTTTGTTGTATTATCTTTTATGAGCCGGGCGCACTCATGCCTGTTCCTTCTCGTATTAGGGGTTTGCAGATTAGACATGCAATCCCGGGGTAAAACTTGTCCAACTTAAAAAGATCATGAATTAACTAATAATTCCTCATGAGCTAAAACAGGGGCACAAAATAGAGGATTTTGAACATTTAAGGATAACACACAAATTCTATACTTTAGGAGGTGGTAGTGGAATACCACGAATAGGAAGGTATGGTGGACTCATATGGAAGGTATTGGTTTAAGGGTATGGATGCACAAGCAGAATTCCGCTTAGTACAGAGTTTAGGCTAGCAAAGGCTTTGAGAGAACAGACAATTGATGATGACTAAGATGCAAAGCAATATAAAGCATAAACATTAAAATAAGCATAACACATCAAGTTGTCTTCCTTGTCAGCATAACACTTCAAGCATAATAACATTAAGGTTTTGGCTATGTCGCTACTTTAAGAAAATCATGCTTGTTGTTATGACCAAAGCTATGTTTGCCAAGATTAAATAAGGTTTTCACAGCCATACCTGATATAAGGTCAATACTCCCCATAAGAATCATCATATAAGGTCGATTGCGTGAAGAGAATACGGAGTGCAGCAAAGGAACCAATAGACTTCTCATTAATATTCCATCATAGACGACTCCACACTCACGGATACAATCTCTCCACCGAAGGAGTGATAGACCTCAATGCACACACCTATTTCATATAATAACCTCCCTAGACATGATACGACTCTACTTGACTCTAAAAGACAAAAGATAAAGATAAAGATACCTGGCACTCCACCAAGCTTGGAACAAGCCAAGGGAATGCCAAGGAGATTTCACTCCTCATCCTTGTTGACGTTGATCACGTAGTCCTCAGCGAAGCGCTTCCATGGAAGGGGTTCTCCAGTTTCACATGAGAAGTTTGTCTCCTGAATCCTGCATGCAGCACCCATACCCATGCGCATAAACCTTAGTTCATACTCACAGTTCTGGTGATGTAGATCATAAATTTGCCCTTGGAGTTCTTCAATTCTTTCTTCAGATGCGGTGATGCTTTTCCACATCTCCTTCATCTCCTTCAGAAAGTAGGTCTTCAGCTCGTTGATGATGTCAAAGTTAGCTTCAACACCACGCTCGATCATCTTCTTGTACTTGAAGACTTCTTGCTCCACTTCTTCTAGACTTGCCTGGATGCTCCCCTCCTTGATAGGTCCCTTCAGATCTTCTTGATGGAGGACACCGTCCTCCATCCGAACAACCTGAGGGTGCTTCTTCACCTCAGCGAGGTAAGGGTTGATGACGTTGACGACGAACTTGTCCTTGGGGGAACTTGGAGAAGCCATGGCACCTAGGTCCAGCTGAAAGATTACCTGGCAGAAACAGATCGAAAAGAAAACACACGAAATCGCGAGATACGTTGCCGAAACAATCCAGGCAAATATATAGCAAAAATTTATGCACAGAAAGGAAGGTAACAGGCTAAAGCGGGGTCGGAGACGGACTCCTGGGTGCCCAGGCGGCCTCCCGGCGCGGCCAGGAGGTAGGGCGCGCCAGGGGGGCGCCTGGGCCCCCTGGAACTTGTCTCCGGCTCCTCTTAGGCTTAGAATTTTACTAATTTTGCAAAAACTCATAGTATGGAACTTTTATGGCGGTTCACGATGTTTCCTTACCGTAATACATACCTTTTCTTATTCTGCTTCTGCTGGTGTCTGAAACAGGGCTGCAACATGTTCTTCGTGAGTTGTTGTGTATATCATATTCACATCAACATTGACAGGTTCTCCTGCTATGTAATGCTTAAGTCTTTGCCCATTCACAACTTGAGGTTTGGTGCCTTCAAAATTGTTAATCTTAATTGCACCAGACCGATAGACTTCTTCAATATGAAATGGCCCTTCCCACCTGGAAAGTAGTTTGCCTGGAGAAAACCTGAAACGGGATCTAAACAACAAAACTTTATCACCTACATTAAATTCACGTTTCAGAATCCTCCTATCATGCCACTTCTTTACCTTTTCCTTGAAAATTTTAGCGCTCTCGTAGGCTTCACTTCTCCACTCATCTAGAGAAGTCAAGTTCATGAGACGCTTCTCACCAGCTAACTTTGGGTCATCATTAAGCTCTCTAACAGCCCAGAAAGCTTTGTGCTCTAATTCTAATGGCAAATGGCAAGCCTTGCCATACACCATCTTATAGGGGGACATGCCCATGGGGTTTTTGTAAGCAGTTCTATACGCCCACAAAGCATCTCCTAACTTATTTGACCAGTCCTTTCTATTTCTGTTTACTGTCTTCTGCAAGATCAACTTAATCTCTCTATTGGTGAGTGATGGCTTCTCGCCCCTCGTTGGTTACCCCAAGTGGAAGGTTTGAGATGTAGTGTAGCGGAAGTTTTCCCTTGGCAAAGATACCAAGGATCGATTTCCCCTGAGACTCCAAGGTTCAACAAGAAGGTGTCAACTTATAATGGCGCCAGATACTTAGCAAACAACTTGGACCTGCACACAGATACAAATAACTTTGCTCCCAATGAGTACAGAAAGGTTGTCAATCCCTCCGGCCTTGTCGTTTACAAAGGATCAAACGCAAGAGATAATAGTGATAGATATTGCTGCAACTAGTAAGTAAAAGCGGAAAGTAAATAGCGGATGTGATCAGTGATGGTAATATGGACCGGGGTCCCATGATGTTCACTAGTGATGTCTCTCTCCCAAAAGACGATAAAACAGCTATGTGAGGTAAACGAATTACAGCTGGGCAATTGACAGAATAATGTGCGCAAACCAATGCTAACTATGTTGCAAGAAAGGTAGAGGTTCAAAGCATGGGCGGTACACCAATGCAAGTAGACCGAAATCCATCTGCATCTACTACTAATCATCCACCTTGAGATATCTATCCAGAACATCTCGCTGGTATTAAGTTGTGAGTCCCACCCATAGTGTAAACTCAAAGCAACAGACAACTGCATTAAAGGAACTTTGCGTAAAGTAAACAATCCTTGCACCCGCGGGTACAAGCACCGTTGTTTTCCCCCTTGTGGCAACAGCACATCCCCTAGACTCATGTTTCTGTCACTCAAGCTAGTCATCGAGGGGCATGAACCCACAATCGAGCATAACGTTCCCTCTTGGAGCCACTACCTACTACTTGGCCAAAACAATAAATAGCAACGGAGAACATGCAAGAATTACTTAAGAACATAAATATAAAAGAGGTAAATCAAATATATTACTCAAACACAATCTGAACATAATCTCACAATCCATCGGATCCCAGCAAACTCATCATAGCAACAGCATAAGGATTACATATGTGCCTCGATCATGTAGGGCAGCTCACGAGGTCTAATTAGTGAAGCACAAGAAGGGGAGGAGAAAATCACATAGCTACTGGTCATGGACCCATGGTCCAAGGGCGACTACTCACAACTCATCCAGGAGGCGTCCATGGTGGTGGAGAGGCTCCCGGTGGTGATCCTCCCCTCCGGCAGGGTGCCAGGAAGAGTTCTCCTGGTGCTCCCGATCTTGGAAGCGCGGCGGCGGCGGAACAGAGATGAGATCACGAAAAAGGGTTCCGTCCTCGAGGGTTTCGGGACGCGTGTTAAATATATGCCAAAGGGGGGCATCAGCGGAGGCCTGGGGGGCCCAGTCGCCCCCCCCCGGCGCGGCCAGGAGGGGGGGGCGCCACCAGGGCGCCTGGAGCCCTGGTGGCCCCCCTCCGGCCCTACTTCGGCCGTGTGGAAGCTTCCGGAACGCTGATTTTTTATATAATTTTTCCGAGATTTTTCTGACAGTTTTCGTGACGGGAAAACCTAAAATACAAAAACAGCAGAAAACAGAAACTGGCACTGGGGTGCACTGAGTTAATAGGTTAGTCCAAATATGATCAAAAGTGTATGGAAGTGGTTAAATATCATAGCAATATCACCCAAAAGAGGCATGGAGCAAGCATAAATTATAGATACGTTTTGGACGTATTAACATCCCCAAGCTTAATTCATGCTCGTCCTCGAGTAGGTAAATGATAACAAGAATAATTTCTGTGGTGACATGCTATTAACCATATAAGGACTTTTCATAGTCATATGACAAAGCTTACTGAGACAGTGAATCTATAGTAATTAAGTTGCCTCATGAGAAAATCACAAAGAACTGAAAGTTTTACAATATGATATTGAAACATCAAAAAGATTTGTAATGAGCATGGTGTGCAAATATGATAAAGTGATATCTCGCTTGCCCCCTTTAGTGAAGCGAAACATAAATGCAGGGGCACCTCCAAGGTTAAAGTGATGACTAGATACAATGATTTCAGAATAAACGATATCATAATCATGCAAAAGACAATGCTACTTTGGGACAATGCACATTACACTCAGAATGATAATCATGCTCTTAATAGTTGGTGCTTTAAAAGAAGGTGGAGACTCTCGAACCATGGCTTTTGTTGGCAAAGTTGAAAACCCGTAGTCGGAAACAAAGACAAAACATGTACCAGAGCTCTCGGTTTTAAAAACAGAGGTAATAATTATTTTTTTAGATTATGCATGTTCCGTCAACGAATGCTAGTAGATAACTCAATCACTTCTTGAGATGAACAAGTTTCGAGGAACGGCTCCCGAATGAGGACGATCACATCTATACTTATACTAATTACAGACTCCCAAGAAATTACCACGTTAATTAGAAAATAGGAGCCGTTTATCTTATGGGACCGAATTATAACGGTGTAGATTAACTCACAATTTTTTCCCACATAACTCACATAATCCTTTCAAGGTTGGACTCTATATGGACTCCACGAACAAATCTAGGGAATACAAACCTTTTCACGGCTGGACTCTCCAATGTTAATCCACAAAATCAAAATTAATAATAACTTAACTAATATATGTAATCAAAGCTATCTTAAGCCCGCAGTTTTTGTTACTCTTGGTTGAAAAAAATAAGAGCCAATCGGATCCAAGATGCACGTAAACATTATCTTATTCGATGTACGTCAAAAAACCTGTCCATGGCACTTTACAAAAAAAACTATCCATGGCACACATGAGGTCAGATTTGACTGCTACGTGAAACAACACCATGCATCGTCCCGCAGCCCAGCGACAATCTCGCTCCGCCGCCGCCTCCCCTGGCCTCTACATGTGCCTCCTCCTCCTCCGCCCCCTCCCCTCACCTCTCCATGTGTCTCTATTCCCTTTCTAGCCACATCGTACGAGGATGGCACTACTCCAGTTAATAAGTCTCTCTGTCTTGCAATCTTCGTTTCATAGCCTCACGTCTTCCAGGTACGCGACTAACTAATCCAACAGCAGGGCTTTCAGGTTTGACCGCCTGCCTCTAGCGCCTCCAGGCAGGACCGTAGGTAAGCACATAGCAATATGTACGACTAAGAAATTAGGTCTGAACGGATTGAGGCCGCCTCCTTGATCCTTACTGACCTCCTGATCCTAACTTTGAGGTCTCCCTGTATGTTTAATTTTGATGCAGACGCCACTAATATTCAGAATTATGTTTCATCTCATCTATAGCTTCCTCATAAAGAAAATCCCGATGGCAAGAACGGCGGTCTATCTTCTTGGGGAAAATGAAACACGGGCCAGCGACCACATGGCGGCGGCAACGATGGTGGTCTGTTGTGGACTGCTCCCGACCGCGAGGAAGGAAGTGGAAGTGTTGCGTCCGGCCGTGACGAAGAAGGTCTGCTCGTGCTACTGCCTAATTTGTGCCCGAACCCAATGACGCAGCTCTCTGTCCGTCTGCCCATGGCCTCGTGACGACTGCCCTCTGCCTTTCTAGACTACCGTCTTGCAGCCCTGACCTCGCTGATTTGCGTCTCGTACGTTTGCCCCGGCCTCTATCAGATATGGCCTACAACAGCATGCACACTGAGAACAAGCTTTCCTAATGCATGGCCATCCATTCCACTCGATTTGGAACAACAGGTTTGCACCACTCTCACGATAGAGAAAAAAAATGTAAACCATGCCGATCAGCTAGCCTATTGTGATTTGTGAGGAGTTAGTGAAAAATATACTAGAATATTTTGTATTTATTTTCTTACAAATGTGGGCATATATAATATGTACATACACTGATATGGAAAGTTTTATTTATTTTCTTACAACTGCGGGTACAATAAGTACATAATTTGATATTCAAGAGCTTGATTATCACCATGTAATGGAAGAGGCGGCATGTGGGGGATCAGATGGAGTTGCAGAGGTACTGGAGCTTTGGACTTGCACGGTGATAACAGAGATGTGTAATAGTATTGTACGTTTGGGGACAATGGTAGCAAATAATTAATCAGTACTGCAATTGTTTGATCTGACCCAGATATCCTAATTATGTTTGTTCTGGTTTGTAACACAGTTTATTTCCCTCAAATATGCAAGTCCTTTTTTTTACCACCCAAGCAAGTAATTATTTGGATAAATGTTACACTTTCTACATCAATAGCCTCTGAATTTGTAAATAGGATGTTGATAATATATATACTACATGCCGAGGGCTAGGGCTATGGTTCTGCCGCTTGAGATGCCCATGTGTATGATAGGTTGTCGCAAGCTGTGATTGTCTGAAAAATGGTAATTTTCAAATCCAGCTAAAAGTTATTTGGTAAATTATGATCCTAAAATGATGGATGTGCATAAGGTGAGTGATGTTTTTCAGTTATCCTAACCTTCCATATACCTGTATAACTTCACATATCTCCTCTATATGAATACAGGATACCCTCCAAATACGGAAGTACGAAAAGATTGGACAAGTAAGCTACTTTGTTTTCCATTATATAATTTAGTAGTCAAAAGCCAAAAATTGTTGATGGGACTTATATATTTTTCCCTTTCAACAAAAATCTCATGGTGTCCTTTCTGTGCATTAAATAAGTGGTCGACCATCCTAGCAAATATATATAGATGAGGCGGAAAATTGGGCTAGCTCCTATATAAAGCTACTTCTAGGCATGGTATTTTAATAAGTTACTTTGGTATGTGCTAAATCATGTGTGCTGATACGACTACACTGCATTATTTATGTAAACATGTTTTTTTTTGCATGATTTCGTCCTAAACATCCAAATTTAAGTAGGTGTAGATCACACCACAGGTATGTAAAATCTCTTGGCGTTTTTCTTTAGATATATCAATTCACTGAGTTTTGATTTCGCCATTAACATTCCACGAAATTAAGAAATTAGTTACATGATATCAAGTAGCCAAAGTTAACTCTACATATAAATTGAATTGTTGGATCTTTGTGATAGATATAACACTAGACATGATTTCTAGAAACAATTTCGAGTGGAGAAGGTGAGTACAGTATAACAAGTTGCCATCATTTTATCTTTTACAGGTACATCTAACATTTCTTCCTTGGTGCTTATGCTGAGTGACAGGCAATCATGGTAACAAGGTACAATGATTTATAAAATCTTCTTGGACCTCGAGAAGTGGGGCATAATCTTGGTTTACTCAAATATGATATTATTGGCTCAGATTTCCTTAGCTATGCATTGATGAACAACATTTTCACATGATTCATGGGCGCAAAATTTCACATGATTTTACTTTAGATTATCAACTGTTTTGTGCGATTAGATATGCAAAGCCATACTTAAAACCAAAACGAGAAGTCGATGATTTTCTGTAAACGTATTCCCAAAATAGCATTATTTCATGATTTTTACTACAGAGTTAGTTTAGTGGAAATCAAGGGGGGGGGTGTTAAAACTATTCATGACTGATTGGTTCTCATCTCCCTAGACCTTTTCTATATATCCGAAAGCGCATCCTTGCAATATGGCAGATGTATCATATGATTTATCAATAATCTACTATGTTTTATTGTAATATATTGTTTGTTATATTAGTTTCTAATGCAGGCAGTGGGCTAAGTATTCTTGACTACTAAGCTATAGACCAGATAAAAACATAACCACACAGTTTCGTAAAATTGAAATCCTGTCATATTTTAATGTGATTTGGTGAAATGTTTTACTGCTCCCTACTATACTGTTGTACAACCAATTGATTGTTTAATTCAGTTTATCATCTATTAGTTATAGTTCGCGAAAGTGGACTTATCTCTATGAGACACCTAAATGCATTATTTAACTCAGTAACGCAAGAGCTATACACATATTCAAAAAATTTACATGGATTAATAAGAAACTTCAGGTATTGATTTTTGGGTGATCATCATGTAAATATTTAGTTGGTAATCCCTTTCGGGTTTCATCGGAGTTCTACCACCACATCCTGTCCAATGGTAACATCACTCATCGTTCATTCAAATGCTCACTAACAGTTTACTCGAGTACAAAAAATAATATCTATGTGGATTCTTCCTAATAAAAACGTGTAAACTATGGCATATACTTTGAATTTTTATAGCAAATCATTGTTATTTATTTGTTGAAGTAAACAAGAAATATTTAGTTGTAACCTTTCCTAGCTTTCTTTAGAGTTTTGTCGGTTACACATATTCCAGTCAAATTATTAGTTAAAGGGCAGCAATCCAAGGGAACCAATAGGGATGCACTACATGCCTATACAAAATGCACTTAAAGGTTACATGTGATGGGAAAACATTAATTAGCTTTCAGGTATGTCTTTGAAGTGTTGTGCTACTAAAAAGTTTCACATTTTTATAATACCATATTGAATACAATACTTTTTTGTTTTAAGTAAACTATGTGTAGTAACTAGAAAAATGATATATTTGATAGTTCGAGGATACATGATTAACAACATTTTGCTTAGTAAAACTACTTGGTGACAAGTAGTTGGCATTCTATGTTAACTATAAGTAAGTAGTTTTCTATTAATACATACACTTTATTGGCTAGCCCGTGCGAATGCACGGGTTGATGACTAGTCCTCTTAATCTCCTTTGTTTATCACTGCCAAAGTTTTCTGATTTCTCATGAACAAAGCGTGAAGGAGGGTTTGTTTGTTATATTAATTTTGAGCCGGGCGCACTCTTTGCCAGTTCCTTCTCGTATTATGGGTTTGCACATTAGACATGCAATCCCGGGGTGAAGCTTGTCCAACTTAAAAAGATCATGAATTAACTACTACTTCCTCATGAACTAAAACAGAGGCACAAAATAGGAATGCTTTTTTTTTAATAATTTCGAGATGGTACATGAAAGTCTCCGTTAGGAATGGCAGGTAAATACCATGTATAGGAAGGTACGGTGGACTCATATGGCATAATTGGTTTAAAAGAATTTGGATGCACAAGCAGTCAGTCCGCTTAGTACAGGTGGAGGTTAGCAAAAGACTGGGAGCGACCAACTAAAAGAGCAATGACGGTCATAATCATGCAGAGCGACAAAGCAACATTGAATCAGGCATGGAAGTTATATCGCTACTCAGAAACAAAAGATCATCAAGGCTTGACAGACTTTCTTTACAGTCTTAAATATGCGTGAGCATACGCCAAGTCAATCAAAATAAATTCTTGAAGGAAGATATCACTAAACCGTACCACATCATAGGCAAACAAATCATGTTGGTACTCCAATAACACATTGGGAATCCCCCAGCTATTTGAGACTAACCATAAGAAAACATGAACTACTAAGCACCATTATGCACGTAGCATTTTTATCATAGACATATCGACGAATGCAACAGAAGCAAACTCTCTTAATAAGATAAGCATGATAACTAAAGAGAGTTCAAGCAACCAACTAAACAAAAGCTCTTTAAAAAGATAAGCATGAAAACTAAAAGCTAAACATGATAGTAGCTATTGAAAGACAAAGAACACACACAGCAAGGATATAAATGAAAATTCTATGTTATGTTCTAGGTTGAAGTGGAGCGTGTTTCTCTCCCACACAAAGAAAGCTGAGTTCCGACTCGTTATGAAAAGCTAAAGAAAACTAAAAAGGAAACTAAGAGCAAGACGCTCCAAGCATAGCACATAACACATGAAGTGATAAAAATATAGTGGAACGAAAGACGAACTGATAATGTTAATGGAGAAGGGGATGCACGGGGGCATCACCAAGCTTAGACGCTTGAGTCTTCTTGAATATTTCTTGGGGGTGCATGGGGGCATCCCCAAGCTTGAGCGTTTGACACTCCTGAATCTTTTTATCATCTTCCCTCGCACACTTGAAAACTCCCTTCATACATAACTCATCATAATCTGATTAGCGAGGTTAGTACCCATAATAATATAATAGTTCCTTGCTGGAAATAAGGATATTCTTGAAGGTCTACTGTTTCTCAAGATTGCCAAAAGGTTTTTGCAAAGAAAAATCAAGCTCAAGGTTTGCAAAACAGACCAGCAGGTAGTAAATGATTTTTTCGGGGCACTTCTGCAACTCTAATCAAAAAACTCAGAACAGACGCACGAAAGACAATTGTATAGAGCACGCTGTTGAAAAAATTCAGACCAAAAATATGATCTGGTGATTTTATACGAATTTTTCTGTCCAAGGACAGAATCTGTTTTCTGGACTGCACGTCACAACTTTTGAACTTTCTTGCAATCAGAGGCTAAACTTGGCACAAAGTTGAAAAGAAAAGATACAATGATGTTGCTACAGTAGTAACAAACATCAAGACCACTAAAACTGAAAGAACAAACTGAAAGCAAAGATAACAAGGGTTGTCTCCCTAGAGCTCTTTCTTTATAGCCATAAAGATAGGCTTAAGACTTTAATGATGCTCTCGTAGGAATAAGAGTTGAAGAACAAAAGAGAGCATCAAGAAGCAAATACCAAACACATTTAAGCCTAACATGCTTCCTATGCATAGGAATATTGCAATACAATAATTCATTGAAGCACAAAGCAATAAGCATAGGAAGACAAAACAAGTGCAGCTTCAAAACCTTCAACATAAAGAGAGGGAACTTGATATTATTGAAATATCTATAAGCATATGTTCCCTTCTCATAATAATTTTCAGTGGGATCACGAATAAACTCAACAATATAAGCATCACATAAAGCATTGTTACCATGATCCACATGCAAAAAGGTATCATTACTCTTCATATAAGCAAAATCTTTCTTATTAGGAATAGTGAGAGTAAAGCAATCATAACCATCATGGTAATCATTGTAATTAGGAGGCATATCATAATCATAATAAATTTTATCCTCAATAGTAGGTGGACTGAAAATATCATATTCATCATTGTAATCATATATAGGAAGCAAAGTATCATCAAAGTAAATTTTCTCTTCAAAAGTTGGGGGACTAAAAATATAATGTTCATCAAACGTGTCATCCCCAAGCTTAGAGCTTTCCATGTCATTAGCAATATTGATATTCAAAGAAAGCATACTAATAACATCACCACCATCATGATTGTTATGCAAATATTAAAGTTCCATAGGTTTTTTAATTTTCTCTTCAAACACATCATGTCCCAAAGCAAGGTAGAGCTTATAAAGCTCTCTCATATTTTTGTTGTTTTCCATAAAGCAAGACTAGTGAAAAGACATAAAGAAAACTAAAAGGTAAACTAACAAGACTAAAAAGCAAAGATAAAAGATAGCGTGCAACTCCCCTATCTTGAAGAGTGGAGTCCCCGGCAATGGCGCCAGAAAACTTTGCTTGATGGCTTCTCGCCCCTCGTTGGTTACCCCAAGTGGAAGGTTTGAGATGCAGTGTAGCGGAAGTTTTCCCTTGGCAAAGATACCAAGGATCGATTTCCCCTGAGACTCCAAGGTTCAACAAGAAGGTGTCAACTGCTAATGTCGCCAGATACTTAGCAATCAACTTGGACCTGCACACAGATACAAATAACTTTGCTCCCAACGAGTACAGAGAGGTTGTCAATCCCTCCGGCCTTGTCGTTTACAAAGGATCAAACGCAAGAGATAATAGTGATTGATATTGATGCAACTAGTAAGTAAAAGCGGAAAGTAAATAGCGGATGTGATCAGTGATGGTAATATGGACCGGGGTCCCATGATGTTCACTAGTGATGTCTCTCTCCCAAAAGACGATAAAACAGCTATGTGAGGTAAACGAATTACAGCTGGGCAATTGACAAAATTATGTGCGCAAACCAATGCTAACTATGTTGCAAGAAAGGTAGAGGTTCAAAGCATGGGCGGTACGCCAAGGCAAGTAGACCGAAATCCATCTGCATCTACTACTAATCATCCACCTTGAGATATCTATCCAGAACATCTCGCTGGTATTAAGTTGCGAGTCCCACCCATAGTGTAAACTCAAAGCAATAGACAACTGCATTAAAAGAACATTGCGTAAAGTAAACAATCCTTGCACCCGCGGGTACAAGCACCGTTGTTTTCCCCCTTGTGGAAACAGCACATCCCCTAGACTCATGTTTCTGTCACTCAAGCTAGTCATCGAGGGGCATGAACCCACAATCGAGCATAACGTTCCCTCTTGGAGTCACTACCTACTACTTGTCCAAAGCAATAAATAGCAACGGAGAACATGCAAGAATTACTTAAGAACATAAATATAAAAGAGGTAAATCAAATATATTACTCAAACACAATCTGAACATAATCTCACAATCCATCGGATCCCAGCAAACTCATCATAGCAACAGCATAAGGATTACATATGTGCCTCGATCATGTAGGGCAGCTCACGAGGTCTAATTAGTGAAGCACAAGAAGGGGAGGAGAACATCACGTAGCTACTGGTCATGGACCCATGGTCCAAGGGAGACTACTCACAACTCATCCGGGAGGCGTCCATGGTGGTGGATAGGCTCCCGGTGGTGATCCTCCCCTCCGGCAGGGTGCCGGGAAGAGTTCTCCTGGTGCTCCCGATCTTGGAAGCGCGGCGGCGGCGGAACAGAGATGAGATCGCGAAAAAGGGTTCCGTCCTCGAGGGTTTCGGGACGCGTGTTAAATATATGCCAAAGGGGGGCATCAACGGAGGCCTAGGGGGCCAGGCGCCCCCCGGCGTGGCCATGAGGGGGGCCGCGCCACCAGCGCGCCTGGAGCCCTGGTGGCCCCCCTCCGGGCCTACTTCGGTCGTGTGGAAGCTTCCGGAACGCTGATTTTTTATATAATTTTTCCGGGATTTTTCTGACAGTTTTCGTGACGGGAAAACCTGAAATACAAAAACAGCAGAAAACAGAAACTGGCACTGGGGTGCACTGAGTTAATAGGTTAGTCCAAATATGATCAAAAGTGTATGGAAGTGTATAAATATCATAGCAATATCACCCAAAAGAGGCATGGAGCAAGCAGAAATTATAGATCCGGTATGCATCTTCTCACGATCCCGTCGGGCCCTTCTTTGAAAAGATGTGGGTCATCCCAAAAGTAGTGCCTCAAATCATGAAAGAACTTCTTCCTTTGCTGAAATGTTAAACCTGGAGGCAAATACTTTGCAACGATAAAATTAGCATAATCTGCAAACCAAGGATCGGAAAGAGATTGTACTTTTACAACGGCAAGTTGTTCGTCTGGAAAACTGTCGTTGACTGGGATGGGATCATGCGGTATATCTTCCATCCTTGAAAGATTGTCCGCCACCGGATTGTCTTCTCCTTTCCTATCAACAATCTGCAAATCAAATTCTTGAAGAAGGAGTACCCATCTGATAAGCCTTGGTTTGGCATCCTTCTTTGTCATAAGGTACTTAATGGCAGCATGGTCAGTATGAATAATAACTTTGGAATCAACAATATACTGCCTAAACTTATCACAAGCAAACACTACAGCTAAGAATTCTTTCTCAGTAGTAGCATAATTATTTTGAGCACTATCAAGGGTTTTACTAGCATAATGTATAACATTCAATTTCTTATCAACTCTTTGTCCTAAAACAGCTCCAATAGCAAAATCACTAGCATCACACATAATCTCAAAAGGTAAATTCCAGTCAGGTGGTTGTACTATAGGAGCGGTTATTAAAGCTTTCTTAAGAACTTCAAAAGCTTCCTTACAATCTTCATCAAATACAAAAGGAACGTCCTTCTGGAGAAGATTAGTGAGGGGCCTCGAAGTCTTAGAAAAGTTTTTAATAAATCTTCTATAGAAACCAGCATGACCAAGAAAACTGCGAATACCTTTGATGTCCCTTGGATAGGGCATCCTCTCAATTGCTTCGATCTTGGCCTTGTCCACCACAATTCCCCTTTCGGAAATCTTGTGACCAAGGACAATTCCTTCGTTAACCATGAAGTGGCACTTCTCCCAGTTGAGTACCAAATTTGTCTCCTCACATCTCTGCAAAACTTTATTAAGGTTGTGGAGACAATGGTCAAAGGAAGTTCCATAGACGGAGAAATCGTCCATGAAGACTTCCACAATCTCCTCACAGAAACCATGAAAGATAGCAGACATACACCTTTGAAAAGTAGCAGGGGCATTACATAAACCAAAAGGCATACGCCTGTAAGCATAAGTACCAAAGGGACAAGTAAAAGTGGTCTTCTCTTGATCAGCAGTGTTAACATGAATTTGAGAGAAACCAGAATAACCATCGAGGTAACAAAAGTGGGTATTTTTCGATAACCTTTCAAGCATTTGGTCGATGAACGGCAACGGGTAGTGATCCTTCCTGGTTGCCTTGTTCAGCTTCCTGTAATCAATACACATTCTATATCCAATAATAATTCTTAAGGTATTAGTTCATTCTTATCATTAGGAACCACAGTTGTACCTCCTTTCTTAGGAACACAATGCACCGGGCTTACCCACTTACTATCAGCTATAGGGTAGATAATACCTGCAGCTAGAAGCTTGAGAATCTCAGTTCTTACAACATCCATCATCTTCGGGTTCAACCGTCGTTGATGATCAACAACCGGTTTAGCATCGGGCTCAAGGTTGATAGTATGTTGACAGATAGATGGACTAATCCCCTTAAGGTCATCAAGGGTATAGCCAATTGCACCTCGGTGTTTACGAAGTACTTCCAATAGTCGCTCTTCTTCATATCCTGAAAGGTTAGAGTTGATAATAACATGATATACTTTCTTTTCATCTAAATAAGCATACTTGAGCGTATCGGGAAGAGGTTCAAGGTCGAACACCGGGTCTTATTTTGGTTTTGATAAAATTCCCAAAGGTTCAACCGGAAGGTTGTGCTTCAGGATAGCAGGTTGTCTCAAGAATATTTCATCTAGTTCATTTCTTTCCTGCATATGCAAATCATTCTCGTGGTCCTCCATATATTGCTGCAAAGGATCATTAGGGGGAATATTAATAGAAGCAATACTTTCAATAATTTTATCATCACTAGGTAAATCGGTACCACGAGGCTGCTGAGAGAACTTAGAAAAATTAAATTCATATGGCTCACCATTGAATTCAACAGAAACTTTACCTTTCTTGCAATCTATTATAGCTCCACAAGTTCTAAGAAAAGGTCTACCAAAAATAATAGGACAAATATTGTCTCTCTCTGAACCAAGTACTAGAAAGTCGGTAGGGTATTTTACCTTTCCACATAGGACTTCAACGTCTCTCACGATTCCGATAGGAGAGATAGTTGTTCTGTTTGCAAGATGAATGGTAACATCAACTCCTTCAAGTTCACAAGGGGAAATATCATCGATGATCTCTTCATAAATTGAATAGGGGATAGCACTAGCACTCGATCCCAAATCGCATAGCCCATAATAATTGTGATCTCCTATTTTAACAGATACTACTAGAGTACCTGAAATTGGGCCTTTATTCTTGGCTGTGACAAGGTTAGTGGAAATAGCACAAAAATTTACATTGGAATCCAAAACATCATTAGTAACAAGGTCTTTAACCAATTCAACTTGAGGATCGACCTTGATCTGGTCCTCAGGCTCATCAATTCTTCTCTCACTTTTATTTATTACGCCTGTCACAAGAGAGTGCTCCCTTATCCTTGCGGGAAAAAGATGCTTTTCATATATAACTGTAGGCAAAATAGGGTCAGCAACATGAATATCAACAGGTAGCTCTTTGAAAGGTTCATGATGCTGGCCTCTCTTCTTTTTAAAAGAATCAACGTGAGAGGCAAAATCCTTACAGAAATCAATCATTAGATGGGAATCAAGACCAATCTTAGAGCAAAAAGTATTAAAGTAATCAGTTTTCACATAGCTCTCAATATAATCATGCTCATAAATTATAGCGGGTTCAATACCTTTATCGATTTCCCAATCTTCGGTATTCCTCTAGATCCTTTCAATGAGATCCCACCTTTCTTCAACACTCTTTGTCGGAAATACCCCACTAGAGGAGGCATCCAGCATCTCCTTATCCTGACGAGAAAGCCTGGCATAAAAATTTGTAAGTATAATTTCCTTGGGGAGCTCATGAATAGGACATTTGAGCATTAGGGACTTCAATCTCCCCCAAGCTTGAGCAATGCTTTCTCCGTCACGAGACCTAAAGTTATAGATATAGTTCATGTCTCGATGAATTTCATGAAGAGGATAAAACTTGGTATAAAATAGAGACATAAGCTCTTGCCAATCAAGCAAGTGTGAGTTATTGAGAAGCTTATACCAATCTGAAGCTTTATCTATAAGCGATACGGAGAACAATTTCCTCATGACAAACTCCATTGACACACCTGCAAGCTTAAATAATGAACATAGTTGTGACAGATATAGCAAGTGTTCACCGGGATGTCTGTCCCCTTCATAACGATTAGCCAAAACATAATCGATAATACCAGCTGGTATTTTATAGGGCACAATTTCAGTAGGGGGAGGAGCAACCACCACAGGTGTGGGGCGTCTTCCCACAAGCAACGATCCAATAGCAAGGTTGTCCATAAGGACAAAGAGCAATAACAACAAAATAAAAACAGAAATATAAAAACTTCCTTACCAGTTTCACTTTACCAATAGCACTACACTCCCCGGCAACGGGGCCGGAAAACGATACTTGATGACCCACAACCATAAGGGATCTATTGCAGCGTTTTCGATAAGTAAGAGTGTCGAACCCAACGAGGAGCAGAAGGTATTGATAAGCGATTCTGAGCAAGGAATTACTGCAAACACTGAAAGATAACTTTTTAGGGGTTTTCTTGATATAAGCAACAGGAAAGTAAAAGCGAGCAAAGTAAAAGGCACTGAAGAGTAACAAGTGGCCCAATCCTTTCTGAGCAAAGGAGAGGCCTAGCAACTGAACTTATAAAGGCTAAAGTGTTCTTGAGGACACACGGGAGAGGTAGTCATGTGCTTTCATCATATTCCGTATCGGTACTATGTGATGTGTTGATAAGTGTTGAGTGGGTGGATCTATGCTAGTACACTCTCTAGACTAAGATGAGTGCACTCTTATGATTAAACACCTTGCAAGCATCCGCAAATACAAGATAGTATTTAAGGCAAAAGCCTAACCATAGCAATACGATCGATGATCCATTGTTCCCTTGTGCCAAAGCGTGCGAACTGGGGTTCAGGTTTCTGTCACTCCGACAACCCACCGTAAGCATTCTTTGTACACAGTGTATTCCCCTAGGTCCTTAATAAGGCGAAGTGTTGAGTGTTCGACTCACACAACACCACTAGTAAAATAACAACACAACTTAAGTATCAACTAACACATATTACTTCAACATCATATGACTACTAACAACAAGACTTTTCCCATGCCCTCAAGAACTAATGTAACTACTCACAAGACATAAAGGAGATCATGATCAGTGGAGATAAATGGATGGTAAACAATCTGGACATAATGATATTTCTCCAAAAAAAATCAATAGCATTCACCACAAAGTAGTAATCAACCCGATGGAGTAGAGAGGATAGATAGTACGAATTACAACACAAGTTGCAATGGTGAGATGATATTTGGATGAAGATGGAGATGGTGCTGATGTTGGGGATGATGTTGATGATGATCTCGATGATGCCCGTGACGATGGTGATGATGATGGCGATGATCGCCCCTTCCGGGAGGTGATCTCTGATACGTCCAAAATGCATCACTATTTTGTATTATAATTCATCCTTATTCATTGATATATTTCACGTTATGATGATGTTCTTATGTTGTTTTGGTCTATTTTACACAGTTTGCAACTTTCCGATACCAAAACAGCAGACGCAGGATTCAGCAGGAAAAAGTGGATGCTGAGTTGCTGAAGAAGAACACCTTCAAATTACCTGAAAATTGACGGGAGGTATTTTTCAGAAGAATAATGAAGACACGCAAAAGGGGAGTCAGAGGGGGGCCACTGGGTGCCCAGGCGGCCTGGGGGCGCGCCCCCCTGGCCGCGCCGGGGGGGCGCCTGGAGCCCCTTGCCCACCTCTGGTCGCCCCCTTTTGCATATATGTTCCCCGTCCTCCGAAAACCCTAGGCACGGGACTTTTTACGGAGTTCCGCCGCCGCTTCGAGGCGGAAACCTACAGAGAAGAAAAGGGCATCTCCGGCGGGCAGATTCCGCCGGGGAGATCACCTCCCGGAAGGGGAGATCGTCGCCATCGTCATCACCATCGTCACGGGCATCATCGAGATCATCATCAACATCATCCCCAACACCAGCACCATCTCCATCTTCATCCAAATCTCATCTTTCCATCGCAACTCGTGTTGTAACTTGTACCACCCATCCTCTCTACTCCATCGGTGTTGATTACTACTTTGTGGTGAATGCTATTGAGTTTTGTTGGAGAAATATTATTATGTCCAGATTGTTTATCACATATTTATCCCCACTGATCATGATCTCTTTTATGTCTTGTGAGTAGTTACCTTAGTTCTTGAGGACATGGGGAAAGTCTTGTTGTTAGTAGTCATATGCTGTTGAAGTAATATGTGTTGTTTGATACTTAAGTTGCGTTGTCATTCTACTAGTGGTGTTGCGTGAGTCGAACACCCAACACTTCGCCTTATTAAGGACCTAGGAGAATACATTGTGTATAAAGAATGCTTATGGTGGGTTGCCGGAGTGACAGAAACCTAAACCCCAGTCGCTTTTGCATAAGGGAATAATGGATCCTCGATCGTATTGCTATGGTTAGGCTTTTGCCTTAAATTCTATCTTGTATTTGCGGATGCTTGCAAGGTGTTTAATCATAAGAGTGCATTCATCTTAGTCTAGAGAGTGCACTAGCATAGATCCACCCACCAACACTTATCAACACATAACATAGTATCGATACGGAATATGGTGAAAGCACATGACTACCTCTCCCGTGTGTCCTCAAGAACGCTTTAGTCTTTATAAGTTCAGTTGCTAGGCCTCTCCTTTGCTAAGAAAGGATTGGGCCACTTGTTACTCTCAGTACCCTTTTACCTTACTTGCCTTTACATTCCTGTTGCTTATATCGAGAAAACCCCTAAAAAGTTATCTTTCAGTGCTTGCAGTAATTTCTTGCTCAGAATCGCTTATCAATACCTTCTGCTCCTCGTTGGGTTCGACACTCTTACTTATCGAAAACGCTGCAAGAGATCCCTTACGGTTGAGGGTCATCAAGTAACGTTTTCTGGCACCGTTGCCGGGGAGCGCAGCGCTATTGGTAAAGTGAAACTGGTAAGAAGGTCTTTTTATAATTCTGTTTTTATTTTTTTGCTATTTCTGCTCTTTGTCCCTATGGATAACCCTATTATTGGAGCGTTGCTTGAGGGAAGACGCCCCACACCTGTGGTGGTTGATCCTCCCCCTACTGAAATTGTGCCTTATAAAATACCAGCTGGCATTATCAATTATGTTTTGGCTAATCGTTATGCAGGAGACAGACATCCCGGTGAACACTTGCTATATTTGTCACGACTATGTTCATTATTTAAGCTTGCAGGTGTATCGAGGGAGTTTGTCATGAGGAAATTGTTTGTCGTATCCCTTATAGATAAAGCTTCAGATTGGTATGGGCTTCTTGATAACCCACACTTGCTGGACTGGCAGGAGCTTATGTCTCTCTTTTATACTAAATTTTATCCTCTTCATGAAATTCATCGAGACAGGAATTTTATCTATAACTTTAGGTCTCGTGACGGAGAAAGCATTGCTCAAGCTTGGGGGAGATTGAAGTCTCTAATGCTCAAATGCCCAATTCATAAGCTTCCCAAGGAAATTATACTTACAAATTTTTATGCCAGGCTTTCTCGTCAGGATAAGGAGATGCTGGATGCCTCCTCTAGTGGGGTATTTCAGAAGAAGAGTGTTCAAGAAAGGTGGGATCTCCTTGAAAGAATCCAGAGGAATACCGAAGATTGGGAAATTGATAAAGGTATTGAACCCGCTATAAATTATGAACATGACTATATTGAGAGCTATGTGGAAACTGATTACTTCAATACTTTTTGCTCTAAGATTGGTCTTGATTCCCATCTAGTGATTGATTTATGTAAGTATTTTGCCTCTCATGTTGATTCTTTTAAAAAGAATAGAGACCAGCACCATGCACCTTTTAAAGAACCACCTATTGATATTTATGTTGCTGAACCTATTTTGCCTGCAGTCATATATGAAAAGCCTCCTTTTCCCACGAGGATAAAGGAACACTCTCTTGTGACAGGCATAATAAATAAAAGTGAGAGAAGAGTTGATGAACCTGAGGACCAGATCAGGGTCGATCCTCAAGTTGCATTGATTAAAGACCTTGCTACTGATGATGTTTTGGATTCCAATATAACTTTTTGTGCTGTTTCCACTAACCTTGTCACAACCAAGAACAAAGGCCCAATTTCAGGTACTCCGGTGGTATCTGTTAAAATAGGAGATCACAATTATTATGGGCTATGCGATTTGGGATCGAGTGCAAGTGCTATTCCTTATTCACTCTATGAAGAAATCATCGGTGAGATTTCCCCTTGTGAACTTGAAGAAGTTGATGTTACTATTCATCTTGCAAATAGATCAACTATCTCTCCTATCGGAATTGTGAGGGACGTTGAAGTCCTATGTGGAAAGGTAAAATACCCTACCAACTTTCTGGTACTTGGTTCAGCCAGGGACAATTTTTGTCCCATCATTTTTGGTAGACCTTTTCTTAGAACTTGTGGAGCTATAATAGATTGCAAGAAAGGTAAAGTTTCTGTTGAATTCGATGGTGAGCCATATGAATTTATTTTTTCTAAGTTCTCTAAGCAGCCTCGTGGTACTGATTTACCTAGTGATGATAAAATTATTGAAAGTATTGCCTCCATTGCTATTTCCCCTGATGATCCTTTGCAGCAATACATGGAGGACCACGAGAATGATTTGCATATGCAGGAAAGAAATGAACTAGAGGCAACCTGCTATCCTGAAGCACAACCTTCCGGTTGAACCTTTGGGAATTTTATCAAAACCGAAAGAAGACCCGGTGTTCGATCTTAAACCTCTTCCCGATACGCTCAAGTATGCTTATTTAGATGAAAAGAAAGTATATCCTGTTATTATCAATTCTAACATTTCAGGATATGAAGAAGAGCGATTATTGGAAGTACTTCGTAAACACCGAGGCACAATTGGCTATACCCTTGATGACCTTAAGGGGATTAGTCCATCTATCTGTCAACATACTATCAACCTTGAGCCTGATGCTAAACCAGTTGTTGATCATCAACGACGGTTGAACCCGAAGATGATGGATGTCGTGAGAACTGAGATTCTCAAGCTTCTAGCCGCAGGTATCATCTACCCTATAGCTGACAGTAAGTGGGTAAGTCCGGTACATTGTGTTCCTAAGAAAGGAGGTACAACTGTGGTTCCTAATGATAAAAATGAACTAATACCTCAGAGAATTAGTATTGGATATAGAATGTGTATTGATTACAGGAAGTTGAACAAGGCAACCAGGAAGGATCACTATCCGTTGCCGTTCATCGACCAAATGCTTGAAAGGTTATCAAAAATACCCACTTTTGTTATCTCGATGGTTATTCTGGCTTCTCTCAAATTCATGTTAACACTGCCAATCAAGAGACGACCACTTTTACTTGTCCTTTTGGTACTTATGCTTACAGACGTATGACTTTTGGTTTGTCTAATGCCCCTGCTACTTTTCAAAGGTGTATGTCTGCTATCTTTCATGGTTTCTGCGGGGATATTATGGAAGTCTTCATGGATGATTTCTCCGTCTATGGAACTTCATTTGACCATTGTCTTCACAACCTTAATAAAGTTTTGCAGAGATGCGAGGAGACAAATTTGGTACTCAACTGGGAGAAGTGCTACTTTATGGTTAATGAAGGAATTGTTCTTGGTCACAAGATTTCCGAAAGGGGAATTGAAGTGGACAAAGCCAAGATCGAAGCTATTGAGAGGATGCCCTATCCAAGGGACATCAAAGGTATTCGCAGTTTTCTCGGTCATGCAGGTTTTTATAGAAGATTTATTAAAGATTTTTCTAAAACCTCGAGACCCCTCACTAATCTTCTCCAGAAGGATGTTCCTTTTGCGTTTGATGAAAACTGTAAGGATGCTTTTGAAGTCCTTAAGAAAGCTTTAATAACTGCTCCTATAGTACAACCACCTGACTGGAATTTACCTTTTGAAATTATGTGTGATGCAAGTGATTTTGCTGTTGGAGCTGTTTTAGGACAAAGAGTTGATAAGAAATTGAATGTTATACATTATGCTAGTAAAACACTCGATAGTGCTCAAAGAAATTATGCTACTACTGAGAAGGAATTCTTAGCTGTAGTTTTTGCTTGTGATAAGTTTAGGCAGTATATTGTTGATTCCAAAGTTATTATTCATACTGATCATGCTGCCATTAAATATCTTATGACAAAGAAGGATGCCAAGCCACGGCTTATTAGATGGGTACTCCTTCTCCAAGAGTTTGATTTGCAGATTGTTGATAGGAAAGGGGAAGACAATCCGGTAGCGGACAATCTTTCAAGAATGGAAGATATACCGCATGACCCCATCCCAGTTAACGATAGTTTTCCAGACGAGCAACTTGCCGTTGTAAAAATACAACCTCTTTTCGACCCTTGGTATGCAGATTATGCTAATTTTATTGTTGCAAAGTATTTGGCTCCAGGTCTAACATTTCAGCAAAGGAAGAAGTTCTTTCATGATTTGAGGCACTACTTTTGGGATGACCCACATCTTTTGAAAGAAGGTCCCGACGGGATCGTGAGAAGATGCATTCCGGAACATGAGCAGAAGGACGTTCTCCGACGATGTCATGATAGTCCCTATGGAGGACATCATGCCGGTGAGAGGACTGCACATAAGGTTCTTCAATCAGGTTTTTATTGGCCTACTCTCTTTAAAGATGCTAGAATTTATGTTTTAGCTTGTGATAAATGTCAGAGAGTTGGTAACATTAGTAGAAGGAATGCGATGCCTATGAATTACTCACTAGTGATTGAACCTTTCGATTGTTGCGGTTTTGATTTTATGGGTCCTTTTCCTTCTTCGCACAAGTACACTCACATTTTAGTAGCTGTTGATTATGTGACCATGTGGGTTGAAGCAATCCCCACTGAAAGTGCTGATCACAAAACATCCTTGAAAATGCTTAAGGATGTAATATTTCCTAGGTTTGGTGTACCAAGGTACCTCATGACCGATGGAGGATCACACTTCACGCACGGAGCTTTTAGAAAAGCTCTGTCTAAATACGATGTTAATCATAGAATTGCTTCACTTTATCATCCTCAAACTAGTGGGCAAGTTGAACTTACCAATAGAGAGATTAAGTTGATCTTGCAGAAAACAGTAAACAGGAATAGGAAGGATTGGTCAAATAAATTAGGACATGCTTTGTGGGCATATAGAACTGCTTACAAAAACCCCATGGGCATGTCCCCCTATAAGATGGTATATGGCAAGGCTTGCCATTTTCCATTAGAGCTAGAGCACAAAGCTTTCCGGGCTGTTAGAGAGCTTAACGCTGACCCAAAACTAGCTAGTGAGAAGCGTCTCATGAACTTGACTTCTCTAGATTAATGGAGAAGTGAAGCTTACGAGAGCGCTAAAATGTTCAAGGAAAAGGTAAAAAGGTGGCATGATAGGAAGATTCTGAAACGTGAATTTAATGTTGGTGATAAAGTTTTGTTGTTTAGATCCCGTTTCAGGTTTTCTCCAGGTAAACTACTTTCCAGGTGGGAAGGACCATTTCATATTGAAGAAGTTTATCGGTCTGGTACAATTAAGATTAATAATTTTGAAGGCACCAAACCTCAAGTTGTGAATGGGCAAAGACTTAAACATTACATAGCAGGAGACCCTGTCGATGTTGATGTGAATATAATATACACAACAACCCACGAAGAACATGTTGCAGCCCTGTTTCAGACGCCAGCAGAAGCAGAATAAAGAAAAGGTATGTAGTACGATAAGAAAACACCGCAAAACATCATAAAAGTTCCGTATTACGAGTTTTTGTAAAATTAGTAAAATTCCGAGTCGAAGTGGAGCCGGAGACGACCACCAGGGAGTCCAGGCGCCCCCCTGGCGCGACCCCCCGGGCCGCGCCGGCAGGCCGCCTGGACACCCTGGAGCCCGTCTCCGACCCCGCTTTGGTCCGTTACCTTCCTTTCTGTGCATACATTTTTACTATATATTTCCCCGGGGTGTTCCGACAATGTATCTTGCGATTTCGCGTGTTTTCTCTTCGATCTGTTTCTGCCAGGAAATCTTTCAGCTAAATTTAGGTGACATGGCTTCTCCAAGTTCCCCCAAGGACACGTTCGTCGTCAACGTCATCAACCCTTACCTCGCCGAGGTGAAGAAGCACCCTCAGGTTGTTCAGATGAAGGAAGGCGTCCTTCATCAAGAAGATCTGAAGGCACCTATCAAGGAGGGGAGCGTCCAGGCCATCCTGGAAGAAGTGGAGCAAGAAGTATTCAAGTACAAGAAGATGACCGAGCGTGGTGTCGAAGCTAACTTTGACATCACCAACGAGCTGAAGAACTACTTTCTGAAGGAGATGAAGGAGATGAGGGAAAGAATCACCGCGTCTGAAGACAGAATTATAGAACTCCAAGGGCAAATTAATGATTTATATAACCCGAACTGTGAGTATGAACTAAGATTTATGCGCATGAGTTTGGGTGCTGAATGCAGGATTAAGGAGATGAGCCTCTCACAAGAGACTTTAGGAAGATATCCATGGAAACATTTCGCCAAGGACTACGTGATTAACGCCAGCAAGTATGGGCGAAATCTCCGTGGGTAATGGCATTCCCTTGGCTTGTTCCAAGCTTGGGGGAGTGCCCGGTATCTTTATCTTTTACCTGTTGTCTTTCAGAAGTCAAGTAGAGTCGTATCATGTCTAGGGAGGTTATTATATGAGATAGGTGTGTGCATTGAGGTCTATCACCCCTTTGGTGAAGAATTGTATCCGTGTGTGTGGAGTCGTTTATGATGGAATATTAATGAGAAGTTTATCGGTTCCTTTTTGCTGCACTCGGTTCTCTTCACGCAATCAACCTTATATGATGATTCTTATGGGGAGTATTGACCTTATGTCAGGTATGACTATGAAACTTTATTTAATCTTGGCAAACATAGCTTTGGTCATAACAACAAGCATGATGTTCTTAAAGTATCAACATAGCCAAAAGCTTTATGTTATTATGCTTGAAGTGTTATGTTGGCAAGGAAGACAACTTGATGTGTTATGCTTATTTCAATGTTCATGCTTTATATTGCTTTGCATCTTAGTCATCATCAGTTGTCTGCTCTTTCAAAACCTTAGCTAGCCTAACTCGGTACTAAGCGGAATTCTGCTTGTGCGTCCATACCCTTAAGCCAATACCTTCCATATGAGTCCACCATACCTACCTACTCGTGGTACTCCACTACCACCTCCTAAAGTATATAATTTATGTGTTATCCTTAAATGTTCAAAATCTTTTATTTTGTGCCTCTGCTTTAGCTCATGAGGAAGTAGTAGCTAATTCATGACCTTTTTGAGTTGGACAAGCTTCACCCCGGGATTGCATGTATAATGTGCAAACCCATAATACGAGAAGGAACTGGCATTGAGTGCGCCCGGCTTCAAAATAATATAACAAACAAACCCTCCTTCACGCTTTGTTCATGAGAAATCAGAAAACTTTGGCAGTGATAAACAAAGGAGAATAAGAGGATGTTATCGTCCTCATACGGGAGCCGTTCCTCGAAACTTGTCCAGTTCAAGAAGTAATTGAGTTATCTATTAGCATTCGTTGACAAATCATGCACCTCTCAAAATCTTGTTTTCATTCTGTTTGATTTGAGGATAGCACATGAGTTTTCCCTACTACCCTAGAGCAGGGCCTATCTTTTAATTTTAAGTTGAGTCAGTTATTTCTACTTCCGTCTATTTCTCAAAGAGAGCAGACGTTTAATGTGGATAGGGATTCATTCATATAAAGCTGCATTAAGATTTGTCATATCATATCCTTGTTGACATTATCATTTGATAAGTAAGTTTTTTGTCACGCCCAGCTAAGGCAAATATCTTCCTTCGTGTTAACACTTTCACTTCTTGCTTATTAACTTGTTATTTCAAAAAAAAAATCAATTAATCCCATCAAAAGCAAAAGTTAAAATTATTTGTTGTTCTTTGACCAAAGGACATGTTTGCCATGATATAATGAGTTCCCATTGGTCCTACTTTCGAATATAAGTTTTGACACTCTTTCTTAAGAGCCTTATGAGTTGAAGATTGTTGCTGAGGAGATTTGAGTTGGTGAAGAGACTATGATGCTTCTTGTCCGTAATCTATTTATCGACACTTCACTCTCTAAACTTGTGGACAGGTTTACCGAGTTCATATTCGCTTGGGGACAAGCGAGGTCTAAGCTTGGGGGTGTTGATACGTCCAAAATGCATCACTATTTTGTATTATAATTCATCCTTATTCATTGATATATTTCACGTTATGATGATGTTCTTATGTTGTTTTGGTCTATTTTACACAGTTTGCAACTTTCCGATACCAAAACAGCAGACGCAGGATTCAGCAGGAAAAAGTGGATGCTGAGTTGCTGAAGAAGAACACCTCCAAATTACCTAAAAATTGACGGGAGGTATTTTTCAGAAGAATAACGAAGACACGCAAAAGGGGAGTCAGAGGGGGGCCACAGGGTGCCCAGGCGGCCTGGGGGCGCCCACCCCCTGGCTGCGCCGGGGGGGCGCCTGGAGCCCCTGACCCACCTCTGGTCGCCCCCTTTTGCATATATGTTCCCCGTCCTCCGAAAACCCTAGGCACGGGACTTTTTACAGAGTTCCGCCGCCGCTTCAAGGTGGAAACCTACAGAGAAGAAAAGGGCATCTCCGGCGGGCAGATTCCGCCAGGGAGATCACCTCCCGGAAGGGGAGATCGTCGCCATCGTCATCACCATCGTCACGGGCATCATCGAGATCATCATCAACATCATCCCCAACACCAGCACCATCTCCATCTTCATCCAAATCTCATCTTTCCATCGCAACTCGTGTTGTAACTTGTACCACCCATCCTCTCTACTCCATCGGTGTTGATTACTACTTTGTGGTGAATGCTATTGAGTTTGGTTGGAGAAATATTATTATGTCCAGATTGTTTATCACATATTTATCCCCACTGATCATGATCTCTTTTATGTCTTGTGAGTAGTTACCTTAGTTCTTGAGGACATGGGGAAAGTCTTGTTGTTAGTAGTCATATGCTGTTGAAGTAATATGTGTTGTTTGATACTTAAGTTGCGTTGTAATTCTACTAGTGGTGTTGCGTGAGTCGAACACCCAACACTTCGCCTTATTAAGGACCCAGGAGAATACATTGTGTATAAAGAATGCTTATGGTGGGTTGCCGGAGTGACAGAAACCTGAACCCCAGTTCGCACGCTTTTGCATAAGGGAATAATGGATCCTCGATCGTATTGCTGTGGTTAGGCTTTTTCCTTAAATTCTATCTTGTATTTGCGGATGCTTGCAAGGTGTTTAATCATAAGAGTGCATTCATCTTAGTCTAGAGAGTGCACTAGCATAGATCCACCCACCAACACTTATCAACACATAACATAGTATCGATACGGAATATGGCGAAAGCACATGACTACCTCTCCCGTGTGTCCTCAAGAACGCTTTAGTCTTTATAAGTTCAGTTGCTAGGCCTCTCCTTTGCTAAGAAAGGATTGGGCCACTTGTTACTCTCAGTACCCTTTTACATTACTTGCCTTTACATTCTTGTTGCTTATATCGAGAAAACTCCTAAAAAGTTATCTTTCAGTGCTTACTGTAATTTCTTGCTCAGAATCGCTTATCAATACCTTCTGCTCCTCGTTGGGTTCGACACTCTTACTTATCGAAAACGCTGCAACAGATCCCTTACGGTTGAGGGTCATCAATCTCCCCGGCGGAATCTGCCCGCCGGAGATGGCTTTTTCTTCTCTGTAGGTTTCCGCCACGGAACGGCGGCGGAACTCCGTCAAAACTCTCCTTTTTAGGGTTTTCGGATGACGAGGAGTATATAGGCAAAAGGGGGCAGCCGGAAGTGGGCCAGGGGCTCCAGGCGCCCCCCCGGCGCGGCCAGGGAGGGGGCCGCACCAGGTGGCCGCCTGGGCGTCCTGTGGACCCCCTCTGGTTGCCCTTTTGCGTGCCTTCGTGATCTGTCTGGAAAATACCCTCCGTCGATTTTCAGGTAATTTGGAGGTATTCTTCTTCAGCAACTCAGCGTCCACTTTTTACCGCTGAGTCCTGCGTCGGCTGCTTCGGCACCGGAAAGTTGCAAACTGTGTAAAACAGGCCAAAACAACATAAGAACATCATCGTAATGTGAAAAATATCAATGAATAAGGATGAATTACGATATAAAATAGTGATGCATTTTGGACGTATCAACATGCCAGGAATCAACCCTTAGGAAGGATACAATCAGTAGAGCCAAGTCAAGATGGGTGGCAGAAGAAGTAAAGAAGTGGGTGAAAGAAAACCAGCAAGTGGGTCCAAAGGAATTGCAGATGAACATTAAAGATAAGTTCAAGATAGATTTACCATACATGAGGTTGTTCAATGGTAAACAACATGCTATGAATTCTATTTATGGTAACTGCCAGGAAAGTTTTCAATTGTTGTATTCATTCAAAGGTGAAGTGGAGAGGACCAGCCCAGGTAGTATTGTAGATATTGATCACCACACCGTGGAGTACACATTCAAGGGAGTGACAAAGACCAAGGAATGCTTTAGGAGGGTTTTTGTCAGCTTTGAGGCTTGTCGCCGGGGTTTTTTGGCAGGCTGCAGGCCTTATTTGGCTATTGATGCCACTTTTCTCACAGGGAGGTTTAAAGGACAGTTAGTTGTAGCTTGTGCAGTTGATGCACACAGTTTTGTATTTCCAGTTGCCTACGGTGTGCTGGAGACAGAATCTGAGGCGAGCTGGACTTGGTTTTTGCATTATCTGCGACGGGCTATTGCACATCCCAATGGGTTAATCATTCATACAGATGCCTGCAAAGGTTTAGAAGTGTCTGTGGACAATGTGTTCCCTGGAGTAGAGCATAGGGAATGCATGCGTCACCTTGCTGCAAATTTCATGTAGAAATTCAAAGGAAAGGTGTATACCGACAATTTATGGCCAACATCTTTGACTTGCAGTGTGAAGAAGCTCAAGTACCACTTGAGACACTTATACATGAATCCCAAAGTGAAAGAATACTTGGAAACACACCACTCCAAGTTATGGGCCAGAAGCCAATTCAGTGAACTGAGCAAAGTTGACTATGTGCACAATAATCTAGCAGATTCTTTCAACTCAACGATCCAGAAACTAAAGGGTCATTATGTGGTGGATTTTCTTGACAGGATAAGGGTAGAATACATGCAGAAATTTCATTATCGTGCAGGAATAGCCGAGGCAAAATTCATGGGCCACATTATCATTCCAGCCGTGATGAATGAACTAAAGCAGAAAACAACAGGCTTGGAAATGAACATGACTCTTTGCTCCGGTACCACAGCGGAGATATCATATTTGGATAAAGATAAGAGGGAATGGAGATATCCAGTGGATTTAGAAGCTAGAACTTGCAGTTGTAGGCAATGGCAGATAACTGGGTTGCCATGCATTCATGCCTTATTTTTCATCACTTCTCTCCCAGGTCCAGCAGGGAACATACAGCAGTATGTGCATGATTACTACTCTGTTGCAAGGTTCAAAGCCACATATGCTTATGCCTTGCCTGCTATGGAGGGAAAACAACAATGGGACATGGTGGACCCTGGATTCAAGCTTTGCGCTCCAGTTCTGAAGAGAGCAGCAGGTAGACCCAGGAAGAGTCGGATTAGACCTCGCAGCGAAGGGGCTGGACTTGGAGCGACGAATCGTAAGTGCACAAGGTGTGGTGGGTCTGGTCATTTCGGTAATTATTGTGATAACACAGTAGATCCAGCGTTCGGATAGAGTTTCGATGAAGGCTTCGATGAAAATGTTGGCCAGTAGACGGTTGCCTCAACAGATGATGAAAATGATGGTCACCCGGTTGCATCATATGAGGATTTTGACAAGGTTCCAAATAAAGATGGTCAACAGCCGCATGATTTTGACGATGATCCAAAATATCCTCCAAATAATGATTAAAGTGAGGCTGCAAATGATGATCCAAGTGAGGCTCCAAATGGTGATCCAAGTGAGGCTCCAAATGTTCATCATGGTGATCCAAGTGAGGCTCCAAATGGTGATCCAAGTGAGGCGCCAAATGTTGATCATGGTGATCCAAGTGAGGCTCCAAATGTTGATCAACCTTCTGTTGTTGTGAGTTCTGCTAGGTATGTAAATCTTGCAAGGGTCAAATACTACTGTACATTTATCACTTGACATGATCTCATTACCCTTTATGTTTTGCACATCTCTATGGTAGGTTTGAAGAAGATGCGCAAGGTACCGACAACCAAGAGGAGAAGAGAAGAAGCGATGAGCACAAGGTGCACGAGGAGCAAAGTGATGGCAAAAGGCTCAAGGAACAGCCAGAAGCCCCAACGCTATTTATGAATAATTATGAAACATTATAAATAATGTTGTATTTTCTGTTGGGTGATGTTGGACCTATGTTAGAAGTATGGTTAAATGATGTTGGACCTATGTTAGAAGTATGTTTTTTTATTTTGAATTTTGTTTTGCTCATTTGAAATCTGGTCAAACTTAACTTTGACCAAGATTTAAACAAGTCTAAAACATCAAAATAAAAAACTAAGCCTGATCCTTCTTAATAGGAAGCTGTGGTGAGGTTTTGGAAATTTCATGAAAAATGTGCTAAAAAGTGGGGTCCAAGGTAGGGTAAACAGCCTCATTTGTAAGCAAGGTTTTTTTCGACCTTGTCTAAATCAGCCAAATAACTTTCCTACACATATTATATATATACAGACTATGTGCACTGATTTTTTTTCATTTTTTCATTGTTTTGAATTTGTTTTGCTCATTTGAATTCTGGTCAAACTTAACTTTGACCAAGATTTAAACAAGTCTAAAACATCAAAATGAAAAACTAAGCTTGGATCCTTCTTAATCAATCCAAAAGGAAGCTGTGGTGAGGTTTTGGAAATTTCATGAAAAATTTGCTAAAAAGTGGGGTCCAAAGGTAGGGTAAACAGCCTCATTTGTAAGCAAGGTTTTTTCGACCTTGTCTAAATCAGCCAAATAACTTTTCTACATATATTATATATATATATACAGACTATGCGCGCTGTTTTTTTTCATTTTTTCATTTTTTTTGAATTTGTTTTGCTCATTTGAATTCTGGTCAAACTTAACTTTGACCAAGATTTAAACAAGTCTAAACCATCAAAATGAAAAACTAAGCATGGATCCTTCTTAGTCACTCCAAAATGAAGTTGTGGTGAGTTTTTTGAAATTTTCATGTTCATTTCACCAATACACTTCTCTTCACCTCATACAAGAGAGTTCGAGATACTCGAGATATCACATAATACACATGAACTTATCGTTTAGATGTATGTAAACCTTGTTTACCAACTTAACATTGATATATGACATAAGAAGACTATGTGCACAGGGTTTTCATTTTTCTGATTTTTATTTAATTTATTATGCTCATTTGAAATCTGGTCAAACATATCTTTGACTGCTGCAAACCCCTCCCAAACCCCGCTAACCCTAGCACTGAACAAGGACCGTCCATCTAACCCTAGCGGTGATCCAGGGCCGTCGATCTAACCCTTCTAGAAGGAATCTGCGGGGAGGAGGGGGCGATTCGCGAGATGCAATCTGATTGGCTGGAAGACTATTTTTTCTAAAGAAATACCGGGCGCGCTGGATGGACCGTTGGGCCGTCTCGTTGTCTGGGCCTGAGACCGCAGTTAATAGGCCGTCTCAACCTTTGCAGGGCTGAATGCATGGGAAGGGTGGCCACGTCGTTTGCATGCGCGAGCGAGCTCGACGTGCATGCATGCGAGCGAGGCAAGCGAGGCGAGCCTGACGTGCATGCACGTACTGATTCAGATCGAGGCGAGGCGGCTAGGCTAGTTAGTCTATGCAGTGGGCTAGCGAGGCGAGCTAGGTGGCGAGGCGAGCTAGGCTAGCGAGGCGAGCTAGGTGGCCATGCACATAGTTAGGCCATTACGGCAGTGATTCAGATGCACGCACGCGCCCGATGCATCATTTTCGTGCAAAACTTTAAGAGCCAAAACGTCACGGATTCACACACGCGCCCGGATTCACACACGCACCGTTCTCATCCTTCATCTCTTCCTCTCCCACCCACAGGCCTATAAATGGGGTGCCTCTCTTCCTTCCTCTCCCACCCACAGCCAGATCCGATCCATTCTCTCCAAGCCCTCTCCACCCAAGCGACAGAGCCCACTCCACCCAAGCTAAGATGCAGTTCAACGGGCCGACCTTCAACCGTCCGCCTTTCGTGCCAAAGCTGCGCTACCCGCCGGGCGTGCTCGTCGAGAGGGAGCTCCGTGTGTGGGTGATACGTCCAAAACGTATCTATAATTTCTGCTTGCTCCATGCCTCTTTTGGGTGATATTGCTATGATATTTATACACTTCCATACACTTTTGATCATGTTTGGACTAACCTATTAACTCAGTGCACCCCAGTGCCAGTTTCTGTTTTCTGCTGTTTTTGTATTTCAGGTTTTCCCGTCACATAAACTGCCAGAAAAATCCCGGAAAAATTATATAAACAATCAGCATTCCAGAAGCTTCCCGGCAGCCAAAGTACAGCCGGAGGGGGGCCACCAGGGCTCCAGGCGCCCTGGTGGCGCGGCCCCCCTCCTGGCCGCGCCGGTTGGCGCCTGGGCCCCCCAGGCCTCCGCTGATGCCCCCCTTTGGCATATATTTATATCGTGTCCCGAAACCCTCGAGACGGGAACCCTTTTTCGCGATCTCATCTCTGTTCCGCCGCCGCCGCGCTTCCAAGATCGGGAGCACCAGGAGAACTCTTCCCGGCACCCTGCCGGACGGGAGGATCACCACCGGGAGCCTCTCCACCACCATGGACGCCTCCCGGATGAGTTGTGAGTAGTCTCCCTTGGACCATGGGTCCATGACCAGTAGTTATGTGATGTTCTCTTCCCGTTCTTGTGCTTCACTAATTAGTCCTCGTGAGCTGCCCTACATGATCGAGGTACATATGTAATCCTTATGCTGTTGCTATGATGAGTTTGCTGGGATCCGATGGATTGTGAGATTATGTTCAGATTGTGTTTGAGTAATATATTTGATTTACCTCTTTTATATTTATGTTCGTAAGTAATTCTTGCAAGTTCTCCGTTGCTATTTATTGCTTTGGCCAAGTAGTAGGTAGTGACTCCAAGAGGGAACGTTATGCTTGATTGTGGGTTCATGCCCCTCGATGACTAGCTTGAGTGACAGAAACATGAGTCTAGGGGATGTGCTGTTACCACAAGGGAGAAAACAACGGTGCTTGTGCCCGCGGGTGCAAGGATTGTTTACTTTACGCAAAGTTCTTTTAATGCAGTTGTCTGTTGCTTTGAGTTTACACTATGGGTGGGACTCGCAACTTAATACCAACGAGATGTTCTGGATAGATATCTCAAGGTGGATGATTAGCAGTAGATGTAGATGGATTTCGGTCTACTTGCCTTGGCGTACCGCACATGCTTTGAACCTCTACCTTTCTTGCAACATAGTTAGCATTGGTTTGCGCACATAATTCTGTCAATTGCCCAGCTGTAATTCGTTTACCTCACATAGTTGTTTTATCGTCTTTTGGGAGAGAGACATCACTAGTGAACATCATGGGACCCCGGTCCATATTACCATCACTGATCACATCCATTATTTACTTTACGCTTTTACTTACTATTTGCAGCATTACCTATCACTATTATCACTTGCGTTTGATCCTTTGTAAACGACAAGGCCGGAGGGATTGACAACCTCTCTGTACTCGTTGGGAGCAAAGTTATTTGTATCTGTGTGCAGGTGCACGTTGGTTGCTAATATCTGGCGCCATTAGCAGTTGACACCTTCTTGTTGAAACTGGGAGTCTCAGGGGAAATCGATCCTTGGTATCTTTGCCAAGGGAAAACTTCCGCTACACTGCATCTCAAACCTTCCACTTGGGGTAACCAACGAGGGGCGAGAAGCCATCAAGCAAAGTTTTCTGGCGCCGTTGCCGGGGACTCCACTCTTCAAGATAGGGGAGTTGCATGCTATCTTTTACCTTTGCTTTTTAGTCTTGTTAGTTTACCTTTCATTTTTGCTTTATTATCTTTTATCGAAAATCACAAAAATAGTTATCTTGCTTGCTTGCTGCTATGGGTTCCACCGAGAACACCAAGTTGTGTGACTTCACTAGTCACAACAACGATGACTTTATCTGCACGCTTATCACAACACCTGCCACTTCAGCACCTTCATATGAAATTAAACCTGCTTTACTGAACCTAGTTATGAAAGATCAATTCTCTGGTGCTGGAGATGATGCTGCTTTACACTTGAACAACTTTGTTGAACTTTGTGATATGCAAAAGTACCAAGAAATAGATTGTAATATTGTTAAGCTTAAGCTTTTTCCTTTCTCCTTGAGAGGAGGAGCTAAAATTTGGTTTCAGTCTTTGCCTAGAAATAGCATAGATTCATGGGACAAGTGCAAAGATGCTTTTATTGGAAAATACTATCCACCTGCTAAAATTATCCAACTAAGAAGTAACATAATGAATTTTAAACAATTGGATAATGAACACGTTGCCCAAGCTTGGGAACGTATGAAATCTCTTGTCAAGAACTGCCCTACTCACGGTTTGACTACTTGGATGGTTATCCAAACTTTTTATGCAGGCTTGAACTTTACCTCGCGGAACTTGTTAGATTCGGCCGCGGGAGGAACCTTTATGTCAACTACACTTGGTGCTGCCAGGAAGCTTCTCGATGAGATGATGACCAACTATTCCCAATGGCACACCGAACGCGCTCCAACAGGTAGGAAGGTAAACTCTGTCGAGGAGATTTCCTCCCTAAATGAAAAAGTTGACTTGATCATGTCTCTACTTTTGAAGCAATCTTCTGTTGATGTTCCTTTAAATTCTTTGATTGCTCAAGAACAAGTAGATGTGAACTTTATCTCTAGAAATAATTTTAACAACAATGCTTATAGGAGTAATTTTGGTAGCAATCCTAGACCGTTCCCCTCTAATTCTTATGGGAACAACAATGCCTATCCTAGCACCAATAACTCCACTACTGAACTAGAGATTATGCTTAAGGATTTCATCACTACCCAAAAAGCCTTTAATAAGAGTGTAGGAGAAAAACTAAACAAACTAGATGATCTCTCTTCGAAGGTAGACAATTTAGCCAATGAGGTAGAATTGCTTAAAATTAGAACTTCTCCTCTTGAGGAGAGGAAGGTCACTCCTATGAATGCTATTCAAGTTCAAATTAATGAAAACATTAGGATGTTGGCTAAACTTAAAGAGAGATGGGCTAGAGAAAGGGAGGAAGAAGATAGAATTAAGAACCTTCCTACCCACCACACTGTTGCTACTATCCAAGTCGTTGAGGATATCCAAACTCTTAGCACCCAATGCACTCCTGGTCCCATTGGACCTATTAATGGTGATGCTATGACTATAGAAACTACCAAACAAGTGAACATAAAGGACACCACTACCACCTTACTTGATAGTAGTGACCTTGATTTTGATAATTGCACTCTTACCGAAGTTATTGATTTCCTTCACAAGATGTCTAGAGATCCCCGCACTAGCACGCTTAACCTTGCCTTCACAGAGCATATCACTAATGCTCTTATCAAAGCTAGGGAGGAGAAACTTAGAGTAGAAGCCTCCATACCTAGAAAGCTAGAAGATGGTTGGGATCCTATGATTAAAATTAAGTTGAATAACTTCTCTTGCTATGCTTTATGTGATGTTGGAGCTAGTACCTCCGTTATGCCCAAAAGAATGTATGATATGCTTAAATTGAAACCTTTTGATTCTTGTTATTTTGGTGTTCGTCTTGTTGATTCTTCCATAAAGAAACCTTTGGGGAGGATAGACTATGTTCTTATCGTTGTCAATGACAATTACGTTCCCGTTGATTTTACTATTATGGATATTGAATGTGAACCTTCTTGTCCAATTATTTTGGGACATCCTTTCCTTCGCACCGTTGGTGCTATCATTAACATGAAAGAGGGGAATATAAAATTCCAATTTCCTCTCAAGAAAGGGATGGAACACTTCCCTCGAAAGAAGATTAAGTTACCTTTTGAGTCCGTTATACGGGCTAGCTATTCTTTTACTCTTGATAAGACTTGATCTCTATGCATTATGCCTAGCTTAAAGGCATAAAAGAAAGCGCTTTTGGGAGGCTGCCCACATGAATAAAAATTTTATTTTGCTTTTGTTGTGTCTTGATGTTGTTACTACAGTAGCATCATCATTGTATCTTTACTTTTCAACTTTGTGCCAAGTGTAGCCTCTGATTGCAAGAAAGTTCAAAAGTTGTGACGTGCTGTCCAGGAAACAGATTATGTCCTTGGATAGAAAAATTCGTATAAAATCACCAGATCATCTTTTTGGTCTGAATTTTTTCAACAGCGTGCTCTATACAATTGTCTTTCGTGCGTATGTTCTGAGTTTTTTGATTAGAGTTGCAGAAGTGCCCCGAAAAAATCATTTACTACCTGCTGTTATGTTTTTCACAGATTCTGTCCTGTTTTGCCTTTCCTTCATTTTGCAAACCTTGAGCTTGCTTTTTCTTTGAAAAAACCTTTTGGCAATCTTGAGAAACAGTAGACCTTCAAGAATATCCTTATTTCCAGCAAGGAACAATTATTTTATTATGGGTACTAACCTCGCTAATCAGATTATGATGAGTTATGTATGAAGGGAGTTTTCAAGTGTGCGAGGGAAGATGATAAAAAGATTCAGGAGTGTCAAACGCTCAAGCTTGTTGATGCCCCCATGCACCCCCAAGAAATATTCAAGGAGACTCAAGCGTCTAAGCTTGGGATGCCCCCGTGCATCCCCTTCTCCATCAACATTATCAGTTCGTCTTTCGTTCCACTATATTTTTTATCACTTCATGTGTTATGTGCTATGCTTGGAGCGTCCTGCTTTTAGTTTCCTTTTTAGTTTTCTTTAGCTTTTCATAACGAGTCGGAACTCAGCTTTCTTTGTGTGGGAGAGAAACACGCTCCACTTCTACCTAGAACATAACATTGAATTTTCATGTCTATCTTTGCTGTGTGTGTTCTTTGTCTTTCAATAGCTACTATCATGCTTAGATTTTAGATTTCATGCTTATCTTTTTAAAGAGCTTTTGTTTAGTTGGTCGTTGGAACTCTCTTTAGTTATCATGCTTATCTTATTAGGAGAGTTTGCTTCTGTTGCATTGGTTGATATGTCTATGATAAAGATGCTACGTGCATAATGGTGCTTAGTAGTTCATGTTTTCTTATGGTTAGTCTCAAATAGCTGGGGGGTTTCCAATGTGTTATTGGAGTACCAACATGATTTGTTTGCCTATGATGTGGTATGGTTTAGTAATATCTTCCTTCAAGAATTTATTTTGATTGACTTGGCGTATGCTCACGCATATTTAAGACTGTAAAGAAAGTCTGTCAAGCCTTGATGATCTTTTGTTTCTGAGTAGCGATATAACTACCATGCCTGATTCAATGTTGCTTTGTCGCTCTGCATGATTATGACCGTCATTGCTCTCTTAGTTGGTCGCTCCTAGTCTTTTGCTAACCTCACCTGTACTAAGCGGACTGACTACTTGTGCATCCAAATTCCTTTAAACCAGTTATGCCATATGAGTCCACCATACCTTCCTATACATGGTATTTACCTGCCATTCCTAACGAAGACTTTCATGTACCATCTCGAAATTATTCCAAAAAAAAGAAGAAAAAAATGCATTCCTATTTTGTGCCTCTGTTTTAGTTCATGAGGAAGTAGTAGTTAATTCATGATCTTTTTAAGTTGGACAAGCTTCACCCCGGGATTGCATGTCTAATGTGCAAACCCATAACACGAGAAGGAACTGGCATTGAGTGCGCCCGGCTCAAAATTAATATAACAAACAAACCTTCCTTCACGCTTTGTTCATGAGAAATCAGAAAACTTTGGCAGTGATAAACAAAGGAGATTAAGAGGATGTGATCGTCCTCATTCGGGAGCCGTTCCTCGAAACTTGTCCATCTCAAGAAGTGATTGAGTTATCTGCTAGCATTCGTTGACGGAACATGCATAATCTAAAAAAATTATTACCTCTGTTTTTAAAACCAAGAGCTCTGGTACATGTTTTGTCTTTGTTTCCGACTACGGGTTTTCAACTTTGCCAACAAAAGCCACGGTTCGAGAGTCTCCACCTTCTTTTAAGCACCAACTACTGAGAGCATGATTGTCATTCTGAGTGTAATGTGCATTGTCCCAAAGTAGCATTGTCTTTTGCATGATTATGATATCGTTTATTTTGAAATCATTGTATCTAGTCATCACTTAAACCTTGGAGGTGCGCCTGCATTTATGTTTTGCTTCACTAAAGGGGGCAAGCGAGATATCACTTTATCATATTTGCACACCATGCTCATTACAAATCTATTTGATGTTTCGGTATCATATTGTAAAACTTTCAGTTCTTTGTGATTTTCTCATGAGGCAACTTAATTACTACAGATTCATTGTCTCAGTAAGCTTTTGTCATATGACTATGAAAAAGTCCTATATGGTTAATAGCATGTCACCACAGAAATTATTCTTGTTATCATTTACCTACTCGAGGACGAGCAGGAATTAAGCTTGGGGATGTTGATACGTCCAAAACGTATCTATAATTTCTGGTTGCTCAATGCCTCTTTTGGGTGATATTGCTATGATATTTATACACTTCCATACACTTTTGATCATATTTGGACTAACCTATTAACTCAGTGCACCCCAGTGCCAGTTTCTGTTTTCTGCTGTTTTTGTATTTCAGGTTTTCCCGTCACGTAAACTGCCAGAAAAATCCCGGAAAAATTATATAAACAATCAGCGTTCCAGAAGCTTCCCGGCAGCCAAAGTACAGCCGGAGGGGGGCCACCAGGGCTCCAGGTGCCCTGGTGGCACGGCCCCCCTCCTGGCCGCGCCGGGGGGGCGCCTGGGCCCCCCAGGCCTCCGCTGATGCCCCCCTTTGGCATATATTTATATAGTGTCCCGAAACCCTCGAGACGGGAACCCTTTTTCGCGATCTCATCTCTGTTCCGCCGCCGCCGCGCTTCCAAGATCGGGAGCACCAGGAGAACTCTTCCCGGCACCCTGCCGGAGGGGAGGATCACCACCGGGAGCATCTCCACCACCATGGACGCCTCCCGGATGAGTTGTGAGTAGTCTCCCTTGGACCATGGGTCCATGACCAGTAGCTATGTGATGTTCTCTTCCCGTTCTTGTGCTTCACTAATTAGTCCTCGTGAGCTGCCCTACATGATTGAGGCACATATGTAATCCTTATGTTGTTGCTATGATGAGTTTGCTGGGATCCGATGGATTGTGAGATTATGTTCAGATTGTGTTTGAGTAATATATTTGATTTACCTCTTTTATATTTATGTTCGTAAGTAATTCTTGCATGTTCTCCGTTGCTATTTATTGCTTTGGCCAAGTAGTAGGTAGTGACTCCAAGAGGGAACGTTATGCTTGATTGTGGGTTCATGCCCCTCGATGACTAGCTTGAGTGACAGAAACATGAGTCTAGGGGATGTGCTGTTGCCACAAGGGGAAAAACAACGGTGCTTGTGCCCGCGGGTGCAAGTATTGTTTACTTTACGCAAAGTTCTTTTAATGCAGTTGTCTGTTGCTTTGAGTTTACACTATGGGTGGGACTCGCAACTTAATACCAGCGAGATGTTCTGGATAGATATCTCAAGGTGGATGATTAGTAGTAGATGCAGATGGATTTCGATCTACTTGCATTGGCGTACCGCCCATGCTTTGAATCTCTACCTTTCTTGCAACATAGTTAGCATTGGTTTGCGCACATAATTCTGTCAATTGCCCAGCTGTAATTCGTTTACCTCACATAGCTGTTTTATCGTCTTTTGGGAGAGAGACATCACTAGTGAACATCATGGGACCCCGGTTCATATTACCATCACTGATCACATCCGCTATTTACTTTATGCTTTTACTTACTATTTGCAGCATTACCTATCACTATTATCACTTGCGTTTGATCCTTTGTAAACGACAAGGCCGGAGGGATTGACAACCTCTATGTACTCGTTGGGAGCAAAGTTATTTGTACCTGTGTGCAGGTCCACGTTGATTGCTAATATCTGGCGCCGTTAGCAGTTGACACCTTCTTGTTGAAACTGGGAGTCTCAGGGGAAATCGATCATTGGTATCTTTGCCAAGGGAAAACTTCCGCTACACTGCATCTCAAACCATCCACTTGGGGTAACCAACGAGGGGCGAGAAGCCATCAGTGGGCGACTTCTAGGTGGAGGGGTGCGTCGAACTCACCCGCGCCTTCCTCAAAGCCGGCTATGCCCACCTCCCACGGGGCTCGCCGAGGATGTTCACCCTCAACGAGGTTCGTGACCGCGGCGGCATCCTCCAACTGCTCACGGTCACCTTCACCAACCAGTTTGACGCGCGCGAGCTCCTCGGCCAAGTCTATTGGTGCGGCTGCGAGTCCATCTTCTTCACGGCGTACAACATCTTCACCAACTACGAGAACATCTTCCCCAATCCAGGCCAGATGCACTCCCTTCCCTGCGACGACGACGACGAGGAGTGAAGACGACGTTGAAGGGGCGCGCGGCCAAGGTGGAAGAAGGAGGCCAAGATGAAGATGTTTTAGTTTTATCGTTTTTATTTTGTTGCTTTTCTATGTCGTGTGTGCCGTGTTGTGGTGTCCGTGAACTTTGCATCTTATCTAAGTTAATTATTGGGTACCCTTAATTATTATGTGTGTTGCATCTTATCTAAGTTATTATGTGTGTTAAAAAATATCCGTGCCCAAACATATCATTTTTTCCCTAAACCTAGTCATGAAGCTCCAGAACTTGTGGCTTTCATTAATGAAAAATGAAAACCAAAGGGGGGTGAGAAGCCCTCTCTTTCATTAAAAAAACAAGTCATTAACTAACCATAAATTTATTCCAAAAACAATTTGCTACCCATGGTGGTAGCTACGCACGGCCCAATTTTTATCTCTAATTATTTTGATAATTTATTTTGGACTATACAAAATAACTCTATAACGAAAATATCATGACTTTGAACTCGCTAGGCAAGCAAACATGCAATTATGCCAAAAAGGCAAGCAAAATGAATGAGAGAAGTGAGTAAAGCCCCTTTCAACAGAACAAAAAGGCACTTGTGTCCAAAAGGTAATAAAAAAGAGAAAGAGAAGTCAGAAAAAGTAATTTCTGTATAATGAAAATGCACTTGTGCCAATGCCATAAGAAACCCGACACCTCATATATCAAAAAAGGAACATAAAACAAAGAGTGTGTAGTTTTATTTTTTGTAGTTTCCACCATGCATAGGAAATCGCCTCTTCATTTAAACCCTAAACCAAGTGCTATTCTAACCCTAAACCAAGTGCCATTGTAACCACAATCACGTGGCAGTGCAAAAATACGTTTCCAACCCTCCAAAATTTCAGTGCAAAACAAAGCAAAACCACTCTCACACGTGTGCAAACATTCACTGTCTCACTATGTATACATTCCTTCCCTACCCATGTCAAAGTCTTTCCATCTGTCCTAGCGGTTACCAGCGCAGCCCTAAATGCCATAAACCAACGCGGTCCTGGGTTCGAGTACCCAGCCGCACCAAATTTTTTTGCATTTTCCACCCTTCATTTTTCTAGACAAATTATTTTTTCTCAATGTAATGCCCTTAAAAAATGTTCATTTATTTTGGCACCAGGTGTAAACCTCTACCAGAGCTGAGGCACATTTTCCATGACAATTTGGTATTTGATTTAAATCACGGTGTATTTGAATTGGAGCAATTAAATGGCTATTAAATATTTAACAGCTACAAAAAAATTCTAAACTTAATTGTTTGGCTCTGGAATAATTCAATTAGCTTCCACAAAAAGTTTCAGCATTACGATTTACTGCCTAAATTAATTGTTTGGTCACTTCTTCTCTTTTTTTTCAACATTTAAACAACTTTGACCAACATTTAAACTAGGTGAATTTCTCATACAATTTCAAGCTTACAAATTCCTCCATAATTCATGCCTTTCCATACATTTTCAACATTATAACCAGTGCGAGTACCATACCTACCACGGCCCAAAAGTAATTGCAAATGGGTATTGCTATTTGTGCTTGATCTTCAAGCTTCCTAACCTTCTTCTGCAACATCCTAAGCTCAACAACTAGCTCTCTGTCAGTGTGTTCTTTGCCCTCCATCTCTTCTTCCGGAGCTCGTGTTGCGGCCACTGCCGTTCGTGGCAGCATGTGCAACAATTCTTCATGCTCTTCTTGCAGTTCATTCATCAGTGTCTTGGCCAGAGCATCGACCCAAAGAAAGAAGCATGTCACCTGCATGAACAATATACAGATCAACCCATTGCTCAAAGATCCCGATCACGAAAATGGTGCAATTGCCCCGATTCTTACCCCATTCTCGCTGCACACGTAGAACGGACGATTCTGGTTCCTTGTTGTGTGAGAAACCCTCCGATCAACGCCCGCCCGGCACCACGGACAGATGAAGACAGGAATGTCCACACGCGCCCGGCTCTGCATCCGCGAGGTGGCGCAGGAGCTTGAGGAAGACATGGAGCTCGGAGCCGAAGGGGATCTCAACGCCGCCGCGCCCTCCACAGCTAGCTTCCCACCGTCGTGCTCTCTCTCGCCGTGGTCACCACTGTGCTATCTCTCTCTCTCGCCGTGGTCACCACCATGCTCTCTGTCGCCGTGCTCTCTGTCGCCGTGGTCACCGCCTCTTTCGCCCGCTTATATAGCACACCCGCAACGGCTCTCTGCTCAACGGCTCTCTGTTGGGTCCCACAAGCCACGCGTGCAACAGTATGAATACAATTGGTTGTCTCTGCCGCCTGGTCCCACCTGTAAGGGTCGAGTCAAAAGGTTGACCTGACGGAGGCGGTAGAATTCACGGAACGAGTCGATGTGCATGGACTAGGGGCAAAACTGAGCACAATTCGCATCTGAGGGCCAAATTGAGCACATGGACACCACTGAGGGCAAAAGGATAATTAACCCTAAACATTAAGTTCTCTCGTTTTCCCCTGCGCCTTGGTTGCAGTGCACAATCTAAGATGACATATTCATCTAGACGTGCAGATGCGTATAAAGTAAATATAATAGTCGTAAGATAAGCATAACACCACAATAGAAGACTGTTCTACACATAATTGCTCAAAAATATAATGAAGAAAACCAATGAACCACCAAAAAAATTAAGAAAGGAATGATCGATTAATAAACACTGAAAGTTTTAGCCAGGACAATTGCTAGTGGTCAACCCTGTTAGGAGAAAGTAAAGTGAACTGCCATCCATCTTATCCAAGGAAAAGATGGGTTTCAAGTGTTCGTTTGGTAGTTTTAGTTTACAAAGGTCAATTGTTCCAAACCAAATGTTTATGAATTCCCTACAGAGTTGGAACTCTGAAGATCAGAGTACTACTTTTATAGCACAAATAAACAACCAATAAGTAGGCCCCTGATTGGTGTTAACAGTATATATGATATATCATAATCAAAATCCTTGAGTTAGATGGGTCTCAACTGTTCGTTTGGTAGTTTTAGTTTACAAAGGTCAGGTGTTACAGACCAGATGCTTATGAATTGCCTACAGAGTTGGAACTCTGAAGATCAAAGAACTAATTTTATAGCGCAAATAAACAACCAATAAATAGACCCCTGATAGGTGTTGACAGTATATATATGATATGTCAGAATCAAAATCCTTGGGAGTTAGAACTCTACATTAAAGAGTACTACGTTTATAGAACAAATAAACACAAAGCAAAAAGGCCACTGATTCGTGTTGACAACATATGTAGGATATGTTAGAATAAAATTAAATAATGTGTTGTGATCTGAATGGGCTCGATCTAGTTCGCCCAGAGTTTCGACGTTTTAGTTTCTTCAAAGATCCTCACTATTTTTCTTTTCCATAAGATACAACTCACTGCATTTCCCCCCTTCCATAGAGACTTCAAGATTTCTGATCGAAGAGAAGATGGACGTGCAGACCACTGAGAAACAGAAGCGGTCGGGGCTGAGGATAAGAGACGGTCCGATTCGGATATTAAAGAGGAGAATGCCTCATGGGTTTCAGAAGAGGAAGAGGAAGAGGAAACGATGTGTGATTAAACCAGACGATTTAAATCGTGTAATTCTTTTGCTGAGGTGGCATATTTGCTGAGTTGGATGGACGCATGTCGATAATGATGTGGACAGTGTGCATGTTGAAAGAATTGGTTGTAGTGAGGATCAACTTCTTAGAGCATCTCCAACAGTCGCCGAACGCGCCGCGCGCTAAAAACTACTTTGTCGCGTGCCCATCATCTTGTTTGGCGCGGCGGGCAGCGCTGGCTCTAGCAGCCGCTCTAAAATGCAGCACGGGCACGCAGGTCCAGCATTGCGCAAAAATGCAGCGTGCGCGGCTGTCGCGCAAACAACATATGCATTCCAAAACAGAAGCAACAAGATCACACACAAACAAAATAAATCAAAATAAATAGTTCAATTTCGTTATTACAACTCAAACAAATAGTTTATCGTTCAATACAACAAATAGTGCAATAAACACAACAAATAGTTCAACAATACAATATCGAACGCACAAATCGTGATGCTCTTTGTCGTCCATTCCATGCCCACCACTCCTCAATGAGATCCTTTTGAAGATCATTATGTGTTGCGGGGCGTTGAATGGCATGATAGGAGGCAACAAAACGGGCAACCCTTTCAGCCCTCCGACGACGAAGACACGACTCGGGGTATGTGGGATTCTCCGCAAAATAATGCCTGGTCAATCTGTTGTGGGCATCGATCCTATCCCTCAAATTTTTCCGCCGACCCATAACCGAACCACCGTGCTTCGGTGTTTTATTGATGTGCATAGCTAGGATCATTGCAAGATCCTCCTCCTCTTCCATATCAAATTCTTCTTTGGACGAATCATACGACGAACTCATGTACAATGTTTAATATTATACTATAAAAACTACAATCAACATGCACCAAATTCAGGAAGTTTGAGCAATACATACCTTGCAGGCGTTTTGTCGAACACCTTGCGGGCGCCGAGCGGCAGCGAGCGCCCGGGCGCTGTTCATCGGAAGACGGACGCCTGCGAGGGGCGGCGGTCACTAGAGGGGGGCGTAGGAAGCCGCCGCCGCGTTGGGATAGGCCGAGGAAGCGCCGGAATGGTCGCCGGGTGGTGCGGGCGGTGGCGTTGCCGCGGCTGGAGGAGGGATGAGTTGCGAGCGAGCGCGCGGGAGCGGGCGTACCAAATAAGCGACGCGTGAAGGAGTTTCGGCCCGCGCGCGTGGTTTTGCGCCACTATACCAGTTGCGTGCTCGTTAAAATGGGCAATTTTGCGGCGCGGCGCTTGCTTGGCCGGGCTATCGGAGATGCTCTTAGGAATGTAAGATATATATGGATGCTTAGGAAGCAGCCAAAAAGGTTTTCGTGATGGCTTCGCAACACCTGCAAGGTTCCTTTACTTCCTCCGTCTTTTGTTCGAGGTCATACACGTGCAGGAGCCCATCATGCAGGCTCATCCAATACACGCTGTTGGGCAGGAGCCCCAATGTGGTAGCCGGACACCATCCACCCAAAGAACAGCTCGAACCCACAAGAATTGCCCGGGCCCCGATGCCTTCCACCCTGACAGGCTCCTTGGCGTCGAAATCCAGGCGATAGACGTCGACATCGGCGATGTTGCGGAAGTCAGTGTTGTGGAAGAATATGTATGCCACATAGAGCTCCCCATCGAGGTCAACGAGGTATGCCGACGCCGCGGCCATGCAGTCTCCCACGGGGGCGAGCTGCACCCCTTTCATCGGCGTGGTGGAGAAGACCGGCGCCCCCATAGACGAGAACTCGATGACGCCCATCTCGCCATGCTTCCGGAGGTAGTAGAACTTGCCGTGGCAGGAAGCCGCACGGTATATAATCCTCTTCATGGTGCCGTCGTTGCTGGGCAGCGGGATGCTACCGACGTTGTACTCGTGTCGGACCCATCCCGACCCAGATGCCGGGTGACCCACATGGCAGTAATATATGAGACTTGCGGACTTATCGACGAGGAGCACCGTATAGCCGTTAGGATCAGTGGGCTTGGCCGATAGAGCACAGCCGGCCCTCATAGGCAGGTGCGTTAGAGATGGTAGGGTGATCATGTTATTGTCGTCGGGAGGAGCGTGTGGGTCCCACAAGAAGGTGGCGAGTGTGGCCGGATCCCACACGAGTACCCAGCCGTGCGAGGTCACCCAGCTCCGCTTGCTGCAGCGCAGCTCGTCGACGTCGCATGGGTGGCGCGCGCCATCGGAGACGCTATAGAGCGTGCCGGGCTGCCTGTCGCCGTAGTCCAGGAAGAGACACGGCAACAACGCGGCCACTGTCGTCAACGATGTCGCCATGATCGATTGGGATGCTCTTTGTTCTTCTTTGAGATAATATTAATGATACCTATTGGCTGCTAGGTTTTCTTATATTGAGCGGCTTGGGTGACAATCCCGTCGTTTTAAATAGACTCGTGTCTCCGGGCGTGTCGGTTTCAGGCTGCCGACATGCGTTCAGTACGTCTCGTGTTCGGTTTCAAGCTGCAGACAATGGTTAAATCACGTGCAAGATAGACGTGTGTTCAGTACGTTTCGTGTTCCACGTGACCACCCACGGGCGGTTTCATGACTTGGTGACCTCCGGTCAACGTGGCCTTGTTCGGTTCGGTGGGTGACGGGATCGACTGAATTAGTTTCATTTTTGGACATCAGGACCGAATGACAAGGTTGGGCCGGGCCGGGTCGGGCTTTTTCGGGCCGGGCCAGGTCGTGTCGACCGGGCCAGGCTGCCCATGGCCAGGTCTAGTTACAATGAACCAAACCTAGTCATGGTTCTACCTTCTGAACGAGCAAATTTAGCTATACTATCACTAACCTTAATTTGGCTACGAATTTACATAAGTGACCCCTATTCAGTTGAAGATTTTTTGCCCGTTTATCCATCATATCTCATCTCTATACCGCTAGTTGTCTTCACCCCGAGCACAAACCCTAACTGTCCGGTGCCTCTCTTCCTGTAATACGATCAAGAAAGCAGCCGACCATCTCCGTTGTACAGCGCCTGGTGCCGCTAGCTCTCCCCGAGATTCTAGCGACTCCTCCTGTCCCCAGGTGCAGATTTGCTCCTTTTTCCTGAATTTATGTCCATGTTATTATGTTTGCGAAGAATAAAAAGCTTCCAAATTGAGGATGTTCTTGGAACAAGAAATGTATTCTATGTTATGCAACAACCCAAAGTGAGCACTTATATCCCCGGTTTTTCTATTACTATCTTCCCATCTCAAATTGTTGTGTTGTTAATGACATATGACTATCCATAAATTGAAGAAAACTAATGATAGTTTCATTGCAAACTCCAGAAGTCCCAATCTTGTGGTTGCAATATATGACAAAAAAGGTCAATGATGCAAATTTTATCAAAGTGTTACACTGGAAGGTGGCTTAAGTTCTTGATGTTGTTCAAAAATACTTCTCATTCTTCTTGTTTCCTATCAAGATTGAAATTTCATCATCACATACCTGAATCTATTTAATCGTATCAAAACTCATAATCAAATCTATATCAGGAACATAAATTAGAATGAATACAAATTAAATCTTGTCTTGTATGGTTTCCAAATTAAATTTGTGTATGTGTTTACTAGAAGAACATTTAAGTCGCCCTAGGCAACCGCCGCCTACCCAAAAAGCTAGGGTTTCTCTGCCTCCCGTCGGCGCCGGCGCCAGTCCGCCCCGTCTCCTGTGGCCTTATGGCCATGGGGGCGGAGTCCGGAGTGGATCCCGGCCCTTGTCGGTGGGAGGGCTCCGTTTTTAGATCCTTTTTCGAGATTTGTTAGGGTTTGTGTCCTATTCAGGAAGACGAGACGGCGGCGGCTCCCTGAAGATGGAATAAAGGTCTCCCCACCTAGCCTCCGCTCCGGTGATGCGTCTAGCATCGTCGGTAGGCGTGTGGAGGTGTGTCTCCGGTGGATCTGTTTTTGATGGATTTGCTCGAATCGGTTCGTCGTTCGTCTTTGTTCGTGTGTATTCAGATTGGATCCTTCTTATCTACAATCTTCATGTGCTGCGTTTGCTGTTCTGGGGCGTTAGTTCTATGGAGTCTTAGCACGACGACTTCCCGATTGTCTACTACAACAAGGTTTGCCCGGCTCCGGCGATGGAGAGGCGATGACAGCGGCGCGCCTTTGGCTCGTTTCAGTGCTTGTAGTCGTCGCTAGGTGGTTTACGGATCTGGATGTAATTTTTATTATTTCTAGTGTTTATTGTACTACCATAATTGAAGACGAATAGATCAGGAGTTTATCCCGCAAAAAAAAAGGGGGATAACATGTTTTTCTCTCATGCAAGTTTGGTAAAACATTAACAGATTTTTCTTCGTATTTTAATATAAAAGTCAATGACAAATAGAAAACAAAATCAAAATCTGCTAAATCGACGCTAAAGCCGAGCTAAATTCTGTCATATCTGGATAAAACTCCTAAATTGTACATGGATGAGCAAGACACTACTAAAACCGCTATCGCACTGCTATAGTTGTGCTTAGCCCGTCATTTAAAACTTTGATTTTCTTGTGTCGGCCATGTGTAGCTTCGTCCCATAGCATATCGCATATGCTGGTTTTGTGCCTATATGTATAGGAGACACATCATACCGACGAGCGCGCACACACACACCATCGACAGAGTCATGGTCAATGAGGGCACCACAGTGTATCGGTGCCCGGTTGCTTTGATAGTCCATGTTATGTAATTTTCTTCTGCCATTTGGCTCTAATGCATTCAAGGAAATTAAGGCGCATGTTATTTTTATGAAATCACCACAGTGTGAGCTGACAGCCGCCATCGCTCCCGAGCCAAACTCTGTAACCCTGCCGCGCGTGGGCCATCTTGTCGGATGCTGAGAAAACCGAAGCCCCAACCCTAACCCCCATACATTGAACCTTTATGGTCGCTTTCGTAGTCGTGACCACATAACCACTGCTCTGCAAGGTCTGCATTATCGCCACCTATGGCCCGCTGCAATCCTTTTCCGGCTCGATGAACAGAAATGAATGAATCACACGATCTACAAACTGATTACATGACGCAAAATTGCAATCGCATGAGCTTAGCACAACCAGGAAATTGAGAGGACACCAAGAAACATGTTTCACGCAAATTTCGGCGAGGAGTAACAAGCCCCCTCGCTTGTCTCCAGACTCGAGGCATGCTTGCCATGGGCCTTTAATACAAGATGTACATTCTAGATAGCTTGCACATAACGGGATGTTGACCATCTTTCAATATATAGTAATTCCTATTTAGTTAAAGTCTATCCTTCCGTAGAAAATAGCAACGGATGTGTACTTGGTGTAAAATATTAGAGTGTGGATATTTAGGCTATTGGGTAATTAAAGTTCCCCTTTAAATTTAATTATATATTTGTATACATAACTTATCAAAGCAAAACATTACCATACTTAAGTAGAAAATCCGTGGATAGTAGCCATTGGGAGTTATGACCTGCCGGTTCACGCTATATACCCAAGCAATTTTCCTCGTGATCACCGTTTCATATTACCCAATTAAATTCCATATAGTAGTACATTAGTAACAACCAAACAATTCAATATATAATTTAAGTAGGAATTAAATCAAATGAAACGAATACATGTGAGCTGCTAAGACAAGCGCTATATATACTGTGTGTGCAGTTTCCAGCATACTGCATATACACAAGAAAAAGGAAAAAGTGTATACAAGAATAACTAAAAAAGTAGAATTCCACCATGGAAACCAAGAATATTGCAGCTGTACTCTTCCTCCTGGCTGCCCTTCTTTGCCACCTGCGCACAGGCTCGTCTCCATCCCATATGCATAGGCATAGTAGTCACTCCTATGTTGATCCATCCATATCAATATAACTTAACCTCATCGATCTAATGTGCAGGTGACGCCCAGCGATCCTGCGGCAAGTCGGACATCACAATCTCCGCGCGCAAGACGGGGAAGGTCGTGGGGAGGCAGCCGGAGTACGAGGTGGCGATCGGGACGTCGTGCTCATGCCCGATGAAAGACGTGCGTGTGTGGTGCGGCGGCCTGGAGGATAGCGCCGTGCCGCTGGACCCTGGCATGGTGGAGGTGGACGAGGGGATGTGCGTCCTCAAGCAGCCCGTCGTGAGGGGCTCGCCGCTCATCTTGAGGTACTCCTCGGTGGTGGCAGTGCACTTCCGTGTGTTCAACGCGGCCCCTTACTGCTAAGCACGTGCCTTCGTGCTTCCAGCATTAAACAGGTCCCATGGACATGGAGAAGTCGTGGTACCAGGTGCTATGGAGAAGTCGTGGTATCCCTCCCAAATAAAGCAGTACTCTATTTTTTGGGGCAGAAAATAAAGCAGCACCCAACATTGTGTACCAAGTCTTTGTTACGGGTGTGTACCAAGTCATTTACTCAATTTTGAGTTGTTTTGTTCTGTGGATGCGTCCGCGAAATCATTTTTCATAATTTGTGTACATCTGGGATAAAAAAAACTCCCCATCCACTCCTCATATACTGGCTATGAGTGCCTTGTCCCAATCCCCTCTTCAAAGCCTAGAAGTGCTTGAGAGGAACTTTCTTCCTACTAACAATCACAGCCACCGCTGGCGAATTTGATGCCGCCGGCACCACTAATCGATCGCGCCCACCTCCCCCGACACATGTTCCGCCAAGCCTTTCCACTATCCATAGCTTTTATCCCGTGCCTCCTCCCCTCCTAGGCGGAAGAGGATCCCTTGCTGGAAGCCTCGGCCTTGAATCATGATGTCAATAGCATTCACATTCACTTATAATGCATTGGTTACTGATTCAACGCATTTCAGAATAAGTTCCATAAATGGATAGCAAAAATCCCATTTCAGTATCATAGCACGACAGAAAGTCCACTCAACTATGTCATAGGTCTAAATCATGTCAAGCTTCAATGTTGCGTAATGTTTCCTTCTAGTTCTCGGATTTTTTGTGCGAAGGACCACCAACGCCAACAAAATGTCAAAAAGACCACATCCGAAAACAATTGACAGAACTACCATGGCCGCTAGCGTATTGATCCCTTCCGTTTCTCCATTTTTTTCAAAATCCAAACCTTCATATGCCAGTATGGTGTTATCTTAGATGAGCCTGCCTTGTATAAAAGAGCAAGTCCCCAAGAATTTCATTGAGATGATTGGTGAGAACTTTTGGGATATGTTTGTGCAAAACACTGCAAATGCTGATAGGGCATTGGTCTTTGGTCCTTTCTGGGTCTGAACCTTTAGGGTGAGAGCATCTCTAGCAGATGCCGTAAACCGGGCAATCCGGCAAAATAACTGCCGGTTTACGGTATGGAGGCCATTTTACCGGTCCGAATAGACCCCGTAAATTTGCCCGTCCAGGAATTTTTTCTGTGGGATCCCGTATACGCGGCACATTTCCTTCATATGTACGGGATTTCCCCATATTTGATGGCTCCTCTTTCCCTAGGCACGAACCAACTTCGAGCCATTTCACTTCCTGCCTCCCGCCCTGCTGCCGCCTCCAATCCCACCTCCGACCTTGCTCTCCAGCCTCGCGGCACGGGAATTCGACTGGATGGACTACTCGCCGCCCACGGGTGCCACATATCATGCACGACCGCCACCACCACCGAGTCTCCGTCCGCCCGCGCCTCCCACGGCCGACCATGTCAGTGCCGCTCCAACTCCTCCCGTCGCTGCCATCAATAGGAAGCGACAGGGTAACCACCTCGTCCAAGGGAGCGCAACCGGCGTGGCACCTCCCTCTTTCGGCCCTGCTCCTGTTCCACCCGTCAAGGCTGCAAGCGGGAGGAAGAAGAGCCCCTCCACCGACGACAACAGGAAGGGTTCCTCCTCCGCCTCCGGCCGGTCATGATCGATGATCATTTGATCATCTTTTGTTTTGTTTGAACACACATTTGTATGGCTAAACTTGCTATCTCGTATGTTGTGCATGATTTTGGATGTGATGAACTAGTGATGTATATATATGATGATTAACAACATATGAACTAGTGAGGATGAACTTTTCAATATTCGTGCTATGATTTTATTTGTGGTACCACGAGCTCTCCGACGCGGAACAGATCCCGTAATCATGTCCCGCAAAACATTTGTTGGGCGGGTTTACGGGCTGCTTACCCAGAGTGTTTGCGCTACCGTAAAAAGTTTTGCGGGCGCCCTTAAATGTTTTTGAGGGACGGGCGTAATTACATCAGGGAAACTACCACTCTGCAACACCGCAAGCACATCTTGTGCCTACCAAGTTAGTTTTGATAAAGTAGGTAATATGAATGAGAGAAACCCCCCCCCCCCCACACCACCACCACCCACACACACACTCACACACACAAATTTTGCGTCTGTGGGCGGGCGAGTGAGGGCACCTCTAACGAATGATAATCCTCCACGTCAACCTGTAATTCATCTCCGTAAAAAAATTGTCCTACCTCTGTAGCATTGCTAAGAAAAATATCGAGTACGTTTTCTTATTCCAGACTAAAATGATTTTTTGAGACAATTTTCCATCAAAAGATTATGTTTTTTTAGAGAGGGAGTCGATAGATTTGGTGCAGTTTAAAAGGAAATGTAATAACACAATCGACAAGTTGTCGACGAACCACAAACACAGGAAATCATGTCTTCCATCTAACATACTAGTAAAATGCCACTAAATGGATATGTCGCAAGCATATACAATTGCGTACAAAACCAAGCATTAGTTGATTTACCAAAAAAGGATTTCGCCCCGCTTTATATATAAAGCAAAGATCATCAACAACCAGGCACAACGCACGCCACCCGAACACACGCACACACTCAAGGTAGGATACATAGGCGTTGAGCACAGTTACATCACCCCTAGCACTACAAGAGCCACCGGGGGTCTCAACCGTGAACACGGCATCGCGAAGAGAAGAAGGTACATACGACGCACCGTGGGCTCCAAGGCGATGCCTACAGGAAGGTTACAACACCAAAGCGCCGCCACCGCCTGACCCAAGAATCAGGGTTTCCCTTGGAGCAACACGATGGGCAGTGAGAGCTGCGATGACGCCTTCAAGATGGGAACGAGGTTTGCCGCCGCCGGTCCATCCGAAGATAGAACAGATTTTCACCCCGGCCAATATTCAGCGCCACCAGATGCCACGCCGTGGTTACCACGCCGCCCACATGGCCATGGCCACCAGGCAGCACCAAGCAACGGGCTTTGCCCAGGAGCACCGCAACACCACTACCAGGGCCGCCGCCCCGGCATCCAAGACCTTGACGCCACCTCACCCGCCATCCACCGCTACCTCAACCAAAGAGGCGAGTGGAAAGGAACCGCATGCCGCCGGGCGCCCCGGAGCTGTCCCGAACGTCGAGACCCAATAGGCTGGTCATCACTGGCCACCATCGACTCCTCTTTTCGCCGAGCACGAGACGAGCTCGGTTTGGCCGCCGGGCGGGACACAAGTCGGGAATTACTGCCGGGTGCGAGACGAACTTGGTCCTGCTGCAGGGGGCGAGACGAGACCGGTCCAGCTGCCGGGCGCGGGACGAGCTCTGACCCGCAGCGGGTCGTGAGATTGGTGATGGGTGCCACTGGAAGAGGGCCAACCCTCCGATGAAGGTAGGGCCCGAACAACGGGGAGAGGAATCAAAGGTCAACAAGGGCGCTCACCGATAGGAGGCAGACGCCGAAGAGGTTCAGCTGCAGCCATGAAATGACCCAGACCACCGCCGTGGGCCTCCACTATGCCGTGGCAGCCCACATCCATGTCGGAACCCCGAGGAGCAGTCTCGAGCCAGCACCACCACCCTCGCCGCCAACGGCCGCAGCAGGCAAGGTCGGCCGAAGCCCACACCGCCGCCAACGCCACCACCAACATGAACCACCACCACCACCAACGCGTCGCCGCAACCACCAACCACTACAGCGCAGCCGCCCGCGGGCCGCTGACCTCGCCCCGCGCCGCCGGCTGGGATCCCAGCGCCAGATCCGGTCGGAACGCATCTACCTGGCGCCAACCACCATAGCAAACAGCCACTAGCGCCGCCCGCATGCAACCCTCCACTCCACCGCCGCAACATCTAGCACCACCGCCTGCCGCCTCCGAACCCCGCACAGCGCCGCGCCCAGGTGGCTACATGGGAAGAGGAGGAGGAGAAGGGGCGGGCACTGGCGGCGGCGAGTAGCCTCCTCTGTCGGCCGTATGAGCGCCAGAGGAGGGTTAGGTTCGAGCCGCTGCAGTTATTCTTTTCTGATTGTTTCATCGGCATTAGTTGATTTCATAATTCAATCTTAAGAAAATCATCTTCTTGCTTAATTTATTCCTGCTGTACTTAGCCCATGGTCTCCAAGTTCCATAGATGCTCAGCATTGGAGATATTACATTGGGTAAAGTAGTGCTACCTACCAGGGCAATACATGATACAATCAAACGGGTGTTCTACGATGCCATGATCTCAGTGGTGTGGACTTAGAGCAATGAATGTGATTTAATTTGAACTGGATTTGCATCGATTTTGTTTTACTCCACTAAATTTGGGAGTTAGCTAGGAATGCCTTTTCTTTAGAGGAGTAAATATATTCCACTAAGGCTTACTCCTTGATTTACTCTAATGTTTAGTTGATCGGCTAAAGATGCCCTTAAAAAGAACACTATTCATCATTGCAAGAACTACGAGAATGCGAAAAAAGAGAGAGAGGAATTGAAGCACTAATAAGAAACCTGCTAGAGATGTTCACACTCGACGCATCTCATGCGGCGCAAAAACCTATTAGCAATATTAACAAAGAAAGAGAACGGGTAAGAGATCCAGAAATTCACATAGTAGGAACATGCTGACACAAAACATCATAACCGGAAGAGTGAAATCCATGCTCCAGTCGGCGGAAGCGGACCATCATCACCATATGAGTGTAATCATCACCATGGTCTTCAGAGTCTGCATGTCATCCTCTTTCTGAAGACATGCCAAAGACAAGAGAAAGAAGCACATAACATAACAGTTTCAACGGAGATGTCAACCCCTATTTAACATAATGTCACTTTGTTCCTAACATTCCACGACCTTAACAAAAGACCAGCAGCATGCCACAAAGAATTCGGCACAAGCTTGCCACAAAGAATTAGGTCCAGTAGCATGTACCAAGAACGGAACCCAGGAATAGGAAAAAAAAAGTGTTCAGCAGTTTCAAGAGGATCACAGAAAGAACATACTACCTCTGTCCTGGTTTATTAGTCCCATTTGTAATTTGTGTCAAAGTTTGATCAAAGATTTAACTAACAAAATGTTAATGCATGCCAATGAAAAATATATCGTTAGATTCGTATTTAAATGTAGTTTTCATTGATAGAATTTTTTATGACATGCATGAACATTTTGTTAGTTAAATTTATGGTCAAATTTTCGCACGGAATACAATAGGAACCAATAAACCAGGACGGAGGTAGTAAGGAAGATCCATGGGACTTCCTTTTTCTCATGTTAAATCTACTCAGGACAACATCTTGGAACAGTTGCCAAAAAACGGATATGAACTTTTACAGGCATTTTAGCTTTCCAAATCAACATGTTATCAGCACTGGTGATATCTCTTTCCAACCGAGAATACATAACTTTCGTAGAAAATTTACCATTTTTGGTTAATAACTAGGACACATGTTTTAGGATCAACAATTTTTTTTCCGAAAAAGGAGGATTACCCCTGGCTTCTGCATCATGATGCACACAACCATTTTATTTATTATTCACCAAAGCCTGACAAAATGAGTACAAGGATCAACCCGAAGCCACCTTCTAGGAGAACAAAGTCGCTACACCTACAAGTATACAGATGTGCCATGTCTGCGTGACACAATCTAATCCAGTGGAACTAAGACCATCTGGTCTATGCATGACATAAAGTGCACAGCCAGCGCACGCTCTATGATCCGCCACTGCCATCTTTCGCCATCTTTCATCATCCCGTCTTCAAGGAAGAATCACCGTAAAGATCCTGCCAGTCCCATTTGTCGTCGACATCACCACAACACGAGACAACACCACCAGCCTGCGTGCGTCTATCAAACTGCGTCCAACATTGAGACTCCACTGCTCCACGCCGCTGAGACCCACCGTCTTCAATGCGGCCAATGTAACACTGCTCCGCCTGTTGGCATCTCCAGTAAAACCCTGCTCCAAGACAATGCCCCCATAACGGAGAACGACATCAAAGTCTTCGTCATCATCCGATCCGAGAGACCCAGATCTAATGTTTTCACTGGAACAACTACCAGTTGGAGGAACAGGGGCACGCTATATGCAACTGCGGACATTAATATCACTGATGTTGTATTGCCACTTCAAGAAAACTTCAAAGTCTAATTGTCTCCTGAAAGAAATGTTGAACTGTCTGTCAATGATGTAATCCTATACCTGAATAGCTGACAAATGTCAAAGAGCAAAACCAACAATAAGAGAATTTCACCATCATCCCAGGTGTCGTCTCTGATTTCGTTCGGGTAATGGAACGGGGGCTCTTACACTCCTGAGAGAATTTCTAGCCGATCCCCAATAAGTTAACGGAGTAAAACGCTTAGTGGAGCATATATATACTCCACTATTTTTGGGCGTTGCTAGCCGATCACCTAAACTTAATGGAGTAAACTTCAATTTGATCAAATTCGAAGCAATCTGAACCAAAAGTAGCATGCATTCAAACATAAACATAGATAGTTTTGCACAACCACAGACAAAACATAAATTTAAACTAAACTACTTTCAGTCGAAGTGGAGGTCGAGCCAATCCTTCCTTGTCAGGTATGGTGTACCGCGAGCTGGGTGCAGGTCCGTGCCGTCATCGGGGTTGTCGGGGAAGACACTCCTCCACTCATCGACGTCAATCTACTCGTCCTCGCCACTGTCCGCGCCGCCGTCCTCATCTCCTTGGACCTCATTGTTGGAGATAACGATAACCTCGCTGTCAGCGTCGACAGAGATCATCCGCTCGGCCACCACAGCTCGTCTTCTCCCGGCGGAGCTCTTCCATGTAGGATTCGTCGACGGTTGCGACCTCGAGGCACTCCCTCGCCTCGTGGTCTTCCCGCACCATAGCCGAGCTCACCACCCCCAGCCCCGGTGCTATGAGGTGGACCGGACGTGTGGCTGGGGGGAATTGAGACGAGCCTCTACATCGTGGAAGCAGACCTGCCAGCGGTCATATTCCATGGCCGTGAACTCGGCCGTGTAGAAGGTGTTGAGCCACCGCCGGTTGTGGCTCTCCCGATCCGTCATTTCAGCCACCCTGTTCCCCCTGTGCCGCTGCCCGACCCCGAGGCCAGGCTGGAGGGAGGATGGGGAAGTCCTCAAACCAGCATAGGGGCGCGACAGCGGGTGGATCGGGCGACCGGCGAGGGCGGCTAGATGAAGAGCACAGTAAGGATGACCCGCGTCCGTGGCGGTGTGGATCCGCCCTGCGGATCGCCGACGGGGACCTGAGACCACCACGTCCGGCCATCGGAGCGGTAGACAAGACGGGGGAGGGCGGGCGACGCGCCGGCATCGGTGCATTGGGAGAAGAAGAGGCGGGGAGAAGAAGCGCCGATTTTACTCATCCGCGTAGGGATGGAGTAAAAATACTAAGATTTTTGTGAGATGAAGTAAAAAATTACTCCACTAAGGGGATCGGCTAGGTCGAACTTACTGGAGTAAAAAGCTAAATTTACACCACTAGGAAGATATAAGGGATCCGTTAAAAATCATCCCACGTGTCTTCTAACATCTAACTAATTAATGTTTTGCTCTTCATGATTATTTTCTATAAATAATACGATGGCAGGAGTGGCACCGGACGCGTTAGAGCATCTACAACCGGGCGCCTTAAATCCTCCTTATACGCCCGGCTGAGCCGCTCGGTCACTGTCCGGTCACGATTTTTTGATATAGACGGATGCCCCAAACGACCCTCAAACGCCTGGGCTAACCGGCACCCCTGATATCAATCCCATATATGGGGGCGGATATGGGGGCGCCCGGGCATGCCCACCACGTCGGACCCGGCCCACGTTGGCCCATCCGACGCCACATATATTCATCCAGTCCACTCACTGGAACAAACCCTAGCCGCTTCACTCCACTCCCATTGACTCCCCTGGCCCACCCGAGCTTACCTCCGGCCTTTTTCGACATGGCAGGCAGGGATCGGACTCCAACCAGTCCGGATCCGTCAACTGGAGTGTCATCCCGTGCGGGTTGGAGGACTGAATGGCAGTCTACATTACCCTTCGTCGCTCCAGGGAGGACAACGCTCGACCGATGAACGGATATGTCCACCGCGACTGCATAGAGTCGGCTGACCGGGCACTCGGGTCCTCCGCGGCCAGATCCTCCCGGTCCCGGCAGCCGGAATCCCTCTCCTTCCCCATCATCGGTCGAGCAGAGTATGAGTCCCAACAGGAACGTGTGGCCCACCGTGGGAAGGAGAGGATAAGGGTCGCCGAGGTCCGTATCACGGCGGAAAAGGCGGTGGCAGAGGCGGTTGATGCGGCAACGCGGGCGATCGGGACATCGTGCTCGTGCCCGATGAAGGACGTGTGTGTGTGGTGTGGCGGCCTGGAGGACAGCACTGTGCCGCTGGACACTGGCAAGGTGGAGCTGGACGAGGGGATGTGCGTCCTCAATCAGGCCATCGTGAGGGGCTCGCCGCTTGTGTTGAGGTACTCCTCGGTGGTGCCGGTGAACTTCCGCGTGTTCAACGTGGCCCCTTAATACTAAGCGCGCGCGTGAAAAGTGGTGGTGCGAGGTGCCATGGAAAAAGGTTCAAAACAAATCTTTATGTATCCCAGAAAAATTATTACATTTTTTTTCAAAGGTTCAAAACAAATTATCCCGCAAAAAAAGTAACATAGTTGTACATTGATCCAAAGTTTTCTGACAAAAAAAACTTAACAAAAGCTCAAAAGAAATTATCCCGCAAAAAAGTAATACATAAATCTTTATGTATCCCAAAAAATGTATTACTTGCTGAGTAGAGAATCAGTGCATATTGGCTGCCGTGCGTTTGACGTATATACCAATGCAATTTAATTTTTGATCACCATTTAGTAAAAAAAAAAGTAACATAGTACAGTAGATTGTTTAATTACATATTTAGTAGTAGTAGTACATTAGTAACCAAACAAATCAATGCATAATTTAAGTAGGAATTAAATAAAGAAACGAATGCATATTTAATTTGCTGTTACAACGAGCACTGCACTATATATACCGTGGAGTTGTCATGACGCCAGCATAGTTGGGAAAGAACTCGGTTCAAAAGAAAAAGTATATATACAAGAAAAGGAAACAAGAGGGAGTAGAATTCGAGCATGGAAACCAAGAATATTGCAGCGCTCCTCTTCCTCCTCGCTGCCCTTCTTTGCCATGTGCGCACAGGTTCGTCTCCATCCCATGCATAGTAGTCATTGTTATATCCATGGAGATCGATCCAAGTTAATCTTATGTAATGTCTATACATGCAGGTGGTGCCCAGCGATCTTGCGACAAGTCCGACATAACTATCGCTACGGACTGGACGGGACACTATGTCTTCGTCGGGACAGTCCAGAGGCAGCCGCTCTACGAGCTGGAGGTCGGGACGTCGTGCTCGTGCCCGATGAAAGACGTGCGCATCTCATGCGGCGGCCTCGAGAACAGCATGGAGCCGCTGGACGCAAGCGAGGTGGAGCTGCACGATGGGGTGTGTGTCCTCAAGCAGCCTGTCGTCAGGGGCTCGCCGGTCATCTTCACGTACTCCTCGGATGTGCCCGTGAACTTCCGCGTGATTAATGCTACCCCTTATTGCTAAGCGCGTGCGTGCTTCCGGCCAAAACCACAGGCGCCATGAAAAAACGGTACTGCTATTAATTCCTCGTGAATAAGACACTACTCAATTTTAAGTGGTTCTGCTTTCTGCGTTTCTTCTTGCAAATTTTTAAATTACTTTTGTGCATTTTGGATACAAAGACTCTCCTACCCTCCCAATATATCGGTTACTAGATCATTCATTATGCGTACTAGAACTTCAAGGCGCGCGTTGCTGCGCCCGCCATCTTGGCGAAGGACTATCAAGACAATATAAATATTGTTGAAAATAAATGGAAGGTATAATTATCAATGAAAATTGGAATATCAATACCTCACGTCGTAGCGGGGACTACATTAGATTTAGAATACCCCTTATAGAAGGACCAATTAAAACAACCCTCAAATATATTTGCATAAGTGAGAGAAGACATATGACTATAAGGAGAACATTTAGAATATTGACAATGAGAGACAATTATGAGTTGCTGTGGCGTGAAGTACATAAATGACATAGAATATTGGATTGGCCATTTGTACATTAGTATTTATAAACATCGTCGCAAGACCATCTAAATCCACATAATGAACAATTGTGGCTATTAGATCAAATGGATACCACAAAAAATCCTTGGAAAGAAAGAGTGTCTCAAAGGCTCAGACATCTTTTTTTAAGACAACCTAAGTAGTTTCCCTATGGCAAGGAAAGGACAAACAATATAAATATAAAGTTCGCCTATCAATTGCTATACTTGCTTAAGCTAATGAAATTACTTTGAACTTGCTGAGGTTGTTAAAACTGTTGTAGTGGCAGAGGACTTAACTTATAATATAGTGGCAATGCAAACCTCTGAAATCCATGGTAGATGGCAAGGGCTCCATTAAACATCACTTATTCGGAATAGAAGAAATGATATACCAAATAAGCACCTTAGTGATATTAACAGCGTCATCAGATCGTCAGTTGTTTGCATAGTGCACCATATATTAATTCTTTCCATCAAGCAGCTGAAACAATTATATGTCCACAAATTGTGTTAACATAAGGAAACAAATCGCACTGATGGCTGCATATTTTCCTGCAAGGACTTGGCTTGTACTAAATTATGAGTGCCATGAAGCATATGTAAGTCACCGCTCATCTTTCAGAATGTTATTGATGCTTCTAGAATTTGAATAAACCATATCATTTGAGTTTCTTATACACAGGATGGCATATTACTTCACATACATCAGTTAGAGAACAATCTATAATTAATCAACAAAGTTCATGGATCCAACGCCGACATTGTCTAAGCAAGTAGTACCTTAGATAACATGATCTTAGAGAGCACTATCATTGGTGTTCTTGTGTCACAGGATAAACCTGCAATCAAAACATATTGAATTGTTAAGTCCTGTAAAAAACTCCGAACACTAAATTTTATATAAAATTAGCCAGGTTTGTAAATTGCAATCTGAGAGGAGGCACACCATATCTCAAACCCGATAGGGCATTTGGATTTCAGCATCAAACAGAATGACCAAATGCTAAATGAAATGCGCGTAAAAACAGAGCCTCATCTAGTAAATCTTACCTCCAATGAAAAATTTGATGCACAAGCACAAAAAAGAGATATGAGATTTACCAGCTTCCCTATGGGAACCGTGGCATAGGGTAGCGAATTTCTTCCCCCGGCTCAGCATCACAACAATTACATGAAGATAGAAGATGCCTAGGCACCTGCGAGCTGAGAAACCACTCTCTTACATGAAGATAGAAGGTCGGCAAGATCAAAAGTCGAAACTAAGCAACGGGCATGCCGGACCTGGCGTATGGGAACGGACATGGCGTGTCATTACATCTGCTAACAGCACGGAGGCGAACGCCCACGGAGGATAGCCTAGGATGGATGCCGACGACGCGTGCGGCCACCGCAGCTCCCATGGAAGAACGCAACAGGGAAATACATTGGAAAGAAGGGATCCGTCGTGGGGGGGCATGGATGAACAGTAGAGGGCAAACAACGAGGCACACATGTAGTGTAATCTCGCCGATGTGACGCGCGACGGCGGCGGTGCAGCTTCGAGTAACAAGGAGCAACCCACGATAGGGCTGGAGATTAAATTCGAGATGAACTGCACGCGATAGCGAAGGAATCGGAGGCTGGATAGGTTTTGCATTTGACTGGACATCATGGGCCTTCAATATCCATGGCCCGATTAACCATGTGACTGGCAGCTCGCTCGGCGGAGCAGCGGCCCGTGTAACGTGTGAAAGGATTAATTAGCGTAAAGATGCTTGGGGATGACCGAGCAAAAATCCTAGACCTCCGTCAATGATCTAACGGTGGAGAACTTCAAATCACTGTAGAGCCTCGTAGCTAGCTGTGTTTTAATGTTTTGTAATTGCCTCGTTTGACCAATAACGGTTTGACCAATGCCCCTAAGAAAGATCATTTGACCGATAACAGTTTCTCGGCGTCGACGTTTTCGTTTTTTAGTTAGCTTCTTTCCCTTCTTATTCGTTGACGAATAATTGAGCCCCTCATTGTGACTTTTTCTTTTTCATGGTAATGTAGTATTGATTCTTCTTTTGACCTATACTTCATCGACATCGTCATCTTCCCTCATCGAGTTTCCGTACTGGTCGTAGTCTTCCTCGTTGACGACTCCATCCATTCCAATGATATTTCTTTTGCCTCTTCTCACGACAACACGACTGGGATTGCTCTCGTCGGTTATGAAGAGGCATTGTGTTACGTGCTTAACGTGTACCCATGGCTCGTTTATTGCGATGGCGTTCACGGTAGCGCTATTGGCGTCAGGTATAGCCATGGTAGTGAAATACTGGTTTTCTCTTTCGACATCTTTAGCCCATCTGACACGGAACATCGTCGCGTTGTGCATTCTAGAGTAGTCAAGCACCCAGATCTCCTAGACCTTTCCGTAAAATCTCACAGTTGCGCTGTTGTCGCTGCCGGTCATGCATTCTATCGTCACCCCTGAGTTCTAAAAATAATTGTTCATATCTTTTGCCTCGTGTAGAACGTGTATCCGTTCATATCGTATGTCGGATAGGTGACGAGGTTGGGCGAAGGGCCATGTGCTAAGGCGTATATGAGCAATCCGTCCTTAGAGCCCTCTTCCGGGGGATTAGCAATAATATGCTCTTTGAACCAATACAGGAAAGTGGAGTTGTGCTCTCTAGTAACTTCGGCATCCGTTCTGCATACCCCCCGGTCACGATACTTCTTTGCGATAGTTTCTTTGTGCAGTGCCACGAAAGGATCTACCTGGTCTAGGTGTTGTAGCACTACCAAGTTTGCTCTGTCAAAGTCATTGTGTCGGTCTGAGTAGGCCACATGCAGTTCCCTGCGACCGTGGGAGTGACCTTCTCCTTCGAGCCTCCCAACGTGCTTCTTAACTGGCAAACCAACACCAGGCGTCCGGTCTGCACCATATAAAAAATTCTTGCAGAAAGAGATGTACTCTTGTGTCAGATAGCCCTGGACGATGCTTCCATCCGGACGGGACATGTTATGAACGAATCCTTTGATGCTCCCATTCATCCTCTCAAACGGCATCATGTTGTGCAGGAATGACGGCCCCAGGTCTATTATGCCGTCCACAATATGGACACACAGATGCACCATGACGTCAAACAACGCTGGCAGGAAGTACATCTCAAGCTCATTTAGTATCACAACGATCTCTTCCTGTAGCCTTCGGAGCTGCTTCACAATGATCTACTTTCGAGCGATCACATCGAAAAAGTTGCAGAGACCAATAAGCGTGTCACAGACGTTCTTGTCCATTATCCCTCTTAGGGCAACAGGTAGTATCTACGTGATCATCACATGATAGTCACGGGACTTCATACCGCTGAACCTTTTTTTCTTCGTGTCTAGAAATCTTCTTATCTTCCCAAAGTAACCGTAACTAACTTTGATTCCGGTAAGGCACTTGAAGAATTGATCGATCTCAGCCGGACTTGAGGTGAAGCAAGAAGGGGGATAATAATCGTCCCATCCTTGCTCTTCTTCTCCCGCGCCTCTGTATCCGTCTTTGTCTCCTTTCAGTTTTTACGGGGCGGCATGTGCAAATCTTCCCTAATATTCAAATCTTGCAAGTCTTTTCTTGCCTTCGGCCCATCCTTGGTCTTATCCGGCATGTTCATGAGTATTGCAAGCAAGCTCTCTAGGACATTCTTACAGATATGTATTTGATCAAATCAATGAGGCGTGTCGAGTTTGTGCCAGTACTCCAAGGCCCAGAAAACATACCTCGTCTTCCATACCTTCAGCCGCGGCTCCGGCGCCTTTTTGATCGTCTTTCCCGGCGCAGGGCACTGTTCCCAGTTTTTCAATAGCTCATCTATTTCAGCGTCGCTCCTCTTTCATGTAGGTCGTCGATGCTCAGCCTCACCAATGAATAGATCTCCACGGTTTCTTCAGGAGTCATCCTTCCCGAGCCATCTTCGATGCCCCATGTACACGATTTTCCTAGACCCGCCATCTTTCCTTGGCGCTAGCTGCTGTGATGTCGTATCATCCATTACCACATGCATCCGCAATATCCATGGCACACCTAGCCAGCGGCATATCCCTAACCGACATAGTCGTGGACCGTCGTGATCAGCGCGGCTCTCATATAGAAATACTCGCATTTGCTGGCGTCCCATATCTTGGCCGGTATTTTCCATAACGTGTCTAACTCCTCTGGAAGTAGCCCCAGATACAGATTAATATTATTTCCCGGTTGTTTTGGCCCTCGAATCAGCATGCTCATGTGTATGTACTTCGACTTCATGCACAACTAGGGGGGGAGGTTGTACATCCATACAACACGGGCCACGTGCTATGGTTGGTGTTCTGGTTGCCATACGGATTCATGCCATTGGTACACGCGTCGAGCATGATGTTCCTTGCATCACGTGCGAAATACCGATATTCACTTTTGAATGCTCTCCACTGGCTTCCATCCACGAGGTGTCTTAGCTTCAGATCATCTCCATTGTCGGGCTTTGTCCTCTTCGCGTGACAACGCATGAGCTCCGCTTCCTTGGGATCTACAAAATAACGTTGCGGTCGGGGAGTGATCGGTAAGTACCATACAACTTTTTTGGGAGGTTTCTTCCAGTCCTTCTTGTATCGAGAAGCATTGCACACCGAACAGTCGGTTTTTTCCACGTGCTCCTTCCGATAAATTATGCAATCGTTGATGCATGCATGGTACCTAATGTGCGGCAGATCAAGAAGGCACACGATCTTCTTGGCCTCATCCACAATAGTAGGACATAGATTCCCGGCGGGAAGAACATCCTTTAGGTACTTGAGAAGCTCATCGAGAGGCTAGTGTCAGTCCATTTGTTTTTAGCCTTAGTCTTCAGGAGTTCGAGCATGAAACTCAAGCGGGTCACCTCGGGATCGCAACCATGATACAATGGAGTGTTCGAGTCTACCACCAGTTGCAGTAGCTTGGCCTCCTCTCTAGAAGCAACTCTGTCAGTACTCATCTCCTTGTGAAGAAGTGCTTGAACATGAGGGCCCCGCACGATTGAACTACCGACGAAGTCTGCGGCGTGGACTCCACATTTTCTCCGTCGCCATGTTCGGCCCCTTCTCCGCCGCCATGTCCGGCCCCTTCGCCGCCACCATGTCCGGCCTCTTCTCCGCCGCCATATCCGGCCCATTCTCTGCCGCCGTTATCGATCATCTCTTCGTCTTGCCGCGTGTCGTCATTGCCTGCCCCATCGGCGTCTCATCATCCTCATCTTCAATTATCTACCGAGTATAGCCATCAATGAAACCAGTCATTAGCAGGTGCGCCATCACAGGACCATCGTCATAGGGGTCGAGCCATACTCGTCCTTTGCATCTTCGACACGGACATAAAACCTTTTTCAGGTTATTTTCTTTCATGTCCTGCACCGTCGACCGCAACTACCTGTTTACCATCGTTCCACTGACCATCATGAGTGCCTACACGGTAATAATAAACAAATTGATTATAAAAATGCATGCATGCATCAAAGTCATACAAAAATTCAACATGGCCTTCTCTAAAAATAGGACATATAAAGTTTCCCGGAGTTCGCCGAAACGGAAATAAATCGACATTTCGGCAAAACATAGGCAACTCACAAGCATAATTCAGCGGCAACTCATGCCACACACACAATTTCAATCATATCGCCCGATTATGTCATATAGCACACATACACATATTTTCCATTCTTGCAAAAGCATAAATTTTTAATCAACTATATCTCGAGATTCAGCACGGTGATGATGATGTCGATAGGTGTCGCCACACACACCTATGGAACGATCAAAAGTGGACAAAGCTCTTCTTTACAAGGCTAGATCAAGTTAGGAAGGTACATAAGTCACTTCACTAAATGCTAGATCTACCTAGCTAGCTAGTTTGGGAGGAGACAAGTTCAACTAGTGGAGGGGGGAGGAAAAAGAGAAAGGAGATGCATTAATGGAGGTGGTATAGTTAGCTAGGAGTAATAAAGAGAGAGAAAGATAGCTAGAAGAAGGAGAGTAATGTGGGGAGAAGTAGTGAGGAAGAAGCAAAGTGAGGGAGAGAGGAGGTGAGAGCTAGGGGAAAGTGAAGTAAGAGGTGATGGGGGAGGGGGGAGGGGGGAGGGAGGAAAAAGGTGGTATGGCTGTGGCTTATCAGTAGCGCGGGCCGTAAAATGGGATGCTGCTAATAAGATAGCAGTAGCGCACTTCTGGCACATGCACTACTGCTAAGCGGGGCCCTCCATGTGGCCAGGTCCAAAATTAGCAGTATCGGCCTGCTAAAAAAGCGCGCTACTCCTATTTTGTTAGCAGCAGCGCCGTTAAATTGAGTGCGCTACTGCCAAACCTAGGGTGCCGGGAACGGTCGATCAATTTTAGCAGCAACATGGTTGTGCCGAGGCGCGCTACTTCTAAGCTGCTAGTATTAGTGCATGTTTACCATCCACGCTACAGTTAATTAGCAGTAGCACCAGTTCCTGTCCCGCGCTGCTGCTAAGATTCTGTGTATAAGGTTTTCCCTAGTAGAAGAGGGCCGACCTTGGGGGCGCGGCTGGGAACCCGAGACCCCCCACCCCACACGCTGAAATTTCCGCCGGTGTGCCCCCAGGCGGCGTTAGCCACTGAGGGGCCGAACGGCTGGAGATCCTCGCATGTTGTTCTGACACTTTGTTCATATTACTTAGTTGGCATCAGTATTCTTTGTTTCATATTCAAGTACTCCCTCCGTCCGGGTTTATTAGGCCTAAAAGCACCACAAGCATGTCCCTTTTTATAAGGCCTTACTTTGAAAACTTAAATGCATGCATCCATTTCATTGGCCATAGAGAGAGTTATTATTGCTAGTCCCATGACTGAATAATAAATATGATGCATGCATGCTTTTTTATTGGCTGCATGTGAGAGTTGACATGTGAGAGAGTGCATTGGGAATAGGATGAAAGGATTAATATGAGCAAGTTACTATGTGTCTTGGTCCAAGAGAAGTGATCTTGGGGCCCAATAAACCCGAACGGAGGGAGTACTTGCTTTCTGTTGTTTTGGTATAATCTTGATTACTGTGATTTATGGAAGGCTTGTGCTTACTGGCATGATGTGTATTATAAACGCCTTTTGGCAGTGGGTCTCATACTGTATTCTTCTTGAAGAAAACGATAAAGCTAGTTACTTAATTATATTTACTATCAAAACGGAAAATTGATCTCTACTCTACCTATGACCCAAGCAATTTGGATTTGAGTCCATGTTTGGCTCGTTTTGACTTTTTTTTAGCAAAGAACTTGAGAAATACTCCTTCCGTCCTAAAATAAGTGACTCAACTTTGTACTAAGACTCTACTCTACCTATGACCCAAGCAATTTGGATTTGAGTCAGTGGTTGGCTCGTTTTGACATTTTTTAGCAAAGAACATGAGAAATACTCCTTCCGTCCCAAAGTTGAGTCACTTATTTTGGGACGGACAGAGTACTTGTTACTTCTCTTAAATTAGAGATAATACATGCCTCTTAAATCCTTACATTTTAAAATTGCATTATATATGCACACATTAGCCAACCGGGAGAGAACAAAATGAATTAGTTCTCTGAAATTTATAACGACCAGGTTGAATAAAAGTACTTCACATGTACCCTAAACGACCAATATTAGTGAAGACCTTCAGTACAAAATACTCATGCACCGATCAGGGATAAATGTTTCTTTCCACCGCAACATAGGGGCGAACAATGGCTTACAATGCCTACATATAAGACCACCCAGCAAGTGATGCGTTCTCATCATGTTTCACTAGTAATTTCAATGCATTTTTTCCATACACCAACTACTAGAGAAACAATAATGCAACTTATGCCAGGGAACCAGAGAGTTAGCTTGAGAATAGGAGATACCGGGAAAGGAATCCCTAAGTTGGCCGATGTTTGCCGTGCTCTCAGCAGGGCAGCCACAAGAACATTTCCCGATGCACAGGCAGCCAAACACTTGACTATTAGCGATTAGCACTTGTGTCTAGTTCGTGCACCAGGCTCGTACGGACTCGTGCAGCCAATATCCCTACATAGACAAGCCATAGATCAACGGAGATGTGGTTATCGCCCCAGGGAGCACGGCCGGCCAGAGCAACGTGATTGGAGATCGAGGAGGGGGGCAACCCGTCGTCGGCCCAGGAAGCACCAACGGCCATAGCAGGGAAGCTGCCGAGCTAGGTGGTTCGTGCCTCTCCGGTCGCCACGGGGAATGAGTCACCAAGCCATCGGTCCACCCACGTCCTCACCAGGCCACGCTATCTACAGCCAAGCCTCTTTGGCGGCGACGATGCTAGAGTCTAGACACAAGCTGACTTACCGTAACTCAGTCCATTTGTTGCCCGTCCCGACGGTTCCAGGTCCTTGGCTCCGGAAGCGCTGTCCACGGTGGGTCCGAGCGTGCGACAGGATTGAGGAGGAGGGCCTCGGCGTCAGCTAGCGGGAGGAGTCGCTATGCTGGGGCACATCTTGGCAGCCTGCATGCCTGTGAGGAGGTGGAGGGAGTGTGCGAGGTCGGAGCTCGCTTGGCTAAAGGGGATGGCACAGCACAGGCTCTGGCCATGGCTACTGGCTACTGAGACGATGGCTACCTTCGGTAAACTGGGAAATTTTAGTGAAGTAGACTCACACAGATGTGCCAATCTGTCATAAGTCATACACGAGAAAAGTATACTTTTCGACCCTCATTTCTTGGCGAAGTCTAGATTTGGTCCCTCAATTCCCAAACCGGACAACTTGCACCCTCATGATTCATACACGAGAAAATGTAACGGCCATGCTATCATAATCGAAATCAGTTTCGACCAAGGCGGTAACTAGCATTTCTGAAGAAGAAAAAGTCTTAAAAGTGGAAGTTAAATTATTGGCGAAATATGTGGTGAAAACCTGATTTCAGTGAAAATCTGGAAATTCCCATCGTGGGTCCTCAGATTGACAAAGGAACCGCACAGATTTGTGGTGGAATCACCACCAGCCACTTAAACACAACTTTATAGATAACCCCCTATTTGCTTGATAAGTTAGTCAGATATTACCATCTACCTTATCAGCTGCTCCACTTCCTATCTCGCAGAACCTCTCACGGCCACGGACACAACCTGCAGCGGCCACAACGGCATGCACTGCGCCAGAGCCCCCTTGGCGAGGAGGGCTCCTGAGGAGCCTAGGCCAGGGACGTTGCCCATGGTGCAAATGAGGCTGCCTGCGGCGTCGGCCCAGACAGCCTCATGAGCGATGACCGTGTAGCGGTCGAGTAGGCCTACGCAGGCGACGAGGCCCTCGTCTGTGACAAAAGGGCCTGTGTGCTCCACGCCATAGCTTACAAGTGCCATCTCGGATGACACCATTCACAAACATGGGCGAACTGGTGGCCATGACGAACAGCTTACTACGTCCAGAAAAGCTTGAATATATAGTTGAATGTGGTGTTTTGCTATATTTTGAATTTAGCTAAAAATCGTGACATTAAATTTTTTATCGAGAAAATGAATAGTTTTCTATTTTCCATGTAATGGCTACAAGTAAATAAATAAAAGTATCAAACAACCATTGTGTGGAGAATGGTCGTTGGCTTTGACATGTTTGATATAACCAATAGGTATTGTACAAACCAGCCCCTTTTCTTCAATAGGTTCTTCACAAACCTTTTTACCAATTCATAAGAAAGTGCCAAGCAAAGTATCGGTAACATATGAGGCCATAACGATGACTAAAGTAACAAAGGAAAATAAAAAATAGCCTTACTGTTGGAAATATGCCCTAGACGCAATAATATTGTATTATTATATTTTCATAATTAAGAGTTCATATTTCATGATATAACTGTTATGATTCTGGAATGTGCGATTCAGTGAAAAACTCATATGTACGTTTGTAATGATAAAAAGTAAAGTATAGGTTTGTAGTCTTGCCATTAAGTCAGGCTCAAGTGTTGTTGATGATCATGTTTTCTCGGTCCTAGGATATCGTTAAGTGTAACGATTGTCCTAAAACAATATTGAGAGTACGACAATATTGAGAGTATGATGTTAGAAGAACGATCATATTTAATGAACCTAAACATGGTTGTTATACATTGACATAATATCGTCTAAAATCAATTGTTATAACACGGAGTGTTAGCATGTGTTTTAGTTCCTCGGACCATGAGAGTATCGTAGTCAACCTACTGTACGGTGGATTTTGGGGTTGCTCAATCATCATCTGTAACATGGCGATCACAACGACAACTTACAAGTTCATCGGGAAATTTGACAAGGGACTGGATAGCTGAAAAGTGGTATTTGCTCATCTGACGATGGAGCGATATTCTTGTGGCCTTCTCGGGGCCACGGCTTCCAAGAGCACAATCGGCCAGAGCAACGCCATTGAAAATCAAGGAGGGGGTAACCCACCGTCGGCCCAGGAAGCGCGAATGGCCAGAGCAGGGCAGCTGCCGGGCTAGGTGGTGCGTGCCTTTCCGGTCGCCGTGGGGAATGAATTACCGAGCCGCCGATCCACCCACGTGCTCACCCGGTCACACCATCTCCTGCCAAGCCTGTTGGGCAGCCCCGACGCTAGACAAAGACTAGCTCGCCGGAGTATTGTGCCTTCGCCGCCCATCCCGACGGCTCCACGTCCTTGGCTTGGGCGTCGCTGTCCACGGCGGGCGACATGACACAGGAGGAGTTCTTGCCTAGGCGTCAGCTAGCCGGAACAGCGACCAGCTGGAGGAACCGCCGTCCTGGGGCGCATCTCGGCGGCCTGCATGTCCGCGAGGAGGTGGACAGTGCGTGATGTCAGAGCCTGCTGTTAGAGCTGCTCCCTTGCAGCCACTTCTTCCACCTCTAGACTACCTAACGTAGCTCTCAAGAATAAGATAACACAAGAATTTTGGTGTCCGCAGCCTCACACCGCTGGCCTTTTCTCTTCCTATTCTCTTGTGTTAGAGTAAATAGTAGACGCGTGCACACACAGCCAGCGGCCACACCGGCCACTAAACCCACGCACGCACAAGTCAGGGTGGAAGACACAGGCGGTCTATCGGACCGGCTCGTGGCCCGCTCGGTCCTGGCCAGCTCGGGCCTAGGCCGCTCAAAAAATCGGCCGGTCCGAGCTCAGCAATCCGGCCCGACAAAGCTTCGGTACGGTCCAGGCTTTAACCGAGCCGATCGAGCGGACCGAAGAACGTGGTGGGGGCGTGGCCGGGGCATGGCGAGAGCGTGCCGGGAGCATGGTAGGGCATGGCGGGGACGTGCCGGGGGCATGGCGGGGGCGTGGCGAGGGCGTGCAGGGGGCATGGCGGGGGCGTGGCGGCCTAGGCATGGCGGGAAGGCTGAAGAAACTGTCACCGTTTATGCCCGCCGCCGAGGGGGCCGTCGTCCTAGCGGCCACTGGATTTGCTGGCCCTGGGAACTATGTCCATAGGACGCGCCCCACTCGGATTTGTCGTATGCACCAAATAACAAACACGGCGTGGGAGGTCCTGCATCGCCGCATCGGGCATCGTCTTTTTCATCTCAGTCCACCAGCCGTCGTGCCTAATTCGTCCCCGATGAGCTCGCTCTGGTGATCTTCTTGGCTCCTCTAGGCCACTCTGGATCTTCCAAAGCTGCCTGACATCTCCACGACTAGCCCTCCTACCTCCACCGCCCTCCCCGCGTCGCCATGCTCTGGCGCGTGCTCTGTGGTGAACTCCGGCCGGTCCAAACGAGCCGCTCGGTTTGGCTCGTGCTTTGTCTCTGCCGGTCCGGTCCCTGGAAACAGGACGGCGACGCTGCTCGGTCCGGTCCGGTCCGGACCGTCGACGGCCAGTCCAAAGGACGGCTCGGTCAGGGACCGGACCGGCCCGGACATTTAAAAGTAAGAGGATAAGCTTTAGCCAAGCTTCCCCACACAAAACGCTTTAACTGAGTTATGTCCCATAGCGAGGTGTACGGCTCACCCGACATGTTGAACATATGAACACTTGAAAAAACTACTTGGGGAACGATTGTTGGTCGTGGTCACGCATGTTTTTGTTGAAACATTTTAATCATACCTTTGCATGGAATAACCCTAGAAATAGAAACCCATAAAGAGAGAAATCATAGGTAATAAATTTCTTAAAAATGAAAAAATGAAAAGACATTTTCATATGTATTTAGTCATTGATAAAGTAGCGAATACAAATATTTAATAGGCTATAAAAATAGACAATATTTCATGTGTTTAATTTCAATAATAATTAAATAAAGTAATACTTATAGAGACTTTCTATGTAGAATATTATGAACATTCAAAATAACTAGGCCGTGCAGGAGCACGGGTTGACAACTAGTTTACAATTAACTGCCATGATACGTATGGACCATGTTGAATAAAATAACGTCACATGCCCCATAAACATCCATTATTTATGAAGATCTTCAATACATACCATGTGCATTGGTCCCAGATAAATGTGTCTTTCCACCACAACATGAGTGGCTAAAGATGCCTACATATATACCTCCACCAAGCGAGTGATGCATTCTCTCCATGCTCCACGGGTCATTTCAATTTACTTTTCTTATGCACCAACTCGTAGAGCAATTTCAACACATTTTCCACATACACCAACTCCCAGAGCAAAAACAACGCAAGTTAAACAGAGAATTAATTTAAGAATACGAGGATTCAAGAAATGTATATTGTCCGCGCTACGGAGGATGGAGTCTGTCTGGCCCACTAAGACCTACCAGCTTCAGCACTGCGACCGACCGGGGAGTGAGAAATCTCGGGCAGGTTTGGAAAGGTGGAGCTCAGGGTCCCCGATTACCTCTCTCCAATCACTAAAGGAGAGCACGCGTGCCCTTCCCAGGGGCCTCCCCCGGGCACGGGAGTTGCCCAGTGGGCCCTTTCAGGGTGGTCGGCACTTTCCATGTGAAAGCTTGCGCCCCCACTGCAGGGGTAGGATGATGTGCACAGAGGTGTGTTGTCCCACCTGCTGACCGTGACGAAGGACGGCACATATCTTCCCACTCTTTTTGGCTGATGGTAGGATTTAGTGGAAGGTCATAGCTAGAGAGGAAGGTTGCATACTCTTCTTGTAAGGACACACAAACACACATTCAAGGATAGGAGGAACACCGCAAAGGACGTAGGGTGTTGCACCTCCTTGGTGGCTTAAACAAGGATAAATAAAGCATCCTTCTAAATGGGGGCTCGTCGCTGCAAATGTCAACATACACTTTGTCGTCGGAACCATGTGACTCACCTATCAAGGATGCCCCGAGCACCCCATTTCCTACAAGATCTCAGGGACTCCCACGTATCCTTCTTCCATCTCATCTTGACCCCTAGTTGTTCGAATGGATGGTGCTCATCGTGGCCGCTTGCCCAGGCGGGTGGTGCTCGAGCGGTTTTAGTCTGACGTTGACATCCAATTTTGACTAATAATGTTGATGTGGCCCACTTTTGAAATGCACGACACTTAATTAACTAAAGAACCCTCCCATGGAAGAGTAGGGCCGTATGGCGCATCATCCTCCTTCTCACCATTTTTCGTGGCATCCCACAGCTGGGTTGCTGCTACTCCCATAGGATTTGTTGGGTTTCCCTAAAGAAGAAGGGTGATGTAGCACATAAATATTTCTCTCAGTTGAGAATCAAGGTTTCATTGAACTAGTAGGAGCATCAGGCTCACAAGATAAACATCGCATGCACACAAACAAAATAAAACTCTTGCACCCAACACTGCAAGAGGGTTGTCAAGACCTTTATCTTGCTATTTAGAAGATGAAAAACAAATAGATAGTTAGGTTGTTGTGTAGTAAAACGGCAAATTATAAAGGCTATAAGAAAAGCATTTTTGTAGAAGAAAGTATTGATGGAGAATGGACCTATGGGCTATAGTTTCACTAGAGGTATCTCTCTCGATAGAAGGGAAATGACATGGTAAAAAATTCCAGTTGGGCAGTTGACAAGAATAGCAATGCTTATGACTATAATTATTCATGGAATAAATCTCATATAGTCATTACGTCCGTGAAAAGTAGACCGTTAATCCAAAAGCATCTACTACAATTACTCCACCCCAAGATCTCTATCCAGCATGCATGTCAAAGTATTAAGTTTATAAGAAACAGAGTAACACAATAAGAAAGATGACATAATGTAGACAGAAAGAAATCTAGCAATAAGATTACACATCGTTATTTTATCCTTATTGGCAACAATATAATACATGTATTCATTCTTATTGTCACTGAATTAGACCAAGATTGAACCCACTAAAATGCACCACTCCCTCTAAACAACTACTCATCAATCTTGGCTAGAGAAGACAAGTAGATCTGAAAACATACATAACTATTTAATTATACAGCAAAGAAACTTTGAAAGGTTCAATATGATTCAACAAACAATAAGATCATAAACTCACAATTCACCATGTCCCAACAAACATACAGTAAAATTATGTCGGATTGATCCCAATCATACAAGAAAGAAGGGGCAGATAACATTGAAGATCGACAGAGAGAGAGAACCATCTAGCTACTACTATCGACCCGTAGGTCCTAAGGAAACTATTCCCACATGGTCATAGAGGTAGCAAGGTTGATGAAGAGGCCTCCCTTCCCCGTCCGACAGTACTCCAGAACAGTGCTCCTGACGGGATCTTTTCTGAACAGAGGCTTGCGTGGTGATAAAATTGTTGTGAAGGTACGATGAATGATTTTGGTATTTATAGAAATTTTGCGCGATGGAATCAGGAAAGGCGATAACCAGGGGACCATAAACCCAGTGGCGCAGCCACCCTCTGGCCACGTCACAAACCCTTGTGGCTGACTAGTGGGTCCACTCGACACATCCCGAAGCTTCCGATGCATCTTGTTGCCAAAAAAATAGTGTTAAATCGGCAACGTATTTTGACCTCCGTAGATATTGATTTCCTGCAAAACCAAAAACAACTACAAAACGGAAACTTGCACTGGGCACAAAACTAATAAGTTAGTCTAGAAAAATAATATAATCATTTGTAAATATATAAGAGAACATAATGGTATTTAAGAATCAAACATTATAGATAGGTTTGAACGTATTAGTCGTGCCTTGTGGGCAGGACTATTCAAAACTGGATGTGCATGTGACTAAAACCACCGAAAGCGTTATTAGGGACAAAACAATATTGGGTTTGATTTCGCTTTCTTAGAACCAACGCATGAACTGATATTTTAACACCTCGCAGTTAGTTTTGTGTTCTTCCAAGAATACTGGATTAGAAGATGGCCAGATTCCAGTTGGTTTGTTCTATATTTGCACTCATTGTGAAATTTGAGGAGCGAAAGATAATTGCAGCAGGAGAGTACCTTCTCTGTCCAAGCGCCTGTGTAAGAAACTAACTTGGGGTCACTGACATGGCGAAATGAGACTGAATCATTACAACTTCCAGCTACGCTATAATGGACAATACCAGACACTCTAAAAGACGTCAAGGAGAGTTTGTACAGTGACAGCTGCATTCAACTGGAAGAATAAAGAAACAGTGATAAATCAAAAAGGAGCTCCTCCATTTTGCAGTAGTTATGGTCTTTTCTGGTAAAAATGTAAAATGCAGAAGTTCAGGCTTTAGCACCGTTCTGTCAATGCGTATATCACATTCACACCTCGAATACTGCCAATGTGCAACCTCCGTCCTGAAATAAGATACGAGGTCAGAGTGTATTCTTGACACTATACCAAAGAAAAATAAATACCGATTTGCATCAAAGGACTGTAGGAATAGGAAACACTTGTGTTCTTCATCCTTAAAATGCTGAAACACTGCCATATTATCAGCTCTACTGGGTGCCCCTTGTGTTCTGTGTTGGTGGCTGGGCTCAGTTAGAGGCAGTTCAGTACTCTACTCACTGCTAGTGCTGGCTGTTAAATGAAGTCCCAACTTGGGATGGCCAATCACCCGTTCTTTCATCTGCCCTATCTACAGGCAAGCAATTTTGATCGAAAACGGGAGGACGAGACGGGACGGGACTCACCGTACAGGTCAACGAAGGGCTGGGCAGGCCAGGGCCTGATGTAACCGGAGGCCTGGAGTGCGATGTCCTCGGCGATGTACGACATGACGACCCCGATGGACGGGCCGCGCCGGTTTGCCCTGTCGACTGTTGAGTAAATAGGCAATTTTCCGATTAATTTAATCCACGAGTTAACTACTAGCATGGCATTGACACAAATAATAGCATACTGATATTCAATCATGTGAGCACATACTACGCTAATTATAGACAGATCTACGTATAACGCTAGCATGCCTAAAATAGAAAACAGTAGGAGCGGGATAAACGAGTTATACCCTCCAGTAGGCCATGCAGAGGCCGCGGCGGCGGTGACGGCAGCAGCGTCCTCGGCTGCCTTCTTGTCGGCTTCGATCTTCTGGGCGGCGGCACGTTCGGCGTCGGTGGCCATGGTGATGACGAGGGCGACGCGGACGTAGAGGAAGTAGACGAACGGTGAGCAGTCGCGTAGTCGCTTCCCAAAAACCTATTCGCCCCTCTCCCGTACAGGATCCAGAGAGGCGAGGCTTCGGAGACCTGCTCTCCCGTCGACCGTGTACGCGGCGGACGGGATGGAGTCACCGGCGGCAGCAGCAGCAAAGGGACGACGGCGGGCGTGGAGGCAGATGCGTTCTGTGTTTCGGCGGCTAGGGTTGGCAGCGCCCCACATATATATGTGCGACCGCGCGTGGAGAAACGTGGGCCGAACCCACGTCCAAGTCGGTAGCCCACGGTCCGACGTCTCAGATCGTGGCCCTACCTGTCAAAGACTCTCCGTTCCTGACCAGCAAAAAGAAGCGCATAGGAGTGAGCTCGGCTCGGCTCAATCCCGCAACCCGCGTCGCGTCGTGACGTGGCGTGGCGTGGCGTGGCGAGGCGAGCGGAGGAGGAGGAGTGCGCGAGGGCCTCATCTCTTCTCAAGCTCCAATAGCATGAGGGAGAGAATCCCTTATAAACCACTCCAACTCTCCTTCCACTAGCATGGTGGGACTAAACTTCCCACCACTTTGTCATGCCACCTACATGGGCCCTTAGAGATCAAAACTGAAATTGTCATATGGGCTCTAGGCCCATCTCAGATTTCAACAATCCCCCACCAGATCTCGAGGGCCCATTGTGTGCTCTTGTCCCAATTACTGTTTCGATATACCAGTGTTTCAGCGAAGACCTGTTAAGGTTGAGCTTCACCTAGAGCAAGTAGCTACACTCCTTCACAACTGAACAATGGACTAAGCCTTGAATTGTCAGTTTGGCGTAAAGAAGTTTCACCACATGTCTTACTGATACTAGGCTGCCGAAGGCTGACCCCTCGGGTGGAGCATATAAGTCACACTCCTGGCCTGTTCATGAGCTTACTAGAGATCACCCCAATCTCATAGACTGTGACCAGCAGTCGGGCTCATATAGGTGTGTTCCTCCAAAGATCGCTCTGTAGGATAGCATCTTGCTTATACATATAAGCCTTGGAACACATTAAGACAGTGGTCATCCTCCCATACAGTATTGAGAGTATTGCATCTCCAGCGGAGTGGGTTAGTATAGTTACTCTCCTCAGTTCACCACTGGCTTGTTTTCCCAGGTCCTACTTCACGGGATCTCCGATCACATAGGTTGGGTTACCACCATGGCAACTCATGTGGGTCTCATGCCCATCTCCCTCGATGCATTATCTATCACAACACGTGATAGCCCTTTTGTAAAGGGATCTGCCAGATTCTTAGCCGTATGGATATATTCCAACGCTATCACTCCGGAGTTTCTCAATTTTCTGACAGCTTTTAATCTCATTCTTATGTGTTTGTTGGACTTCATGTTGTCCTTTGAACTCTTCACCTTGGTAATGACGGTCTGATTGTCACAGTTCATAAGGATAGCCGGAACCGGTTTATCAACCAATGGCAAGTCCATCAAGAGATCTCGAAGCCATCCCGCTTCGACACCAGATGTGTCTAATGCTGTTAATTCTGCTTCCATTGTGGATCTCGTTAAGATCGTTTGCTTGCAAGACTTCCAGGAAACAGCGCCACCTCCAAGGGTAAACATATACCCAGTTGTGGCCTTCATCTCATCAGCATCAGAGATCCAATTCGCATCACTATACCCTTCAAGTACCGACGGGTATCCGGTATAGTGAAGTCCATAGTTCATAGTACCCTTCAGATAACGCATAACTCTTTCAACATCATGCCAATGTACATCACCCGGTTTTGACACAAACCGACTCAGTTTGCTCACAGCAAAAGCGATGTCAGGCCTCGTAGCGCTAGCTAGGTACATCAGTGAACCAATGATTTGAGAGTATCTCAATTGATCTATAGCCGTGCCTTTGTATTTTCGAATCAACACGCTAGGATCATATGGTGTTTGAGATGGTGTGCAGTCCGAGTATCCAAAACGACTCAACACCTTCTCAACATAATGGGATTGCAAAAGTGTAATCCCACCCTCATTATCTCTCAGTAGCTTGATGTTCAAGATAACATCAGCCACACCAAGCTCTTTCATCTCAAAGTTCTGAGATAGAAACGACTTGACCTCCTCAATTACTTTGAGGTTGGTTCCGAATATCAGTATGTCATCAACATACAAGCACAGTATAACTCCTTCGCCCCCACCATGGCGATAGTATACACATTTGTCAGCTTCATTAACAACGAAGCTAACAGATGTCAGTGTTGTATTAAACTTATCATGCCATTGCTTAGGTGCTTGTTTCAGGCCATATAAAGATTTTATCAACCTACACACTTTTCCTTCCTGACCATCTATCACAAAGCCATCTGGCTGTTGCATGTAGATTTCCTCGTTTAGCTCTCCATTTAGGAAAGCTGTCTTAACATCCATCTGGTGGACGAGAAGACCATGCGAGGCCGCCAACGAGAGTAATACTCGAATGGTGGTCAGTCTGGCCACAGGTGAATAAGTATCAAAGAAATCTTCCTCTTCCTTTTGGTCATAGCCCTTGGCCACAAGCCTAGCCTTGAACTTTTCAATCGTACCATCGGGCCTAAGCTTCTTTTTGAACACCCACTTACATCCCAATGGTTTGCAACCATAGGGACGCTCAGTAATCTCCCATGTCCCGTTAGCCATGATGGAATCCATCTCGCTACGGACCGCTTCCTTCAAGTAGTCAGATTCTGGAGAGGCATACGCTTCTGAAATAGAAGTGGGAGCATCATCCACGAGGTACACGAAGAAATCATCACCAAAGGTCTTTGTAGTCCTCTGTCTCTTTCCCCTACCAAGGGTTTCCTCGTCATCCTCCTCAGGATTTTCATCATGTGTTCGTTCATAGTATTCCATAGGAATGGCAGGCTCAGGAGTCTCCTCAAATTCCTGTCTAGAAGTGCTTTGCTTATCTCTCATAGGAAATATATCCTCGAAGAATGTAGCATCCTTAGACTCCATAATTGTACCAACCTTTTGGTCAGGTACCTCAGATTTCACTACTAGAAATCTATAGCCAACGCTATTCTTAGCGTAGCCCAAATTAACGCAGTCCACGGTCTTCGGTCCAAACTGTTGGAAATATGCCCTAGAGGCAATAATAAATTGGTTATTATTATATTTCCTTGTTCACGATAATCGTTTATCATCCATGCTAGAATTGTATTGATAGGAAACTCAGATACATGTGTGGATACATAGACAAACACCATGTCCCTAGTGAGCCTCTAGACGACTAGCTCGTTGATCAATAGATGGTTACGGTTTCCTAACCATGGACATTGGATGTCGTTGATAACGGGATCACATCATTAGGAGAATGATGTGATGGACAAGACCCAATCCTAAGCCTAGCACAGATCTGTAGTTCGTATGCTAAAGCTTTTCTATATGTCAAGTATCTTTTCCTTAGACCATGAGATTGTGCAACTCCCGGATACCGTAGGAATGCTTTGGGTGTACCAAACGTCACAACGTAACTGGGTGGCTATAAAGGTGCACTACAGGTATCTCCGAAAGTGTCTGTCGGGTTGGCACGAATCGAGACTGGGATTTGTCACTCCGTATGACGGAGAGGTATCTCTGGGCCCACTCGGTAGGACATCATCATAATGTGCACAATATGTGATCAAGGAGTTGATCACGGGATGATGTGTTACGGAACGAGTAAAGAGACTTGCCGGTAACGAGATTGAGCAAGGTATCGGTATACCGACGATCGAATCTCGGGCAAGTGCTATACCGATAGACAAAGGGAATCGTATACGGGATTGATTGAATCCTTGACATCGTGGTTCATCCGATGAGATTGTCGTGGAACATGTGGGAGCCAACATGGGTATCCAGATCCCGCTGTTGGTTATTGGCCGGAGAGTTGTCTCGGTCATGACTACATGGTTCCCGAGCCCGTAGGGTCTACACACTTAAGGTTCGATGACGCTAGGGTTATAGGGAAAGTATGTACGCGGTTACCGAATGTTGTTCGGAGTCCCGGATGAGATCCCGGACGTCACGAGGAGTTCCGGAATGGTCCGGAGGTAAAGATTCATATATGGGAAGTCCTGTTTTGGTCACCGGAAAAGTTTCGGGCGATATCGGTAACGTACCGGGACCACCGGGAGGGTCCCGGGGGTCCACCAGGTGGGGCCACCAGCCCCAGAAGGCTGCGTGGGCTAAGTGTGGGAGGGGACCAGCCCCAAGGGGGCTGGTGCGCCCCCCCACCAAGTCCCTAGGCGCATGGAGAGGGGAGGGGGGCAAACCCTAGGTCCAGATGGGCCTTAAGGCCCACCCTAGGGCGCCCCCTCTCTCCCCCCCCCTTGGCCGCACCCTAGATGGGTTTTCTAGGGCTGGCCGCACCCCTAGGGGTGGGAAACCCTAAAGGGGGCGCAGCCCTCCCTTCCCCCTATATATATGTGAGGTTTTGGGGCTGCTAGACACACGAGAACGTCTCCCTCTTGGCGCAGCCCTACCCCTCTCCCTCCTCGTCTCTTGCAGCGCTTGGCGAAGCCCTGCTGGAGTCCCGCGCTCCTCCACCACCACCACGCCGTCGTGCTGCTGTTGGTTGGAGTCTTCCCAACCTCTCCCTCTCTCCTTGCTGGATCAAGGCGTGGGAGACGTCACCGGGCTGCACGTGTGTTGAACGCGGAGGCGCCGTCCGTTCGGCGCTAGATCGGATCTTCCGCGATTTGAATCGCCGCGAGTACGACTCCATCAACCGCGTTCTAGCAACGCTTCCGCTTAGCGATCTACAAGGGTATGTGGATCCAACTCTCCTCTCGTAGATGTGCATCTCCTAGATTGATCTTGGTGAGCGTAGGAAAATTTTTGTTTCCCATGCAACGTTCCCCAACATTGGCATCATGAGCTAGGATCTTGCGTAGATGCTTTCACGAGTAGAACACAAAGGAGTTTGTGGGCGTTGATGTTTAGATTGCTTCCCTCCTTGGTCTTTTCTTGATTCAGCGGCATTGTGGGATGAAGCGGCTCGGACCAACCTTACATGTCCTCGTACATGAGACCGGTTCCATCGACAGACATGTGACTTTTGTTGCATAAGATGGCTAGCGGGTGTCTGTCTCTCCCACCTTAGTTGAATCGGATTCGACAAAGACGGTCCTTGTAGAAGGTTAAATAGCAACTTAAATATCACCGTTGTGGCTTTGCGTAGGTAAGAAGCGTTCTTGCTAGATACACATAGCAGCCACGTAAAACATGCAACAACAAATTAGAGGACGTCTAACTTGTTTTTGCAGGGTATGTTTGTGATATGATATGGCCAATGACATGATGAGATATATTTGATGTATGAGATGATCATGTTGTAATAGTTAATATCGACTTGCATGTCGATGTATACGGCAACCGGCAGGAGCCATAGGGTTGTCTTTAATTTTTGTATGACCTGCGTGTCAATCATTAAGCGCTATGTAATGCTTTACTTTATCGCTAAACGGCAGCAATAGTAGTAAGAGCATGGTGGGCGCGCGACAACCCCGATGGCGACACGATGATGGAGATCATGATGATGGGGATCATGGTGTTACGCCGGTGACGATGGAGATCATGCCGGTGCTTTGGAGATGGAGATCAAAAGCACGAGTTGATGGCCATATCATGTCACTTATGATTTGCATGTGATGTTAATCCTTTTATGCATCTTATTTTGCTTAGGACGACGGTAGCATTATAAGATGATCCCTCACTAAAATTTCAAGATAAAATTGTGTTCCCCCCGAGTGTGCGCCGTTGCGAAGGTTCGTCGTTTCGAAGCACCACGTGATGATCGGGTGTGATAGACTCTACGTTCGCATACAACGGGTGCAAGCCAGTTTTGCACATGCAGAACACTCGGGTTAGACTTGATGAGCCTAGCATGTACAGACATGGCCTCGGAGCACGGAAGACCGAAAGGTCGAGCATGAGTCATATAGTATATATGATCAACATGAAGATGTTCACCATTGACACCACCTCATCTCACGTGATGATCGGACTTGGGTTGGTGGATTTGGATCATGTCACGCTCGGATGACCAGAGGGATGTCAATTTGAGTGGGAGTTATAAGTAATTTGATTAGTTAAACTCACTTATCATGAACAATAGTCTAAGTTGCCTTTGCAAATTATGTTGTAGATCAATAGCTTGCGTTGTAGCTCCCTGTTTCATACGATCCTAGAGAAAGACTAAGTTGAAAGATATTGTAAGCAAGGATGCGGACTGGGTCCGTAGTCCAAGGAGTGTCCTCACTGCTGCACAGAAAGCTTACGTCTTTGATGCACCGCTCAATGTGCAAACCCCTACAACATTGTGTGTGGATGTTGTGAACACCTGAGAGACACGTCCTGATGACTACTTGATAGTTTAGTGCACCATACTTTACGGCTTAGAATCGGGATTCCAATGACGTTTTGAACGCCATAGAACATATGAGATGTTCTAAGAGCTGAAATTGGGATTTCAGGCTCATGCCCGTGTTGAGAGGTATGAGACCTCTGACAAGTTCCTTTGCCAAAAAGATGGAGGAGAATAGCTCAACTAGTGAGCATGTGCTCAGAATGTCTGGGTGCTAAAATCACTTGAACCAAGTGGGAGTTAATCTTCCAGGTAAGATAGTGGTTGACAGAATTCTCTAGACACTATCACCAAGCTACTAGAACTTCGTGATGAACTATGACATGCAAAGGATGGAGATGATCCCGGAGCTATTAGCGGTTCTTAGTACCGCAAAAGTAGAAATCAAGAAGGAGCATCAAGTGTTGATGGTTTAGCAAGACCACTGGTTTCAAAAGGGGTAAGGGCTAGAAGGGAAACTTCATGAATGGCAAACCTGTTGTCACTCTGATGAAGGAACCCATGGTTGAACCCAAACCTCGAGACTAAGTGCTTCTATTGTAAGGGGAACGGTCACATGGTAGCGGAACCACCCCAAATACATGGTAGATATGATAGCTGGCAACTTCAACAAAGTATATTTGATATACGTGTTATTGATGTGTACCTTAGTAGTACTCCTTGTAGCACCTGGGTATTGGATACCGGTTCAGTTGCTATTATTAGTGACTTGAAGCAAAAGCTACGGACTGAACGGAGACTAGCTAAGGGCGAGGTGACGATGTGTGTTGGAAGTGTTTCCAAGGTTGATGAGATCACCATCGCACACTTCCCCTATTTTTCGAGATTAGTGTTGAACCTAGATAAATGTTATCAGGTGTCTACGTTGAGCATGAAAATGATTAGATCATGTTCATCGCAATACGGTTATTCATTTAAGTTAGAGAATAATGGTTATTCTGTTTACATGAATAATACCTTTATGGTCATGCACCCAATGGTTCGTTGAATCTCGATCATGGTAATACACATAATGATAATATTAATGCCAAAAGATGTAGAGTTAATAATGATAGTACCACTTTCTTGTGGCACTGCCGCTTAGGTCATTTTGGCATAAAATGCATGAAGAAGCTCCATGCTGATGGACGTTTGGAGTCACTTGATTTTGAATCGCTTGACACATGCGAGCCATGCCTCATGGGCAGGATGACTGAGATCTCGTTTTCAGGTACAATGAAACGGGTAAGTGACTTATTGGAAATCATACATGCTGATGTATGTGATCCAATGAGAATTAAGGCGTGTGGTCGATATCGTTATTTTCTCATCTTCACTGACGATTTGAGTTTATATGGTATATTTACTTAATGAAGCAAAAGTCTGAAACATTTGAAAGGTTCAAAAATTTCAGAGTGAAGATTAAGAATCATCATAACAAGAAGATCATGTTCCTACGATCTGATCAAGGGGATATTATCTGAATTATGAGTTTGGCAATCACTTAAGACATTGTGGAATTGTTTCGCAGTTGAAGTCCCCTGGAACACCACAGCGTAATGGTGTGTCCGGACATCGTAATCGAACCTTATGAGATATGGTGCGATCTATGATGTATCTTACCGATCTACCGCTGTTATTTTAAGGTTATGCATTAGAGACAGCTGCATTCACTTTAGATAGGGCACCATCTAAGTCCGTTGAGACGACGTCGTATGGTTTGGCAAGAAACCAAAGTTGTCGTTTTCTTAATGTTTGGGGCTGCGATGCTTATGGCTTCAGCCGGGAAAAGCTCGAACCCAAAGCGGACAAATACATCTTCATAGGATACCCAAAGGTAACAGTTGGGTATACCTCCTATCTCAGATCCAAGGGCAAAAATGTTTGTCCCTAAGAACGGGTCCTTTCTCGAGAAGGAGTTTCTCTCGAAAGAATTGAGTGGGAGAAAGATAGAACTTGATGAGGTCGTCGAACCCTCACTTCAACCGGAGAGTAGTGCAACACAGAAAGATGTTTCTGTGGAACCTACGACGTTGAAGAGGAAACTAATGATAGTGATCATGAAGCTCCAGATCAAGTTGCTATCGAACCTCGTAGGTCGACAAGGATATGTACTACTCCTGAGTGGTACGGTGATCCTGTCTTAGAGGTCATGTTGTTGGACAACGATGAACCTACGAACTATGGAGAAGCGATGGTGGGCCCATATTCCGACAAATGGTTAGAAGCCGATAAATCCGAGATAGGATCCATGTATCAAAACAAAGTATGGACTTTGGTGGACTTGCCCTATGATCGGCAAGCCATTGAGACAAATGGATCTTTAAGACTAAGACGGACGTAGACGGTAATGTCACCGTCTATGAAGCTCGACTTGTGGCAAAGAGTTTTTCACAAGTTCAAGGAGTTGACTACGATGAGATTTTCTCACCCGTAGCGATGCTTAAGTCCGTCGGAATCATGTTAGCATTAGCTGCATTTATGAAATCTGGCAGATGGATGACAAAACAAGTTTCCTTACCAGTTTTCGTAAGGAAAGGTTGTATGTGATACAATCAGAAAGGTTTTGTCGATCCTAAGGATGCTAAAAGGATATGCTAGCTCCAGCGATCCTTCCATGGACTAGAGCAAGCATCTCGGAGTCAGAATATACACTTTGATGGAGTGATCAAAGTTTTTGGGTATACAAAGTTTGTTGGAAACTTGTATTTGCAATAAAGTGAGTGGGAGCACTACAACATTTCTGATAAGTATATGTGTATGACATATTGTTGATCCAAAATGATGTAGAATTTCTGGAAAGCATAAAGGGTTGTTTGAAATGAGTTTTTCAAAGGAAGACCTGGATAAAGCTGCTTACATATTGGGCGTCAACATCTATACAGATAGATCAAGACGCCTGATGATACTTTCAAAAGAACACACACCTTTGACATGATTTTGAAGGAGTTCAAAATGGATCAGTCAAAGAAGGAGTTCTTACCTGAGTTGTAAGGTGTGAAGTTGAGTAAGACTCAAAACTTGACCACGGCAGAAGGAAGAGGAAGGACGAAGGTCGTCCCCTATGCTTTTGTCATAGGCTCTGTACGGTATGCCATGCTAAGTACCGCACGTGATGTGTGCCTTGCCACATGTCTGGCAAGAGGGTACAAAGGTGATCCAGGAGTGGATTACTAGATAGTGGTCAAAATTATCCTTAGAGGAGTAAGGAAATGTTTCTCGGTTATGGAGGTGATAAAGAGTTCGACGTAAAGAGTTACGTCGATGCAAGCTTAACACCTATCAGGATAACTCTAAGTGGAGATACCGGATATGTATAATGGAGCAACAGTTTGGAATAGCTCCAAGTGGAACGTGGTAGCAGCATCTGCGATATGACATAAAGTTTTGCGAAGTACATAGGGATCTGAATGTTGCAGACCCGTTGACTACAAACCTCTCTCACAAGCATAACATGATCAAACACAGAACTCATTGAGTGTTAATCACATATTGATGTGAACTAGATTACTGACTCTAGTAAACTCTTTGGATGTTGGTCACATGGCGATGTGACCTGTGAGTGTTAATCACATGGCGATGTGAACTAGATTATTGACTCTAGTGCAAGTGGGAGACTGTTGGAAATATGCCCTAGAGGCAATAATAAATTGGTTATTATTATATTTCCTTGTTCATGATAATCGTTTATTATCCATGCTAGAATTGTATTGATAGGAAACTCAGATACATGTATGGATACATAGACAAACACCATGTCCCTAGTGAGCCTCTAGACGACTAGCTCGTTGATCAATAGATGGTTACGGTTTCCTAACCATGGACATTGGATGTCGTTGATAACGGGATCACATCATTAGGAGAATGATGTGATGGACAAGACCCAATCCTAAGCCTAGCACAGATCGTGTAGTTCGTATGCTAAAGCTTTTCTATATGTCAAGTATCTTTTCCTTAGACCATGAGATTGTGCAACTCCCAGATACCGTAGGAATGCTTTGGGTGTACCAAACGTCACAACGTAACTGGGTGGCTATAAAGGTGCACAACAGGTATCTCTGAAAGTGTCTGTTGGGTTGGCACGAATCGAGACTGGGATTTGTCACTCCGTATGACGGAGAGGTATCTCTGGGCCCACTCGGTAGGACATCATCATAATGTGCACAATATGTGATCAAGGAGTTGATCACGGGATGATGTGTTACGGAACGAGTAAAGAGACTTGCCGGTAACGAGATTGAGCAAGGTATCGGTATACCGACGATCGAATCTCGGGCAAGTGCTATACCGATAGACAAAGGGAATCGTATACGGGATTGATTGAATCCTTGACATCGTGGTTCATCCGATGAGATTGTCGTGGAACATGTGGGAGCCAACATGGGTATCCAGATCCCGCTGTTGGTTATTGGCCGGAGAGTTGTCTCGGTCATGACTACATGGTTCCCGAGCCCGTAGGGTCTACACACTTAAGGTTCGATGACGCTAGGGTTATAGGGAAAGTATGTACGCGGTTACCGAATGTTGTTCGGAGTCCCGGATGAGATCCCGGACGTCACGAGGAGTTCCGGAATGGTCCGGAGGTAAAGATTCATATATGGGAAGTCCTGTTTTGGTCACCGGAAAAGTTTCGGGCGATATCGGTAACGTACCGGGACCACCGGGAGGGTCCCGGGGGTCCACCAGGTGGGGCCACCAGCCCCAGAAGGCTGCGTAGGCTAAGTTTGGGAGGGGACCAGCCCCAAGGGGGCTGGTGCGCCCCCCCACCAAGTCCCTAGGCGCATGGAGAGGGGAGGGGGGCAAACCCTAGGTCCAGATGGGCCTTAAGGCCCACCCTAGGGCGCCCCCTCTCTCTCCCCCCCTTGGCCGCACCCTAGATGGGTTTTCTAGGGCTGGCCGCACCCCTAGGGGTGGGAAACCCTAAAGGGGGCGCAGCCCTCCCTTCCCCCTATATATATGTGAGGTTTTGGGGCTGCTAGACACACGAGAACGTCTCCCTCTTGGCGCAGCCCTACCCCTCTCCCTCCTCGTCTCTTGCAGCGCTTGGCGAAGCCCTGCTGGAGTCCCGCGCTCCTCCACCACCACCACGCCGTCGTGCTGCTGTTGGTTGGAGTCTTCCCAACCTCTCCCTCTCTCCTTGCTGGATCAAGGCGTGGGAGACGTCACCGGGCTGCACGTGTGTTGAACGCGGAGGCGCCGTCCGTTCGGCGCTAGATCGGATCTTCCGCGATTTGAATCGCCGCGAGTACGACTCAATCAACCGCGTTCTAGCAACGCTTCCGCTTAGCGATCTACAAGGGTATGTGGATCCAACTCTCCTCTCGTTGATGTGCATCTCCTAGATTGATCTTGGTGAGCGTAGGAAAAATTTTGTTTCCCATGCAACGTTCCCCAACAGCTTGCGCTTTTTGGGGATCGGCACATTGACTTTCGCCAAACAGCCCCAAGTACGCAAGTACGAGAGTGTTGTCCTTCTCTTCGCCCATTTCTCATAGGGAGTGATCTCATTGTCCTTTGTCGGAACTTTATTCAGGACATGACATGCCGTCAATATAGCCTCCCCCACCATGCCTTGGATAAACCCGACGTATCTAACATGGCGTTAACCAAATCAGTTAGAGTACGGTTTTTCCGCTCGGCAACCCCGTTTGACTGGGGTGAATAGGGAGGCGTCCTCTCATGAATAATGCCGTGTTCCGCACAAAAGGAGTCAAACTCACTCGAGAAGTACTCTCCACCACGATCTGACCGGACTCGTTTAATTTGTTTTTCAAGTTGTTTCTCAACTTCTGCCTTATAGATTTTAAAGTAGTGTAGAGCCTCATCTTTAGTGTTTAATAGATAAACATAGCAATATCTAGTGGAATCATCTATCAATGTCATGAAGTATTTCTTTCCACCTTTAGTCAACACACCATTCATCTCACAAAGATCAGAATGTATGAGTTCTAACGGTGCCAAGTGTCTCTCCTCCGCGGCCTTGTGAGGCTTGCGAGGTTGCTTAGCTTGCACACATGAAAGGCACTTAGAACCTTTGGTTAAAGTGAAACTCGGGATTAAATCCAACTTAGCTAGCCGCGTCATAACACCGAAACTAATGTGACAAAGACGTGAATGCCAAACTTCCGATTCATTAACATTCGAATGAATATGGTTCACGACTTCATTACAAAAATCTGCGAGGGAAAGGCGGAACATTGCTCCGCTCTCATAACCTTTTCCAACAAAGAGTCCATATTTCGTAACAACTAATTTATTAGACTCGAAAACCAACTTAAAACCTTCTCTACATAGAAGGGCGCCACTAACGAGGTTCTTCTTGATGGCGGGGACATGCTGCACGTTCTTCAGCTGCACGATCCTTCCCGAAGTAAACTTCAGATCGACCGTGCCAACACCATGAACAGAAGCACTCGCGCCATTCCCCATCAATACGGACCCGTGGCCTGTGACCTGGTAAGAAGTGAACAATGAAATGTCAGCACACACATGAACTCCTGCACCCGTGTCCACCCACCAATCATTGGGCTGAAACACTGAAAAAACAGTAAATAAATTACCGTACCCAGATGCACCATTGTCATTGTTGCCCACAATCATGTTGACAGACTTGGAGTCCTGTCCTGGCTTCTTGTACTTGTTTGGGCACTTGTTGGCCCAATGTTCAGTCGAACCACAAGTAAAGCAGCCCTCATCCTTCTTGTTCTTCTTGAAGGTCTTCTTACCCTTCTTCTTAAAGTCGGCATTGTGTTGGACACCATTCTTTCCCTTGCGCTTGTGGGAGTTGGAGTTCCTCTGGTTCACCATGTTGGCGACAGAAGTCCCCTCAACTGCTTTCTCGTTCGAGTCCTTTGCCCTTGAGTTCTGCTCAACACTCAGATGGCCAATGACATCCTCCACTGAGAATTCACGCCTCTGATGTTTCAGAGTAGTGGCAAAGTTCCTCCAGGAATTAGGGAGCTTAGCGATTATGCAGCCCGCGACAAACTTGCCCGGTAACTCGCACTTCAGAAGCTCAAGCTCCTTAACAATGCATATTATCTCATGAGCCTGCTCCAACACAGGACGGTTTTCAACCATCTTGTAATCGTGGAACTGCTCTATAATATACATCTCACTCCCAGCATCGGTGGCCCCGAATTTAGATTCGAGCGCCTCCCACAAGTCCTTGGCGACATGCACATGTAAATATGCGTCGACCAGTTTATCTCCGATCACGCTAAGAAGTGCTCCGAGAAATACGACGGTGGCCTCCCTGAACGCCTTCTCCTGTTTAGGAGCAATCGTTCCCGTGGGCACACCGGCGACCCAGAACACGTTCATAGCCGTGAGCCATAAAGTGGTCTTAGTCTGCCAACGCTTAAAATATGTACCTGTAAACTTATCCGGTTTCAGTGCAGCGGCAAAGCCACTTGTCGAAAAATTCCTACACATAATAGGTTTTTGGATTGTTGAGTAAATAGGCAATTTTCCGATTAATTTAATCCACGAGTTAACTACTAGCATGGCATTGACACAAATAATAGCATACTGATATTCAATCATGTGAGCACATACTACGCTAATTGTAGACAGATCTACGTATAACGCTAGCATGCCTAAAATAGAAAACAGTAGGAGCGGGATAAACGAGTTATACACTCCAGTAGGCCATGCAGAGGCCGCGGCGGCGGTGACGGCAGCAGCGTCCTCGGCTGCCTTCTTGTCTGCTTCGATCTTCTGGGCGGCGGCACGTTCGGCGTCGGTGGCCATGGTGATGACGAGGGCGACGCGGACGTAGAGGAAGTAGACGAACGGTGAGCAGTCGCGTAGTCGCTTCCCAAAAACCTATTCGCCCCTCTCCCGTACAGGATCCAGAGAGGCGAGGCTTCGGAGACCTACTCTCTCGTCGACCGTGTACGCGGCGGACGGGATGGAGTCACCGGCGGCAGCAGCAGCAGAGGGACGACGGCGGGCGTGGAGGCAGATGCGTTCTGTGTTTCGGCGGCTAGGGTTGGCAGCGCCCCACATATATATGTGCGACCGCGCGTGGAGAAACGTGGGCCGAACCCACGTCCAAGTCGGTAGCCCACGGTCCGACGTCTCAGATCGTGGCCCTACCTGTCAAAGACTCTCCGTTCCTGACCAGCAAAAAGAAGCGCATAGGAGTGAGCTCGGCTCGGCTCAATCCCGCAACCCGCGGCGCGTCGTGACGAGGCGTGGCGTGGCGAGGCGAGCGGAGGAGGAGGAGTGCGCGAGGGCCTCATCTCTTCTCAAGCTCCAATAGCATGAGGGAGAGAATCCCTTATAAACCACTCCAACTCTCCTTCCACTAGCATGGTGGGACTAAACTTCCCACCACTTTGTCATGCCACCTACATGGGCCCTTAGAGATCAAAACTGAAATTGTCATATGGGCTCTAGGCCCATCTCAGATTTCAACAATCCCCCACCAGATCTCGAGGGCCCATTGTGTGCTCTTGTCCCAATTACTGTTTCGATATACCAGTGTTTCAGCGAAGACCTGTTAAGGTTGAGCTTCACCTAGAGCAAGTAGCTACACTCCTTCACAACTGAACAATGGACTAAGCCTTGAATTGTCAGTTTGGCGTAAAGAAGTTTCACCACATGTCTTACTGATACTAGGCTGCCGAAGGCTGACCCCTCGGGTGGAGCATATAAGTCACACTCCTGGCCTGTTCATGAGCTTACTAGAGATCACCCCAATCTCATAGACTGTGACCAGCAGTCGGGCTCATATAGGTGTGTTCCTCCAAAGATCGCTCTGTAGGATAGCATCTTGCTTATACATATAAGCCTTGGAACACATTAAGACAGTGGTCATCCTCCCATACAGTATTGAGAGTATTGCATCTCCAGCGGAGTGGGTTAGTATAGTTACTCTCCTCAGTTCACCACTGGCTTGTTTTCCCAGGTCCTACTTCACGGGATCTCCGATCACATAGGTTGGGTTACCACCATGGCAACTCATGTGGGTCTCATGCCCATCTCCCTCGATGCATTATCTATCACAACACGTGATAGCCCTTTTGTAAAGGGATCTGCCAGATTCTTAGCCGTATGGATATATTCCAACGCTATCACTCCGGAGTTTCTCAATTTTGTGACAGCTTTTAATCTCATTCTTATGTGTTTGTTGGACTTCATGTTGTCCTTTGAACTCTTCACCTTGGTAATGACGGTCTGATTGTCACAGTTCATAAGGATAGCCGGAACCGGTTTATCAACCAATGGCAAGTCCATCAAGAGATCTCGAAGCCATCCCGCTTCGACACCAGATGTGTCTAATGCTGTTAATTCTGCTTCCATTGTCGATCTCATTAAGATCGTTTGCTTGCAAGACTTCCAGGAAACAGCGCCACCTCCAAGGGTAAACATATAACCAGTTGTGGCCTTCATCTCATCAGCATCAAAGATCCAATTCGCATCACTATACCCTTCAAGTACCGACGGGTATCCGGTATAGTGAAGTCCATAGTTCATAGTACCCTTCAGATAACGCATAACTCTTTCAACAGCATGCCAATGTACATCACCCGGTTTTGACACAAACCGACTCAGTTTGCTCACAGCAAAAGCGATGTCAGGCCTCGTAGCGCTAGCTAGGTACATCAGTGAACCAATGATTTGAGAGTATCTCAATTGATCTATAGCCGTGCCTTTGGATTTTCGAATCAACACGCTAGGATCATATGGTGTTTGAGATGGTGTGCAGTCCGAGTATCCAAAACGACTCAACACCTTCTCAACATAATGGGATTGCAAAAGTGTAATCCCACCCTCATTATCTCTCAGTAGCTTGATGTTCAAGATAACATCAGCCACACCAAGGTCTTTCATCTCAAAGTTCTGAGATAGAAACGACTTGACCTCCTCAATTACTTTGAGGTTGGTTCCGAATATCAGTATGTCATCAACATACAAGCACAGTATAACTCCTTCGCCCCCACCATGGCGATAGTATACACATTTGTCAGCTTCATTAACAACGAAGCCAACAGATGTCAGTGTTGTATTAAACTTATCATGCCATTGCTTAGGTGCTTGTTTCAGGCCATATAAAGATTTTATCAACCTACACACTTTTCCTTCCTGACCATCTATCACAAAGCCATCTGGTTGTTGCATGTAGATTTCCTCGTTTAGCTCTCCATTTAGGAAAGCTGTCTTAACATCCATCTGGTGGACGAGAAGACCATGCGAGGCCGCCAACGAGAGTAATACTCGAATGGTGGTCAGTCTGGCCACAGGTGAATAAGTATCAAAGAAATCTTCCTCTTCCTTTTGGTCATAGCCCTTGGCCACAAGCCTAGCCTTGTACTTTTCAATCGTACCATCGGGCCTAAGCTTCTTTTTGAACACCCACTTACATCCCAATGGTTTGCAACCATAGAGACGCTCAGTAATCTCCCATGTCCCGTTAGCCATGATGGAATCCATCTCGCTACGGACCGCTTCCTTCCAGTAGTCAGATTCTGGAGAGGCATACGCTTCTGAAATAGAAGTGGGAGCATCATCCACGAGGTACACGAAGAAATCATCACCAAAGGTCTTTGCAGTCCTCTGTCTCTTTCCCCTACCAAGGGTTTCCTCGTCATCCTCCTCAGGATTTTCATCATGTGTTCGTTCATAGTATTCCATAGGAATGGCAGGCTCAGGAGTCTCCTCAAATTCCTGTCTAGAAGTGCTTTGCTTATCTCTCATAGGAAATATATCCTCGAAGAATGTAGCATCCTTAGACTCCATAATTGTACCAACCTTTTGGTCAGGTACCTCAGATTTCACTACTAGAAATCTATAGCCAAGGCTATTCTTAGCGTAGCCCAAATTAACGCAGTCCACGGTCTTCGGTCCAAGCTTGCACTTTTTGGGGATCGGCACATTGACTTTCGCCAAACAGCCCCAAGTACGCAAGTACGAGAGTGTTGTCCTTCTCTTCGCCCATTTCTCATAGGGAGTGATCTCATTGTCCTTTGTCGGAACTTTATTCAGGACATGACATGCCGTCAATATAGCCTCCCCCCACCATGCCTTGGATAAACCCGACGTATCTAACATGGCGTTAACCAAATCAGTTAGAGTACGGTTTTTCCGCTCGGCAACCCCGTTTGACTGGGGTGAATAGGGAGGCGTCCTCTCATGAATAATGCCGTGTTCCGCACAAAAGGAGTCAAACTCACTCGAGAAGTACTCTCCACCACGATCTGACCGGACTCGTTTAATTTGTTTTTCAAGTTGTTTCTCAACTTCTGCCTTATAGATTTTAAAGTAGTGTAGAGCCTCATCTTTAGTGTTTAATAGATAAACATAGCAATATCTAGTGGAATCATCTATCAATGTCATGAAGTATTTCTTTCCACCTTTAGTCAACACACCATTCATCTCACAAAGATCAGAATGTATGAGTTCTAACGGTGCCAAGTGTCTCTCCTCCGCGGCCTTGTGAGGCTTGCGAGGTTGCTTAGCTTGCACACATGAAAGGCACTTAGAACCTTTGGCTAAAGTGAAACTCGGGATTAAATCCAACTTAGCTAGCCGCGTCATAACACCGAAACTAATGTGACAAAGACGTGAATGCCAAACTTCCGATTCATTAACATTCGAATGAATATGGTTCACGACTTTATTACAAAAATCTGCGAGGGAAAGGCGGAACATTCCTCCGCTCTCATAACCTTTTCCAACAAAGAGTCCATATTTCGTAACAACTAATTTATTAGACTCGAAAACCAACTTAAACCCTTCTCTACATAGAAGGGCGCCACTAACGAGGTTCTTCTTGATGGCGGGGACATGCTGCACGTTCTTCAGCTGCACGATCCTTCCCGAAGTTAACTTCAGATCGACCGTGCCAACACCATGAACAGAAGCACTCGCGCCATTCCCCATCAATACGGACCCGTGGCCTGTGACCTGGTAAGAAGTGAACAATGAAATGTCAGCACACACATGAACTCCTGCACCCGTGTCCACCCACCAATCGTTGGGCTGAAACACTGAAAAAACAGTAAATAAATTACCGTACCCAGATGCACCATTGTCATTGTTGCCCACAATCATGTTGACAGACTTGGAGTCCTGTCCTGGCTTCTTGTACTTGTTTGGGCACTTGTTGGCCCAATGTTCAGTCGAACCACAAGTAAAGCTGCCCTCATCCTTCTTGTTCTTCTTGAAGGTCTTCTTACCCTTCTTCTTAAAGTCGGCATTGTGTTGGACACCGTTCTTTCCCTTGGGCTTGTGGGAGTTGGAGTTCCTCTGGTTCACCATGTTGGCGACAGAAGTCCCCTCAACTGCTTTCCCGTTCGAGTCCTTTGCCCTTGAGTTCTGCTCAACACTCAGATGGCCAATGACATCCTCCACTGAGAATTCACGCCTCTGATGTTTCAGAGTAGTGGCAAAGTTCCTCCAGGAATTAGGGAGCTTAGCGATTATGCAGCCCGCGACAAACTTGCCCGGTAACTCGCACTTCAGAAGCTCAAGCTCCTTAACAATGCATATTATCTCATGAGCCTGCTCCAACACAGGACGGTTTTCAACCATCTTGTAATCGTGGAACTGCTCTATAATATACATCTCACTCCCAGCATCGGTGGCCCCGAATTTAGATTCGAGCGCCTCCCACAAGTCCTTGGCGACATGCACATGTAAATATGCGTCGACCAGTTTATCTCCGATCACGCTAAGAAGTGCTCCGAGAAATACGACGGTGGCCTCCCTGAACGCCTTCTCCTGTTCAGGAGCAATCGTTCCCGTGGGCACACCGGCGACCCAGAACACGTTCATAGCCGTGAGCCATAAAGTGGTCTTAGTCTGCCAACGCTTAAAATATGTACCGGTAAACTTATCCGGTTTCAGTGCAGCGGCAAAGCCACTTGTCGAAAAATTCCTACACATAATAGGTGTTTGGATTGTTGAGTAAATAGGCAATTTTCCGATTAATTTAATCCACGAGTTAACTACTAGCATGGCATTGACACAAATAATAGCATACTGATATTCAATCATGTGAGCACATACTACGCTAATTGTAGACAGATCTACGTATAACGCTAGCATGCCTAAAATAGAAAACAGTAGGAGCGGGATAAACGAGTTATACCCTCCAGTAGGCCATGCAGAGGCCGCGGCGGCGGTGACGGCAGCAGCGTCCTCGGCTGCCTTCTTGTCGGCTTCGATCTTCTGGGCGGCGGCACGTTCGGCGTCGGTGGCCATGGTGATGACGAGGGCGACGCGGACGTAGAGGAAGTAGACGAACGGTGAGCAGTCGCGTAGTCGCTTCCCAAAAACCTATTCGCCCCTCTCCCGTACAGGATCCAGAGAGGCGAGGCTTCGGAGACCTGCTCTCCCGTCGACCGTGTACGCGGCGGACGGGATGGAGTCACCGGCGGCAGCAGCAGCAAAGGGACGACGGCGGGCGTGGAGGCAGATGCGTTCTGTGTTTCGGCGGCTAGGGTTGGCAGCGCCCCACATATATATGTGCGACCGCGCGTGGAGAAACGTGGGCCGAACCCACGTCCAAGTCGGTAGCCCACGGTTCGACGTCTCAGATCGTGGCCCTACCTGTCAAAGACTCTCCGTTCCTGACTAGCAAAAAGAAGCGCATAGGAGTGAGCTCGGCTCGGCTCAATCCCGCAACCCGCGGCGCGTCGTGACAAGGCGTGGCGTGGCGAGGCGAGCGGAGGAGGAGGAGTGCGCGAGGGCCTCATCTCTTCTCAAGCTCCAATAGCATGAGGGAGAGAATCCCTTATAAACCACTCCAACTCTCCTTCCACTAGCATGGTGGGACTAAACTTCCCACCACTTTGTCATGCCACCTACATGGGCCCTTAGAGATCAAAACTGAAATTGTCATATGGGCTCTAGGCCCATCTCAGATTTCAACAATCCCCCACCAGATCTGGAGGGCCCATTGTGTGCTCTTGTCCCAATTACTGTTTCTATATACCAGTGTTTCAGCGAAGACCTGTTAAGGTTGAGCTTCACCTAGAGCAAGTAGCTACACTCCTTCACAACTGAACAATGGACTAAGCCTTGAATTGTCAGTTTGGCGTAAAGAAGTTTCACCACATGTCTTACTGATACTAGGCTGCCGAAGGCTGACCCCTCGGGTGGAGCATATAAGTCACACTCCTGGCCTGTTCATGAGCTTACTAGAGATCACCCCAATCTCATAGACTGTGACCAGCAGTCGGGCTCATATAGGTGTGTTCCTCCAAAGATCGCTCTGTAGGATAGCATCTTGCTTATACATATAAGCCTTGGAACACATTAAGACAGTGGTCATCCTCCCATACAGTATTGAGAGTATTGCATCTCCAGCGGAGTGGGTTAGTATAGTTACTCTCCTCAGTTCACCACTGGCTTGTTTTCCCAGGTCCTACTTCACGGGATCTCCGATCACATAGGTTGGGTTACCACCATGGCAACTCATGTGGGTCTCATGCCCATCTCCCTCGATGCATTATCTATCACAACACGTGATAGCCCTTTTGTAAAGGGATCTGCCAGATTCTTAGCCGTATGGACATATTCCAACGCTATCACCCCGGAGTTTCTTAATTTTCTGACAGCTTTTAATCTCATTCTTATGTGTTTGTTGGACTTCATGTTGTCCTTTGAACTCTTCACCTTGGTGATGACGGTCTGATTGTCACAGTTCATAAGGATAGCCGGAACCGGTTTGTCAACCAATGGCAAGTCCATCAAGAGATCTCGAAGCCATCCCGCTTCGACACCAGATGTGTCTAATGCTGTTAATTCTGCTTCCATTGTCGATCTCGTTAAGATCGTTTGCTTGCAAGACTTCCAGGAAACAGCGCCACCTCCAAGAGTAAACATATACCCAGTTGTGGCCTTCATCTCATCAGCATCAGAGATCCAATTCGCATCACTATACCCTTCAAGTACCGACGGGTATCCGGTATAGTGAAGTCCATAGTTCATAGTACCCTTTAGATAACGCATAACTCTTTCAACAGCATGCCAATGTACATCACCCGGTTTTGATACAAACCGACTCAGTTTGCTCACAGCAAAAGCGATGTCAGGCCTCGTAGCGCTAGCTAGGTACATCAGTGAACCAATGATTTGAGAGTATCTCAATTGATCTATAGCCGTGCCTTTGGATTTTCGAATCAACACGCTAGGATCATATGGTGTTTGAGATGGTGTGCAGTCCGAGTATCCAAAACGACTCAACACCTTCTCAACATAATGGGATTGCAAATGTGTAATCCCACCCTCATTATCTCTCAGTAGCTTGATGTTCAAGATAACATCAGCCACACCAAGGTCTTTCATCTCAAAGTTCTGAGATAGAAACGACTTGACCTCCTCAATTACTTTGAGGTTGGTTCCGAATATCAGTATGTCATCAACATACAAGCACAGTATAACTCCTTCGCCCCCACCATGGCGATAGTATACACATTTGTCAGCTTCATTAACAACGAAGCCAACAGATGTCAGTGTTGTATTAAACTTATCATGCCATTGCTTAGGTGCTTGTTTCAGGCCATATAAAGATTTTATCAACCTACACACTTTTCCTTCCTGACCATCTATCACAAAGCCATCTGGCTGTTGCATGTAGATTTCCTCGTTTAGCTCTCCATTTAGGAAAGTTGTCTTAACATCCATCTGGTGGACGAGAAGACCATGCGAGGCCGCCAACGAGAGTAATACTCGAATGGTGGTCAGTCTGGCCACAGGTGAATAAGTATCAAAGAAATCTTCCTCTTCCTTTTGGTCATAGCCCTTGGCCACAAGCCTAGCCTTGTACTTTTCAATCGTACCATCGGGCCTAAGCTTCTTTTTGAACACCCACTTACATCCCAATGGTTTGCAACCATAGGGACGCTCAGTAATCTCCCATGTCCCGTTAGCCATGATGGAATCCATCTCGCTACGGACCGCTTCCTTCCAGTAGTCAGATTCTGGAGAGGCATACGCTTCTGAAATAGAAGTGGGAGCATCATCCACGAGGTACACGAAGAAATCATCACCAAAGGTCTTTGCAGTCCTTTGTCTCTTTTCCCTACCAAGGGTTTCCTCGTCATCCTCCTCAGGATTTTCATCATGTGTTCGTTCATAGTATTCCATAGGAATGGCAGGCTCAGGAGTCTCCTCAAATTCCTGTCTAGAAGTGCTTTGCTTATCTCTCATAGGAAATATATCCTCGAAGAATGTAGCATCCTTAGACTCCATAATTGTACCAACCTTTTGGTTAGGTACCTCAGATTTCACTACTAGAAATCTATAGCCAACGCTATTCTTAGCGTAGCCCAAATTAACGCAGTCCACGGTCTTCGGTCCAAGCTTGCGCTTTTTGGGGATCGGCACATTGACTTTCGCCAAACAGCCCCAAGTATGCAAGTACGAGAGTGTTGTCCTTCTCTTCGCCCATTTCTCATAGGGAGTGATCTCATTGTCCTTTGTCGGAACTTTATTCAGGACATGACATGCCATCAATATAGCCTCCCCCCACCATGCCTTGGATAAACCCGACGTATCTAACATGGCGTTAACCAAATCAGTTAGAGTATGGTTTTTCCGCTCGGCAACCCCGTTTGGCTGGGGTGAATAGGGAGGCGTCCTCTCATGAATAATGCCGTGTTCCGCACAAAAGGAGTCAAACTCACTCGAGAAGTACTCTCCACCACGATCTGACCGGACTCGTTTAATTTGTTTTTCATGTTGTTTCTCAACTTCTGCCTTATAGATTTTAAAGTAGTGTAGAGCCTCATCTTTAGTGTTTAATAGATAAACATAGCAATATCTAGTGGAATCATCTATCAATGTCATGAAGTATTTCTTTCCACCTTTAGTCAACACACCATTCATCTCACAAAGATCAGAATGTATGAGTTCTAACGGTGCCAAGTGTCTCTCCTCCGCGGCCTTGTGAGGCTTGCGAGGTTGCTTAGCTTGCACACATGAAAGGCACTTAGAACCTTTGGCTAAAGTGAAACTCGGGATTAAATCCAACTTAGCTAGCCGCGTCATAACACCGAAACTAATGTGACAAAGACGTGAATGCCAAACTTCTGATTCATTAACATTCGAATGAATATGGTTCACGACTTTATTACAAAAATCTGCGAGGGAAAGGCGGAACATTCCTCCGCTCTCATAACCTTTTCCAACAAAGAGTCCATATTTCGTAACAACTAATTTATTAGACTCGAAAACCAACTTAAACCCTTCTCTACATAGAAGGGCGCCACTAACGAGGTTCTTCTTGATGGCGGGGACATGCTGCACGTTCTTCAGCTGCACGATCCTTCCCGAAGTAAACTTCAGATCGACCGTGCCAACACCATGAACAGAAGCACTCGCGCCATTCCCCATCAATACGGACCCGTGACCTGTGACCTGGTAAGAAGTGAACAATGAAATGTCAGCACAGACATGAACTCCTGCACCCGTGTCCACCCACCAATCGTTGGGCTGAAACACTGAAAAAACAGTAAATAAATTACCGTACCCAGATGCACCGTTGTCATTGTTGCCCACAATCATGTTGACAGACTTGGAGTCCTGTCCTGGCTTCTTGTACTTGTTTGGGCACTTGTTGGCCCAATGTTCAGTCGAACCACAAGTAAAGCAGCCCTCATCCTTCTTGTTCTTCTTGAAGGTCTTCTTACCCTTCTTCTTAAAGTCGGCATTGTGTTGGACACCGTTCTTTCCGTTGGGCTTGTGGGAGTTGGAGTTCCTCTGGTTCACCATGTTGGCGACAGAAGTCCCCTCAACTGCTTTCCCGTTCGAGTCCTTTGCCCTTGAGTTCTGCTCAACACTCAGATGGCCAATGACATCCTCCACTGAGAATTCACGCCTCTGATGTTTCAGAGTAGTGGCAAAGTTCCTCCAGGAATTAGGGAGCTTAGCGATTATGCAGCCCGCGACAAACTTGCCCGGTAACTCGCACTTCAGAAGCTCAAGCTCCTTAACAATGCATATTATCTCATGAGCCTGCTCCAACACAGGACGGTTTTCAACCATCTTGTAATCGTGGAACTGCTCTATAATATACATCTCACTCCCAGCATCGGTGGCCCCGAATTTAGATTCGAGCGCCTCCCACAAGTCCTTGGCGACATGCACATGTAAATATGCGTCGACCAGTTTATCTCCGATCACGCTAAGAAGTGCTCCGAGAAATACGACGGTGGCCTCCCTGAACGCCTTCTCCTGTTCAGGAGCAATCGTTCCCGTGGGCACACCGGCGACCCAGAACACGTTCATAGCCATGAGCCATAAAGTGGTCTTAGTCTGCCAACGCTTAAAATATGTACCTGTAAAATTATCCGGTTTCAGTGCAGCGGCAAAGCCACTTGTCGAAAAATTCCTACACATAATAGGTTTTTGGATTGTTGAGTAAATAGGCAATTTTCCGATTAATTTAATCCACGAGTTAACTACTAGCATGGCATTGACACAAATAATAGCATACTGATATTCAATCATGTGAGCACATACTACGCTAATTGTAGACAGATCTACGTATAACGCTAGCATGCCTAAAATAGAAAACAGTAGGAGCGGGATAAACGAGTTATACCCTCCAGTAGGCCATGCAGAGGCCGCGGCGGCGGTGACGGCAGCAGCGTCCTCGGCTGCCTTCTTGTCGGCTTCGATCTTCTGGGCGGCGGCACATTCGGCGTCGGTGGCCATGGTGATGACGAGGGCGACGCGGACGTAGAGGAAGTAGACGAACGGTGAGCAGTCGCGTAGTCGCTTCCCAAAAACCTATTCGCCCCTCTCCCGTACAGGATCCAGAGAGGCGAGGCTTCGGAGACCTGCTCTCCCGTCGACCGTGTACGCGGCGGACGGGATGGAGTCACCGGCGGCAGCAGCAGCAAAGGGACGACGGCGGGCGTGGAGGCAGATGCGTTCTGTGTTTCGGCGGCTAGGGTTGGCAGCGCCCCACATACATATGTGCGACCGCGCGTGGAGAAACGTGGGCCGAACCCACGTCCAAGTCGGTAGCCCACGGTCCGACGTCTCAGATCGTGGCCCTACCTGTCAAAGACTCTCCTTTCCTGACCAGCAAAAAGAAGCGCATAGGAGTGAGCTCGGCTCGGCTCAATCCCGCAACCCGCGGCGCGGCGCGTCGTGACGAGGCGTGGCGTGGCGAGGCGAGCGGAGGAGGAGGAGTGCACGAGGGCCTCATCTCTTCTCAAGCTCCAATAGCATGAGGGAGAGAATCCCTTATAAACCACTCCAACTCTCCTTCCACTAGCATGGTGGGACTAAACTTCCCACCACTTTGTCATGCCACCAACATGGGCCCTTAGAGATCAAAACTGAAATTGTCATATGTGCTCTAGGCCCATCTCAGATTTCAACAATCCCCCACCAGATCTCGAGGGCCCATTGTGTGCTCTTGTCCCAATTACTGTTTCGATATACCAGTGTTTCAGCGAAGACCTGTTAAGGTTGAGCTTCACCTAGAGCAAGTAGCTACACTCCTTCACAACTGAACAATGGACTAAGCCTTGAATTGTCAGTTTGGCGTAAAGAAGTTTCACCACATGTCTTACTGATACTAGGCTGCCGAAGGCTGACCCCTCGGGTGGAGCATATAAGTCACACTCCTGGCCTGTTCATGAGCTTACTAGAGATCACCCCAATCTCATAGACTGTGACCAGCAGTCGGGCTCATATAGGTGTGTTCCTCCAAAGATCGCTCTGTAGGATAGCATCTTGCTTATACATATAAGCCTTGGAACACATTAAGACAGTGGTCATCCTCCCATACAGTATTGAGAGTATTGCATCTCCAGCGGAGTGGGTTAGTATAGTTACTCTCCTCAGTTCACCACTGGCTTGTTTTCCCAGGTCCTACTTCACGGGATCTCCGATCACATAGGTTGGGTTACCACCATGGCAACTCATGTGGGTCTCATGCCCATCTCCCTCGATGCATTATCTATCACAACACGTGATAGCCCTTTTGTAAAGGGATCTGCCAGATTCTTAGCCGTATGGATATATTCCAACGCTATCACTCCGGAGTTTCTCAATTTTCTGACAGCTTTTAATCTCATTCTTATGTGTTTGTTGGACTTCATGTTGTCCTTTGAACTCTTCACCTTGGTAATGACGGTCTGATTGTCACAGTTCATAAGGATAGTGTCAGGCTCATTTCTGAGAAATAAATCACAGAATAGCCTTAGGTCACACTGGCTCCCAAGCACAACCAGTGGACAACCTCGATATAGATAACCAGTACAATAATATTACACAGGGTTGAGTCAGGGTGACTCAATAATTTATTACAACAACTCAACACACTAGGGTGGCGGAATATGACAGTGGGTGGTGGAACTCAACGCTGAAAGACTAGCATAGAGTCAAGCGTCAGTGTGAGGCTTGACTATTTTATTGGTGTGGCGGAAGCTTGACGGATGATACAAGTGATAGACTCAAAACACAGGCGTGCTGACTGGGAACCTTCTAAGCGTCGGCCTCGCTAGCGCAATTCTCCTCCACGGGCTCGTCCTCCTCCAAGTCTGGCCAAGTAAATAGCCAGGGACAAGCCAGTGAGTACTTTGAATGTACTCGCAAACATTATGACTATGAGGTATACTGAAAGCACATGCCATGATAAATAAACTACATGTATGCAACAATTGACAAGACTTGGCATGGTGGAATATGGTTAGTACACGATATTATTAATAATTTAAGAAGATAAAAGAAATGCCGGTCGGATGTCAAGTGACATCACGGTAGGACTTAAAGAGAAATGCCAGTCGGGTGTCCACAAGAGTAGTGGCGTGATAAACCGCCTGACACTCGAGGGACGCCTCAAAAAGGACTTTAAGAGAAATGCCAGTTGGGTATCCACAAGAGTAGTGGCGTGATAAACCGCCTGACACTCGAGGGACGCCACAAAAGGTCTTTAAAATAAAAGCGAGTGTCCGGGGTAGTCTAGCCAGCCCCTGAGACACTCTTGAAGGTAACAACAAAATTATCGGGTTAGTCCATAAATATAATATTCATCATAAATAAATTCATGATAATTCTGACTATGTCGAAAGCATCATGCAAACATAACATACTCAAGTATATTATTTTCCTCCAGAGACTGACACCGGGACCGATACTTGACCCACCCAACTAAGTCCTTGACCGTGGACGCGGCTATTCGAATAGATATAACTCTGCAGAGGGTGTACCCTTTACCCACAAGTATAGGATCTAGACAGCACCGTGCACTGACTAAAACCTAATACGGACTTTGGGTTGAAACACACCTGACGCATACACACCCACCGAATGCTTGGACTCACCCACAGCATCACTCCAGAAACCTTAAGTCAGGGAGGCTACAACCTCCGAAAAGCATGGGATCACTATTAAACGCGCGGATTACAAGGGGTGCCCCCCCTCTCGGCTACAACCGGTAACACCCATGCCCCTGACCCGATGACAGGCTACAACCTTCATCGCAGTTATCTGGGTGGCGTGCACCCGTCCAGGGGTTAACAACTTACTAGGCCGTACCCTCCTTTCGGAAGGACCCGTGGCAGCACGGTATATAGCTAGGTGTAAGAGCAAGACTCGATCTAGGCAGACTCAGGAGGTACTGTTAAAATATCATCAGTGTTCTTTTATCAGTATCACATGACACCACTGTGTCAACAAAGGACCATGCCCACTAGCATGTCCCAACCAGCAGCAACATCTCTGCCCTCACGTAACCACTTGTATGCCAGACAAGCTAGTGTGACATGCAAGCCAAGGTAAAACAAACATGACATGACCATGCATGCACATGTGATATAACATGCAACGTATGTGATGCACTATCATACTATGTAACCAAGCAAGGAAGCAACATCCTATCTCAAGTTCAATAATGCTTGCCTTGTCCAAAGTAATCAGGAGAAAACCCTTCTGAAAATCCAGCAAGAGTTCCCTCTTCTTTCTCTGAAAAATTCAAATTTGAATTCGAATAAGAAAACCAACACAGAACAGAAAAAGTTCTCAAAATATTTTTAAATAAATTTTAAAATAAACTAGAGCAGAAAAGAAAATTTTAGCAAAAAGAATCAACTCATTTGGATTTATATTTTAAAAGTTATTAGCTTTTCAAAACCAGGGGTTTTTCTGTAAAACAGAAGTCCCAGAGTTATTTTAAAAGAAAACGTTTCGGGTACGAGTACGTCTTCCTGTGCAGAAGGCGTAAAGCGCAGAGTGCGCTTCCACTTAAAACAGAACAGAGAGAGAGAGAGCTGACGGGTGGGGGCCACCCGTCAGGTTTAAATTCAAACGCGCTCGCGCGCGAGTACAGAGAGGCGGCGGCGATCGCCGGCGACGATCGCCGGGGTCTCAGGGCCCGGCGCTGGTCGCAAAATGATCAGCGTGGACTTCCGCATCCAGGGGTGGTGGAAGTGGCCACCGGCGGTCACCTGAACGGCGGTGAGCTCGTCGCCGGCGGACGGTGATTCGGGTGAGGTGGTGGCTCGTCGGAGAGGGCTCGGGGAGGTAAATTGACTTAGGGATTCGGCAAGGTGGTGGAAAAGGAGAGGATCGACGAAGTTTGGGCTGCTCTGGTGGTGTATGTGCTCGGTTCGGTTCGAGGACAGAGGCGGCGGAGCGGTGGCCGGAGAGGAAGAAGACGACCCCCTCGGGGCCTGGTGGGTGGTCAGGAGGAAGTGTGAGAGGTGGTGGATGCGAGTGCTGGCGCTAGAGGGGCTCGGGAACCCTTTATATAGGCGAGTCGGAGATGGCCGAAGCGGGTGGAGCTCGCCGGAGTTAATGAGGTCGCCGGGGTTGGTTCTGGCCGGTCGTCTGGGTGTCGGGGCAATCTAGAGGCCCGTGGCGTTCGTCCGAAGCCTCCGCGTGGTCGGGCTTGCGCCTGCGCGACACGTTGGCTATGTGCTGTCCGCACGGACGCGGCGGAGCGGCCGGCTCCGGCGACTGTCAGACGGGCCCCGTGCGGCGTGGCCGGTGTGTCCTTTGTGCGGAGGTGAGCGAGGGAGTGACGCGTGTGCGAGGAAGTAGGTAGGGGCGCTGCTGGGCAGTGAATGGCGGCCTATGGCCGTGGCGTGTCCGCTCGGCCCCGCCGTGGACGCGCTTGGGGAGGCTGCACCGGCCCGGTGCCACCTCGCCGGCGTGGAGTGGCTGGGCGCTGGGCCAGGGAGTGCTACGGCACTGGACACAAGCAACATCGCCGTGCGGGAGGGGAAGACGATGGATGCACGGCATCCCTGTCTCTGTCGGCCGAAGTAAATTCAGTTAACTGAATTTTAGTTCAGTTATGAACAGTGCCAGCAACCTGTTTGATGAAATGCTTTGAGGGTTTAGGCAACTAGTTTGATCATGGGGTTTTGTGTGGGGGTGTGTGGTTACTCAAAAATGAGTTTGCCAGAAGGCCAAGAATTTTGGTGAAGTTTGGAAATGGTTTGGGGCAAAAACATGATTTCTGGACCAAATTTGAATTGAATTTGATTTGAAAATTTTGAACTGTGGGACCAAATGTTTTTGGAGAAATGGGTTGAGGGTACCATATATATGTAGGGATAATTTTGGTAGAGGCAGAAGAGTCATAGAAAATATAGTTCCTTTGTAAATGTCAAGAAACTATGATTAATTCAAATTCCACTTTTGGAATTTAGAATATACAGAAAGAATATTTTTGTGGAGTAGGAAGGAGTTGAAATATATCACAGAAGGTGTGCATGGCTTGAGAGGAAAACTTTGGAGTGACAGAAAATATTTGGAGAAGTTTTAAGGTATTAGAAGGGGTGAAAAGGATTTTTGCCTTTGAAAAATAAATAGCTAAAAACCAAAGATTCCTTAGAGAGAAAAGTTTTTGAAAACCTCCAAAACCATTAAATCAAATAAGTCCACCCTTCAAACAGAACCCTCCAAGAAAAATTTTCAAATCTTAGCTAAAATTTTGAAAAGTTTTCAAAATTCCAAATAAATATTTTTGGGGTGTGACAGCACCTACCCCCTTAAGAAAAATCTCGTCCCCGAGATTCCAGCTGTTCCTCAAACAGGTACGGATACTCAGTCCTTAAATGATCTTCTCTTTCCCAGGTTGCCTCTTCCTCGGTGTGATTGCTCCATTGGACTTTGCAAAATTTTATTACGTTTTGCCGGGTTCTCCGTTCAGACTTCTCCAAAAATTTTATAGGACGCTCCCGATAGGTAAGATCGGGTTGAAGGTCTAATTCCTGGTGCTGCACTTGTTTTTCCGGGTTGCTAATACACTTCCTCAGTTGAGACACATGGAACACATCGTGAACATCTGATAATTCTGCGGGTAATTCCAGTTGATAAGCAACCCTGCCCCGTCTGGCGGTTATTTTGAATGGTCCGATAAATCTTGGTGCTAATTTTCCCTTGACCTTAAATCTCTGTAGCCCCCTTGTTGGAGATACTCTAAGATATACGTAGTCATTTGGCTCAAAGTGGACCTGACGGTGTTTTTGATCATAATAACTCTTCTGTCGGCTTTGGGCTGCCTTTAATCGGTCCTGAACAAGTTTTACTTTGGTTTCTGCCTCTATTAGCATTTCTGGTCCAAAAATTCGGCTGTCTCCGGTCTCAGACCAATTTAATGGGGTCCGACACCGTCGTCCGTATAATGCTTCGAACGGTGCCATTTTTAGGCTTGCTTGATAACTGTTGTTGTAGGAGAATTCTGCATAAGGCAAACTATCCTCCCAACTGACTCCGTTACGTTTGTGGGTTGCTTCCATCCCAACACATCTTTTACTTTTCCCGGGTCCACAGCGATTCCATCTTGGGTCAGTACGTGCCCAAGGAAACCAACTTCCCTCAACCAAAATTCACATTTGCTGAATTTGGCATATAGCTGGTGTTTTCTTAATTCTTCCAGTACCATCCGTAGATGCTGCTCATGTTCTTCGGGCGTCTTAGAGTAAATAAGTATGTCATCGATAAATACCACCACAAATTTATCCAAATATTTCATGAAAACCTTGTTCATGAGATGCACAAAATATGCAGGGGCATTGGTCAAACCGAACGGCATTACTGTGAACTCATATAATCCATATCTTGTGGTAAACGCCGTCTTAGGTATGTCCGTCGTCCGAATTTTTAGCTGATGATAACCTGACCTTAGGTCTATCTTTGAGAAGACTTTAGCTTCAGCTAGCTGCTCAAACAAGTCGTTGATTCTAGGCGGTGGATATTTATTCTTGATAGTGACCATATTAAGTGCCCTGTAATCAATACATAGCCGCAGGGTACCATCCCTCTTTTTGGCGAATAGGACTGGCGACCCCCATGGTGACGAGTTGGGTCGTACGAAACCTTTTTCCATTAACTCCTTAATTTGCTTCTTTAATTCTGCCAACTCTGATGGGGCCATACGGTACGGCTTCTTGTATATGGGGGTTGTTCCGGGCGCTAGTTCAATAACGAACTCAATTTCGCGGTCCGGTGGCATTCCTGGTAACTCTTCAGGAAATACATCAGGATATTCACAGACTACAGGAACCGTATTTAATTCCACCGTATCCACTTGATTTAATTTCCCTTGGAATGTGGCAATCTTCCTTGTACCCACTTTTATGGTCTTCCCTTGGCAATTGGTAAGAGTTACCGTGCGGTTATAGCAGTCTATAAAACCTTTGTTTGTGGTTAACCAATCCATTCCCAGAATAATGTCCAAATCAACTGCGTCCAATATGATGAGATTGGCTAGGAATCCCACTCCTTCAATTTCGATGTTCACATCCTTGCAGTACCATTGAGTATTTTGCTTCGATCCCGGGGGCTGAATAACCATGGAATTTTGCAAAGGCAAAAAGGGAAACTGATTCTTCGAGGCAAATCTTTTAGAAATGCAAGAGTGGGAAGCTCCGGAATCAAATAAAACTGTAGCATTTACTGAGTTGGCGGGGAACGTACCAAACACGATATCCGGTGCGTTCTGAGCTTCCTCAAAATTCACGTGGTTGATATGTCCTGGCTTGTGGTTGTTATTGGGGTTGAAATTATTGCGTCGCGGAGCGTTGGTCGCACCGCGGCCATTGGTGTTGTTGTTGGCTTTGGGAGGGTTGTTTCCTTGTTTCGGGCACTGTTTAGCGTAATGCCCCTCTCCTCCACAGGAGTAACAGGTAACTCCAGGATGAAAATTTGTATCCTTAGTCCTATTGTGGAATGCACTGCGGTTCTGGGGTGGAGCTGTATTTGTTGGTCTGGTTACTACCGGCTTTTGAACATCATTCCTGGGCCTGTTGTTGCGTACCTGTCCTGACTGGTTCATGCGACGCTTGCGAGCCTCATCCATATTGCGGTGTTCATTTTCCAGAATAATAGCCTTGTCCACAAGTGTCTTAAAGTCTGGAAAAGTATGAACCATCAGCTGGCACTTTAGGGATGAAACAAGTCCGTCGAGAAATTTTTCCATCTTTTTGTTTTCTGTCATATATTCGTCGTTGGCGTATCTGGCCAACTGAGTAAACTGATCCAGATATTGGGACACTGTGGAGCCCCGCTGTTTGAGATCCTCAAATTCCCTCTTCTTTAATTTCATAATGCTATTTGGGATATGCGCTCCTCGGAAATGCTCCTTGAGTTGTGCCCATGTCATATTTGCTCCGTCAGGGTGGGTGTGACATAAGTTTTCCCACCACGACGCAGCCATTCCAGAAAAATAATGTGGTGTGTACAACACCTTTTCCTGGTCCGTACACTGGGCAATGTCCAATTTTCTTTCCATGTCTCGAAGCAAGTCGTCTGCCTCTAGTGGCTTGTCAGTGTGCGTAAAGACCGTTGGGCGGGTCTTTTGCAACTCAGATAGTTTGGACCTGGGTTGCTGTTGTCCATGGTGATTTCCCATGTTAATCAAATGCTGCATCATCTCCTGATGTTGTTGCTGACTCTGCTCAAATAAGCGACACACTTGCGAAAATGCTGAATCACTGCTTTGCTGACTCGTCTGCCCTTGAGTAAAATTATTTTCCATCTGTCCAGCGTTGTTCTCATCTGGAGTTGGCATAGAACGGGTCCAGGGACGATGCATTTTCTTTCTGGGGTATTTGCATAACACCAAAGAAAATAATCAAAAGGCAGAAATAAGTTTCCAAATAAATTCTTCCCCCGGACAAGGTAAGGCAAGGCAAACAGTTATATTACACAAGTGATTTTAATTATACAAGCAGGATTTAATTATACAGGATATAATTATACAGGGTACAAGCGGAAACTGTATCATACAAGATCATTTTATTCTACTAGCGCACTCTCCGTGCTCTCATCGGCCAGCGGTCATAGCTATTTTACAAAGGCTAGGCGGAACAGGAAATAAATATATTACATCCGTGTTCTCAAGTGGTCGTTTGGCGAAGAAGACTGTGTTCGTTCACACAGCTCATCCTAGGTCCTGCTGAGAGTGAGACTCAGGCAAGGCACCCATGATGTGATATCGCCCTCCTCCTCTTCCTCCTCGAGGATCGCCTCTAGTCGTGTAGTCGTTGATGCCGTGCCTGCTGGAGGTGGCACCGTGCTGGTCAGTGGAGAAGCTCTGGTAGGAAAGGGTGCAGCCGGACGGCTAGCATCGCCAGTCGGGGTCGAGCGCTGAGTCGCAGGATTAGCCAGAGGAATATTTGGTGTAGTGGAGGTGCGTGGAGCACGAGGCGAAGGAGAGCGGTACTCGCTCCTGCGAATGATTCTTGCACGAGACAAGTCCATCCGCGCAGTGAGGTAGTCATCCACCATGGAGGTGAAGGCTGACTCCAAGGCCATGATATACTGGACAAGTGGCTCAATAGCCGTGTCCTTTTCCCCTATGGTGCAGGAAAAAGCATAGTGGCTGGTGTATGGAACGTGGCAAGGCATGTAGTAATAGGGACGGTCCTGCATGACGGGCAGGATATCCCTGAGACGTGCGATAGCCTCACGTGCGGCCATCTGGATAGCATGCCTCTCAGTGGGCATGGCTCTCCCCATGAAGCGGTAGTTGCGGAAAGACACGGACGCACCACCCCGAATATATACCGAAGCCTGGTACATAGTCAGGGTCTCTGAGATCTTGTCCGGGTAGATGACGTACTCCGGACGCCCAAGGGACCCCAGCGCGTCTTTCGCGATGCTCGCGAGGAGACGGGAAAATCCCGCAGGCTCGTTGGCGAAAACCTGCGACGGGCAGCTGCCACCAGCCATCTACAACAGTAGACAAAAATCCAAGTAGTCATGTCATAAGTGTATGATGACTACAGAAAATTTGCTACGATGCATGAGATGCATGCTGAGAAAAAAATGTCAGCATTGACTCGATGTCTAACGATCGTGCCTAGGGCTCCTACAGTCAGCCTGGCTCTGGTACCAAGGTCTGTCGGGCTCATTTCTGAGAAATAAATCACAGAATAGCCTTAAGTCACACTGGCTCCCAAGCACAACCAGTGGACAACCTTGATATAGATAACCAGTACAATAATATTACACAGGGTTGAGTCAGGGTGACTCAATAATTTATTACAACAACTCAACACACTAGGGTGGCGGAATATGACAGTGGGTGGTGGAACTCAACGCTGAAAGACTAGCATAGAGTCAAGCGTCAGTGTGAGGCTTGACTATTTTATTGGTGTGGCGGAAGCTTGACGGATGGTACAAGTGATAGACTCAAGACACAGGCGTGCTGACTGGGAACCTTCTAAGCGTCGGCCTCGCTAGCGCAATTCTCCTCCACGGGCTCGTCCTCCTCCAAGTCTGGCCAAGTAAATAGCCAGGGACAAGCCAGTGAGTACTTTGAATGTACTCGCAAACATTATGAAAATAAGGTATACTGAAAGCACATGCCATGATAAATAAACTACATGTATGCAACAATTGACAAGACTTGGCATGGTGGAATATGGTTAGTACACGATATTATTAATAATATAAGAAGATAAAATAAATGCCGGTCGGATGTCAAGTGACATCACGGTAGGACTTAAAGAGAAATGCCAGTCGGGTGTCCACAAGAGTAGTGGCGTGATAAACCGCCTGACACTCGAGGGACGCCTCAAAAAGGACTTTAAGAGAAATGCCAGTTGGGTATCCACAAGAGTAGTGGCGTGATAAACCGCCTGACACTCGAGGGACGCCACAAAAGGTCTTTAAAATAAAAGCGAGTGTCCGGGGTAGTCTAGCCAGCCCCTGAGTCACTCTTGAAGGTAACAACAAATTATCGGGTTAGTCCATAAATATAATATTCATCATAAATAAATTCATGATAATTCTGACTATGTCGAAAGCATCATGCAAACATAACATACTCAAGTATATTATTTTCCTCCAGAGACTGACACCGGGACCGATACTTGACCCACCCAACTAAGTCCTTGACCGTGGACGCGGCTATTCGAATAGATATAACTCTGCAGAGGGTGTACCCTTTACCCACAAGTATAGGATCTAGACAGCACCGTGCACTGACTAAAACCTAATACGGACTTTGGGTTGAAAACACTCCTGACGCATACCCGCCCACCGGATGCTTGGACTCACCCACAGCATCACTCCAGACACCTTAAGTCAGGGAGGCTACAACCTCCGAAAAGCATGGGATCACTATTAAACGCGCGGATTACAAGGGGTGCCCCCCTCTCGGCTACAACCGGTAACACCCATGCCCCTGACCCGATGACAGGCTACAACCTTCATCGCAGTTATCTGGGTGGCGTGCACCCGTCCAGGGGTTAACAACTTACTAGGCCGTACCCTCCTTTCGGAAGGACCCGTGGCAGCACGGTATACAGCTAGGTGTAAGAGCAAGACTCGATCTAGGCAGACTCAGGAGGTACTGTTAAAATATCATCAGTGTTCTTTTATCAGTATCACATGACACCACTGTGTCAACAAAGGACCATGCCTACTAGCATGTCCCAACCAGCAGCAACATCTCTGCCCTCACGTAACCACTTGTATGCCAGACAAGCTAGTGTGACATGCAAGCCAAGGTAAAACAAACATGACATGACCATGCATGCACATGTGATATAACATGCAACGTATGTGATGCACTATCATACTATGTAACCAAGCAAGGAAGCAACATCATATCTCAAGTTCAATAATGCTTGCCTTGTCCAAAGTAATCAGGAGAAAACCCTTCTGAAAATCCAGCAAAAGTTCCCTCTTCTTTCTCTGAAAAATTCAAATTTGAATTCGAATAAGAAAACCAACACAGAACAGAAAAAGTTCTCAAAATATTTTTAAATAAATCTTAAAATAAACTAGAGCAGAAAAGAAAATTTTAGCAAAAAGAATCAACTCATTTGGGTTTATATTTTAAAAGTTATTAGCTTTTCAAAACCAGGGGTTTTTCTGTAAAACAGAAGTCCCAGAGTTATTTTAAAAGAAAACGTTTCGGGTACGAGTACGTCTTCCTGTGCAGAAGGCGTAAAGCGCAGAGTGCGCTTCCACTTAAAACAGAACAGAGAGAGAGAGAGCTGACGGGTGGGGGCCACCCGTCAGGTTTAAATTCAAACGCGCTCGCGCGCGAGTACAGAGAGGCGGCGGCGATCGCCGGCGACGATCGCCGGGCTCTCAGGGTCCGGCGCTGGTCGCAACATGACCAGCGGGGACTTCCGCATCCAGGGGTGGTGGAGGTGGCCACCGGCGGTCACCTGAACGGCGGTGAGCTCGTCGCCGGCGGACGATGATTCTGGTGAGGTGGTGGCTCGTCGGAGAGGGCTCGGGGAGGTAAATTGACTTAGGGATTCGGCAAGGTGGTGGAAAAGGAGAGGATCGACGAAGTTTGGGCTGCTCTGGTGGTGTATGTGCTCGGTTCGGTTCGAGGACAGAGGCGGCGGAGCGGTGGCCGGAGGGGAAGAAGACGACCCCCTCGGGGCCTGGTGGGTGGTCAGGAGGAAGTGTGAGAGGTGGTAGATGCGAGTGCTCGCGCTAGAGGGGCTCGGGAACCCTTTATATAGGCGAGTCGGAGATGGCCGAAGCGGGTGGAGCTCGCCGGAGTTAATGAGGTCGCCGGGGTTGGTTCTGGCCGGTCGTCTGGGTGTCGGGGCAATCTAGAGGCCCGTGGCGTTCGTCCGAAGCCTCCGCGTGGTCGGGCTTGCGCCTGCGCGACACGTTGGCGATGTGCTGTCCGCACGGACGCGGCGGAGCGGCCGGCTCCGGCGACTGTCAGGCGGGCCCCGTGCGGCGTGGCCGGTGTGTCCTTTGTGCGGAGGTGAGCGAGGGAGTGACGCGTGTGCGAGGAAGTAGGTAGGGGCGCTGCTGGGCAGTGAATGGCGGCCTATGGCCGTGGCGTGTCCGCTCGGCCCCGCCGTGGACGCGCTTGGGGAGGCTGCACCGGCCCGGTGCCACCTCGCCGGCGTGGAGTGGCTGGGCGCTGGGCCAGGGAGTGCTACGGCACTGGACACAAGCAACATCGCCGTGCGGGAGGGGAAGACGATGGATGCACGGCATCCCTGTCTCTGTCGGCCGAAGTAAATTCAGTTAACTGAATTTTAGTTCAGTTATGAACAGTGCCAGCAACCTGTTTGATGAAATGCTTTGAGGGTTTAGGCAACTAGTTTGATCATGGGGTTTTGTGTGGTGGTGTGTGGTTACTCAAAAATGAGTTTGCCAGAAGG
>LR738712.1:760351963-760373353 GCA_902687465.1 Secale cereale
CCAGAGGAATATTTGGTGTAGTGGAGGTGCGTGGAGCACGAGGCGAAGGAGAGCGGTACTCGCTCCTGCGAATGATTCTTGCACGAGACAAGTCCATCCGCGCAGTGAGGTAGTCATCCACCATGGAGGTGAAGGCTGACTCCAAGGCCATGATATACTGGACAAGTGGCTCAATAGCCGTGTCCTTTTCCCCTATGGTGCAGGAAAAAGCATAGTGGCTGGTGTATGGAACGTGGCAAGGCATGTAGTAATAGGGACGGTCCTGCATGACGGGCAGGATATCCCTGAGACGTGCGATAGCCTCGCGTGCGGCCATCTGGATAGCATGCCTCTCAGTGGGCATGGCTCTCCCCATGAAGCGGTAGTTTCGGAAAGACACAGACGCACCACCCCGAATATATACCGAAGCCTGGTACATAGTCAGGGTCTCTGAGATCTTGTCCGGGTAGATGACGTACTCCGGACGCCCGAGGGACCCCAGCGCGTCTTTCGCGATGCTCGCGAGAAGACGGGAAAATCCCGCAGGCTCGTTGGCGAAAACCTGCGACGGGCAGCTGCCACCAGCCATCTACAACAGTAGACAAAAATCCAAGTAGTCATGTCATAAGTGTATGATGACTACAGAAAATTTGCTACGATGCATGAGATGCATGCTGGAAAAAAAAAAATGTCAGCACTGACTCGATGTCTAACGATCGTGCCTAGGGCTCCTACAGTCAGCCTGGCTCTGGTACCAAGGTCTGTCAGGCTCATTTCTGAGAAATAAATCACAGAATAGCCTTAGGTCACACTGGCTCCCAAGCACAACCAGTGGACAACCTCGATATAGATAACCAGTACAATAATATTACACAGGGTTGAGTCAGGGTGACTCAATAATTTATTACAACAACTCAACACACTAGGGTGGCGGAATATGACAGTGGGTGGTGGAACTCAACGCTGAAAGACTAGCATAGAGTCAAGCGTCAGTGTGAGGCTTGACTATTTTATTGGTGTGGCGGAAGCTTGACGGATGATACAAGTGATAGACTCAAAACACAAGCGTGCTGACTGGGAACCTTCTAAGCGTCGGCCTCGCTAGCGCAATTCTCCTCCACGGGCTCGTCCTCCTCCAAGTCTGGCCAAGTAAATAGCCAGGGACAAGCCAGTGAGTACTTTGAATGTACTCGCAAACATTATGACTATGAGGTATACTGAAAGCACATGCCATGATAAATAAACTACATGTATGCAACAATTGTCAAGACTTGGCATGGTGGAATATGGTTAGTACACGATATTATTAATAATATAAGAAGATAAAAGAAATGCCGGTCGGATGTCAAGTGACATCACGGTAGGACTTAAAGAGAAATGCCAGTCGGGTGTCCACAAGAGTAGTGGCGTGATAAACCGCCTGACACTCGAGGGACGCCTCAAAAAGGACTTTAAGAGAAATGCCAGTTGGGTATCCACAAGAGTAGTGGCGTGATAAACCGCCTGACACTCGAGGGACGCCTCAAAAAGGACTTTAAGAGAAATGCCAGTTGGGTATCCACAAGAGTAGTGGCGTGATAAACCGCCTGACACTCGAGGGACGCCACAAAAGGTCTTAAAAATAAAAGCGAGTGTCCGGGGTAGTCTAGCCAGCCCCTGAGACACCCTTGAAGGTAACAACAAAATTATCGGGTTAGTCCATAAATATAATATTCATCATAAATAAATTCATGATAATTCTGACTATGTCGAAAGCATCATGCAAACATAACATACTCAAGTATATTATTTTCCTCCAGAGACTGACACCGGGACCGATACTTGACCCACCCAACTAAGTCCTTGACCGTGGACGCGGCTATTCGAATAGATATATCTCTGCAGAGGGTGTACCCTTTACCCACAAGTATAGGATCTAGACAGCACCGTGCACTGACTAAAACCTAATACGGACTTTGGGTTGAAAACACTCCTGACGCATACCCGCCCACCGGATGCTTGGATTCACCCACAGCATCACTCCAGACACCTTAAGTCAGGGAGGCTACAACCTCCGAAAAGCATGGGATCACTATTAAACGCGCGGATTACAAGGGGTGCCCCCCTCTCGGCTACAACCGGTAACACCCATGCCCCTGACCCGATGACAGGCTACAACCTTCATCGCAGTTATCTGGGTGGCGTGTACCCGTCCAGGGGTTAACAACTTACTAGGCCGTACCCTCCTTTCGGAAGGACCCGTGGCAGCACGGTATACAGCTAGGTGTAAGAGCAAGACTCGATCTAGGCAGACTCAGGAGGTACTGTTAAAAATATCATCAGTGTTCTTTTATCAGTATCGCATGACACCACTGTGTCAACAAAGGACCATGCCCACTAGCATGTCCCAACCAGCAGCAACATCTCTGCCCTCACGTAACCACTTGTATGCCAGACAAGCTAGTGTGACATGCAAGCCAAGGTAAAACAAACATGACATGACCATGCATGCACATGTGATATAACATGCTACGTATGTGATGCACTATCATACTATGTAACCAAGCAAGGAAGCAACATCATATCTCAAGTTCAATAATGCTTGCCTTGTCCAAAGTAATCAGGAGAAAACCCTTCTGAAAATCCAGCAAAAGTTCCCTCTTCTTTCTCTGAAAAATTCAAATTTGAATTCGAATAAGAAAACCAACACAGAACAGAAAAAGTTCTCAAAATATTTTTAAATAAATCTTAAAATAAACTAGAGCAGAAAAGAAAATTTTAGCAAAAAGAATCAACTCATTTGGGTTTATATTTTAAAAGTTATTAGCTTTTCAAAACCAGGGGTTTTTCTGTAAAACAGAAGTCCCAGAGTTATTTTAAAAGAAAACGTTTCGGGTACGAGTACGTCTTCCTGTGCAGAAGGCGTAAAGCGCAGAGTGCGCTTCCACTTAAAACAGAACAGAGAGAGAGAGAGCTGACGGGTGGGGGCCACCCGTCAGGTTTAAATTCAAACGCGCTCGCGCGCGAGTACAGAGAGGCGGCGGCGATCGCCGGCGACGATCGCCGGGCTCTCAGGGTCCGGCGCTGGTCGCAACATGACCAGCGGGGACTTCCGCATCCAGGGGTGGTGGAGGTGGCCACCGGCGGTCACCTGAACGGCGGTGAGCTCGTCGCCGGCGGACGATGATTCTGGTGAGGTGGTGGCTCGTCGGAGAGGGCTCGGGGAGGTAAATTGACTTAGGGATTCGGCAAGGTGGTGGAAAAGGAGAGGATCGACGAAGTTTGGGCTGCTCTGGTGGTGTATGTGCTCGGTTCGGTTCGAGGACAGAGGCGGCGGAGCGGTGGCCGGAGGGGAAGAAGACGACCCCCTCGGGGCCTGGTGGGTGGTCAGGAGGAAGTGTGAGAGGTGGTAGATGCGAGTGCTGGCGCTAGAGGGGCTCGGGAACCCTTTATATAGGCGAGTCGGAGATGGCCGAAGCGGGTGGAGCTCGCCGGAGTTAATGAGGTCGCCGGGGTTGGTTCTGGCCGGTCGTCTGGGTGTCGGGGCAATCTAGAGGCCCGTGGCGTTCGTCCGAAGCCTCCGCGTGGTCGGGCTTGCTCCTGCGCGACACGTTGGCGATGTGCTGTCCGCACGGACGCGGCGGAGCGACCGGCTCCGGCGACTGTCAGACGGGCCCCGTGCGGCGTGGCCGGTGTGTCCTTTGTGCGGAGGTGAGCGAGGGAGTGACGCGTGTGCGAGGAAGTAGGTAGGGGCGCTGCTGGGCAGTGAATGGCGGCCTATGGCCGTGGCGTGTCCGCTCGGCCCCGCCGTGGACGCGCTTGGGGAGGCTGCACTGGCCCGGTGCCACCTCGCCGGCGTGGAGTGGCTGGGCGCTGGGCCAGGGAGTGCTACGGCACTGGACACAAGCAACATCGCCGTGCGGGAGGGGAAGACGATGGATGCACGGCATCCCTGTCTCTGTCGGCCGAAGTAAATTCAGTTAACTGAATTTTAGTTCAGTTATGAACAGTGCCAGCAACCTGTTTGATGAAATGCTTTGAGGGTTTAGGCAACTAGTTTGATCATGGGGTTTTGTGTGGTGGTGTGTGGTTACTCAAAAATGAGTTTGCCAGAAGGCCAAGAATTTTGGTGAAGTTTGGAAATGGTTTGGGGCAAAAACATGATTTCTGGACCAAATTTGAATTGAATCTGATTTGAAAATTTTGAACTGTGGGACCAAATGTTTTTGGAGAAATGGGTTGAGGGTACCATATATATGTAGGGATAATTTTGGTGGAGGCAGAAGAGTCATAGAAAATATAGTTCCTTTGTAAATGTCAAGAAACTATGATTAATTCAAATTCTTTTTTTGGAATTTAAAATATATATAGAAAGAATATTTTTGTGGAGTGGGGAGGAGTTGAAAAATATCACAGAAGGTGTGCATGACTTGAGAGGTAAAACTTGGAGTGGCAAAAAAAATATTTGGGAATTTTTATGGTGCTAGAAGAGGTGGAAAAGATTTTTTTTTGCTTTTGAAAATAATTAACCAAAGCCAAAGATTCTTAAGAAAGAAAAGTTTTTAAGACCTCCAAAATAATCAAATAAGTCCACCCTTCAAAACAGAACCCTCCAACCAAAATTTTAAAACTTAGTTAAAGTTTTGCAAAAGTTCTCAAAACTCCAAAGGAATATTTTTTTTTTTTGGGGTGTGACAGATAGCCGGAACCGGTTTATCAACCAATGGCAAGTCCATCAAGAGATCTCGAAGCCATCCCGCTTCGACACCAGATGTGTCTAATGCTGTTAATTCTGCTTCCATTGTCGATCTCGTTAAGATCGTTTGCTTGCAAGACTTCCAGGAAACAGCGCCACCTCCAAGGGTAAACATATACCCAGTTGTGGCCTTCATCTCATCAGCATCAGAGATCCAATTCGCATCACTATACCCTTCAAGTACCGACGGGTATCCGGTATAGTGAAGTCCATAGTTCATAGTACCCTTCAGATAACGCATAACTCTTTCAACAGCATGCCAATGTACATCACCCGGTTTTGACACAAACCGACTCAGTTTGCTCACAGCAAAAGCGATGTCAGGCCTCGTAGCGCTAGCTAGGTACATCAGTGAACCAATGATTTGAGAGTATCTCAATTGATCTATAGCCGTGCCTTTGGATTTTCGAATCAACACGCTAGGATCATATGGTGTTTGAGATGGTGTGCAGTCCGAGTATCCAAAACGACTCAACACCTTCTCAACATAATGGGATTGCAAAAGTGTAATCCCACCCTCATTATCTCTCAGTACCTTGATGTTCAAGATAACATCAGCCACACCAAGGTCTTTCATCTCAAAGTTCTGAGATAGAAACGACTTGACCTCCTCAATTACTTTGAGGTTGGTTCCGAATATCAGTATGTCATCAACATACAAGCACAGTATAACTCCTTCGCCCCCACCATGGCGATAGTATACACATTTGTCAGCTTCATTAACAACGAAGCCAACAGATGTCAGTGTTGTATTAAACTTATCATGCCATTGCTTAGGTGCTTGTTTCAGGCCATATAAAGATTTTATCAACCTACACACTTTTCCTTCCTGACCATCTATCACAAAGCCATCTGGCTGTTGCATGTAGATTTCCTCGTTTAGCTCTCCATTTAGGAAAGTTGTCTTAACATCCATCTGGTGGACGAGAAGACCATGCGAGGCCGCCAACGAGAGTAATACTCGAATGGTGGTCAGTCTGGCCACAGGTGAATAAGTATCAAAGAAATCTTCCTCTTCCTTTTGGTCATAGCCCTTGGCCACAAGCCTAGCCTTGTACTTTTCAATCGTACCATCGGGCCTAAGCTTCTTTTTGAACACCCACTTACATCCCAATGGTTTGCAACCATAGGGACGCTCAGTAATCTCCCATGTCCCGTTAGCCATGATGGAATCCATCTCGCTACGGACCGCTTCCTTCCAGTAGTCAGATTCTGGAGAGGCATACGCTTCTGAAATAGAAGTGGGAGCATCATCCACGAGGTACACGAAGAAATCATCACCAAAGGTCTTTGCAGTCCTTTGTCTCTTTCCCCTACCAAGGGTTTCCTCGTCATCCTCCTCAGGATTTTCATCATGTGTTCGTTCATAGTATTCCATAGGAATGGCAGGCTCAGGAGTCTCCTCAAATTCCTGTCTAGAAGTGCTTTGCTTATCTCTCATAGGAAACATATCCTCGAAGAATGTAGCATCCTTAGACTCCATAATTGTACCAACCTTTTGGTCAGGTACCTCAGATTTCACTACTAGAAATCTATAGCCAACGCTATTCTTAGCGTAGCCCAAATTAACGCAGTCCACGGTCTTCGGTCCAAGCTTGCGCTTTTTGGGGATCGGCACATTGAGTTTCGCCAAACAGCCCCAAGTACGCAAGTATGAGAGTGTTGTCCTTCTCTTCGCCCATTTCTCATAGGGAGTGATCTCATTGTCCTTTGTCGAAACTTTATTCAGGACATGACATGCCGTCAATATAGCCTCCCCCCACCATGCCTTGGATAAACCCGACGTATCTAACATGGCGTTAACCAAATCAGTTAGAGTATGGTTTTTCCGCTCGGCAACCCCGTTTGACTGGGGTGAATAGGGAGGCGTCCTCTCATGAATAATGCCGTGTTCCGCACAAAAGGAGTCAAACTCACTCGAGAAGTACTCTCCACCACGATCTGACCGGACTCGTTTAATTTGTTTTTCAAGTTGTTTCTCAACTTCTGCCTTATAGATTTTAAAGTAGTGTAGAGCCTCATCTTTAGTGTTTAATAGATAAACATAGCAATATCTAGTGGAATCATCTATCAATGTCATGAAGTATTTCTTTCCACCTTTAGTCAACACACCATTCATCTCACAAAGATCAGAATGTATGAGTTCTAACGATGCCAAGTGTCTCTCCTCCGCGGCCTTGTGAGGCTTGCGAGGTTGCTTAGCTTGCACACATGAAAGGCACTTAGAACCTTTGGCTAAAGTGAAACTCGGGATTAAATCCAACTTAGCTAGCCGCGTCATAACACCGAAACTAATGTGACAAAGACGTGAATGCCAAACTTCTGATTCATTAACATTCGAATGAATATGGTTCACGACTTTATTACAAAAATCTGCGAGGGAAAGGCGGAACATTCCTCCGCTCTCATAACCTTTTCCAACAAAGAGTCCATATTTCGTAACAACTAATTTATTAGACTCGAAAACCAACTTAAACCCTTCTCTACATAGAAGGGCGCCACTAACGAGGTTCTTCTTGATGGCGGGGACATGCTGCACGTTCTTCAGCTGCACGATCCTTACCGAAGTAAACTTCAGATCGACCGTGCCAACACCATGAACAGAAGCACTCGCGCCATTCCCCATTAATACGGACCCGTGGCCTGTGACCTGGTAAGAAGTGAACAATGAAATGTCAGCACACACATGAACTCCTGCACCCGTGTCCACCCACCAATCGTTGGGCTGAAATACTGAAAAAACAGTAAATAAATTACCGTACCCAGATGCACCATTGTCATTGTTGCCCACAATCATGTTGACAGACTTGGAGTCCTGTCCTGGCTTCTTGTACTTGTTTGGGCACTTGTTGGCCCAATGTTCAGTCGAACCACAAGTAAAGCAGCCCTCATCCTTCTTGTTCTTCTTGAAGGTCTTCTTACCCTTCTTCTTAAAGTCGGCATTGTGTTGGACACCGTTCTTTCCCTTGGGCTTGTGGGAGTTGGAGTTCCTCTGGTTCACCATGTTGGCGACAGAAGTCCCCTCAACTGCTTTCCCGTTCGAGTCCTTTGCCCTTGAGTTCTGCTCAACACTCAGATGGCCAATGACATCCTCCACTGAGAATTCACGCCTCTGATGTTTCAGAGTAGTGGCAAAGTTCCTCCAGGAATTAGGGAGCTTAGGGATTATGCAGCCCGCGACAAACTTGCCCGGTAACTCGCACTTCAGAAGCTCAAGCTCCTTAACAATGCATATTATCTCATGAGCCTGCTCCAACACAGGACGGTTTTCAACCATCTTGTAATCGTGGAACTGCTCTATAATATACATCTCACTCCCAGCATCGGTGGCCCCGAATTTAGATTCGAGCGCCTCCCACAAGTCCTTGGCGACATGCACATGTAAATATGCGTCGACCAGTTTATCTCCGATCACGCTAAGAAGTGCTCCGAGAAATACGACGGTGGCCTCCGTGAACGCCTTCTCCTGTTCAGGAGCAATCGTTCCCGTGGGCACACCGGCGACCCAGAACACGTTCATAGCCGTGAGCCATAAAGTGGTCTTAGTCTGCCAACGCTTAAAATATGTACCGGTAAACTTATCCGGTTTCAGTGCAGCGGCAAAGCCACTTGTCGAAAAATTCCTACACATAATAGGTTTTTGGATTGTTGAGTAAATAGGCAATTGTCCGATTAATTTAATCCACGAGTTAACTACTAGCATGGCATTGACACAAATAATAGCATACTGATATTCAATCATGTGAGCATATACTATGCTAATTGTAGACAGATCTACGTATAACGCTAGCATGCCTAAAATAGAAAACAGTAGGAGCGGGATAAACGAGTTATACCCTCCAGTAGGCCATGCAGAGGCCGCGGCGGCGGTGACGGCAGCAGCGTCCTCGGCTGCCTTCTTGTCGGCTTCGATCTTCTGGGCGGCGGCACGTTCGGCGTCGGTGGCCATGGTGATGACGAGGGCGACGCGGACGTAGAGGAAGTAGACAAACGGTGAGCAGTCGCGTAGTCGCTTCCCAAAAACCTATTCGCCCCTCTCCCGTACAGGATCCAGAGAGGCGAGGCTTCGGAGTCACCGGCGGCAGCAGCAGCAAAGGGACGATGGCGGGCGTGGAGGCAGATGCGTTCTGTGTTTCGGCGGCTAGGGTTGGCAGCGCCCCACATATATATGTGCGACCGCGCGTGGAGATACGTGGGCCGAACCCACGTCCAAGTCGGTAGCCCACGGTCCGACGTCACTCGCAACCCGCGCCGCGCCGCGCCGTGGCGCGGCGAGCGGAGGAGGAGGAGTGCGCGAGGGCCTCATCTCTTCTCAAGCTCCAATAGCATGAGGGAGAGAATCCCTTATAAACCACTCCAACTCTCCTTCCACTAGCATGGTGGGACTAAACTTCCCACCACTTTGTCATGCCACCTACATGGGCCCTTAGAGATCAAAACTGAAATTGTCATATGAGCTCTAGGCCCATCTCAGATTTCAACATCGACCTGCCACCGCACGCGATCTATCCTGGGCAGCGCCGCCAGGGCCGTGGAGGCGAGCCAGCCAGCAAGCAGAGCAGCAGGACCAGCGGCACCATTTGGCACCTCGGGCCGTAGAGCTACAAGTGCCAAGTAGCACACTTTTAAATACAGTGTGAGGGGATCGAGCAGCTTAATCAACCCTGTAGGTCCATGGACCACGACGATCTGTCGGTACGGTGATTGGTGAAGATGTCTCTGCCATGGATTGGGCTCATTAAGGAAGACCATTTTGTAATGTTATACCGTATTAGTATCATCTGTGGGGCAGAATTTTTGGAGCAGCAACGTTGCAAAACAGAGGAGGATTACTATAGAGTTCTAAGGAGCTGAGACGGGCAAATTGAACAGCTGTTAATTACAGATACTCCCTATGTAAAGAAATATAAGAGCGTTTGTTGATCAAATCACTCTTATATTTCTTTATGAAGGGAGTACTACCTATGTGCTAGTTTATTGGCCCTCTTTGTATTTTGTGTTAAATTTTGATCATAAATTTAACTAAGAAAATATTAATGCATATCACCCAAAAATATATTGTTCTATTGATATTTAAACATAGTTTCCAACTATATTATTTTTTGTGACATACATTAACATTTTGCTAGTTAAATCTAAGTTTAAAATTTGACACAAAATACGCAGGTAGAACTTACTTAAGTTGATTGTTTTAAGTGTCAAAAATGTTTTATTTGACTTGGTCCATACTTATCAGCGATATATTGAAGATCATTTATTCAACTTGGTCTACTCCGATCATCGCTGGCGACATCGGCCCCGCATCGATTGGCTTCGCAACCGTCGTCGAGTCTTCTTCTTTGCTAGCCGTCTGACTCCTCGACATGGCGTACAACTCATAAAGGTCCCTCGTCTACGCATGCCCGGTGCTGGCAACACCGACGTGTGTCTTCGTCCATGACGTGTCCCCGGGCCTGGCAAGCCTGGTGCGACACGTCGTCAACTTCGTCTTCGTCCATCTACGCATACCTAGTATTGGCAACACCGGCGCGTGCCTACATCTACAACGTGTCCACGGGCTTGGCAAACCAGGCGCGATGCCTCGTCAACATCGTCTTCTCCCTGGCGCACCACTACTTCGACACCAATGCGCCCATGACTAACCCGATGCCTCCTTGCGCCCGCGGCTCCACGGTGGCTTCTTCGATACTGGCTACCCGACTCGACATCGACCATGACGTTCTTCGCATGGCTACACCACCCCACAATCTCGGCTATACAACCTCACGCTCTCGGCTACATCAACAACGATACAAAGGGTTATCATCCACTTGAGCAACTTGTCGGCTTCCTCTATAGTTCCACATAACTCTTCCATTTGACGATTTTGATATAGTTATTAATAAGGAGGATGTGCACATAAATACGGGAGATGATGAACCAAAACTAAACAATCTGAATAAACTGGTATCACTACGAGGCATTGGGACAACAACCAACATGAGGACAATACTTCCCCCCCCCCCTCTCTCTATCTACCTCTACCCCATGCTCGCATGTGCATGCACGAAAGCCCACCATCAGTTACTCGTCCATGCTTCACACTTTCAAATAACTATTTCATTTGAAATAAAGTAAATATGATAATAATGCACATAACAATTGAAATGAAGAGCATATCGAAATGATAACCGTAAAACACATATGACTAGGAGACATAGAAAAAAATACGATGATGATGCCTTCCACACACAACAACAACGGTCATGCCATCCCAACCACAGAGACCATTCTTGGATTGATGGATAGACCGCAAACTTTGCAGGTCAGAGCATCTCCACTCGCACCCCAACATGCCCCCAGGGAGACTTTTTCCACGCCGACGCCGAAAAAACTCCCAGCCGTGCCCCCAGGACGCCGAAACCTGCCGGCTCGGCCCATATTTTGGCCCGGTGATCCCATGCCGAACCCAGCGTACTAGCGGGCGCTTGGGGCTCCGTCAGAATGAGAAAATGCAGGTGGGCCACCCCTGTCAGGCGGAAAACAACATCTAGCACTCTAGATTCGCCCCCTTTCCGCCGTCATGCCGATCCCGGCGCCGATCGCCCACCCAACGCCTACAAACCGCCACAAGAAAAGCCATCTCCCCGCCGGAAAAAGTGATAGTTTGCCGCGGCAGCTTCCACTCAGCTCTTGGGCGATCTTTGTCCAGTGACCCGGCCACGCAGGGCGGGGATACCGGCGGCTGCGCACCTACCACGCCCACCAAGTGTTCAGCGTTTTGTCTTCTCGGCTCGGCGATGGACTCGGACGATGAGGAGGCGTTCGCGGCGCTGATGGAGGAGGAGGCCAATGTCGACGCCCAGGACGAAGAGCACCTCATGGTCCTCACCGCTCTGGCCGGCCTGTTCATGACAATGCAAAGCCGTGGCAAGGTGGCTCGGCGCCGAGCAGGCTGAAGGCAAAGCAGAGGTATCGACTAGAAGCCTACTGCTTGCTCTCTGCCGACTACCTCGCCGAAGCTCCACTGCACAATGACAAAGTATTTCGACGAAGTTATCGTATGGGCCGAAAACTCTTCCTCAGGATTGTGAACTCTATCCGTGAGTTCGACAGCTACTTCAAGTGCAAGAAGGATTGCACCGGCACTCTTGGATTCACCTCACTCCAGAAGTGCACGACAGCTATGAGGATGCTTGCATACGGAGCTCCCGGTGATTCAATGGATGACTATGGACGCATGACCGAGTCCACCACCATTGAGTGTTTATGTACAAGTTCTGCAGGGCAGTGGTGGCAGTGTTTGGACCTCAATACATGTGATCACTCAATGTTGACGGCATTGCTCGTATCCTAGCAAAAATGCAACAAGAGGATTTCCTGGGATACTTGGAAGTATCGACTGCATGCATTGGAAATGGAAAAAATGTCCATTTGCTTGGAAGGCGTCAAAGGCGGTGGCCACACACGACCTCTGGATTTGGCACTCCTTTGGTATGCCAGGAATTCACAATGACATCAACGTACTGCAGTGCTCCCCTGTCTTTGCCAAGCCTATTGAAGGTCATGCTCCTACGGTGAACTTTGAGGTCAATGGACGCCACTACTAAAACGGATACTACCTGGTAGATGGCATCTATCTGAGATGGTCCACATCTGTGAAGACTATCTCAAACCGTGTACTAGGAGGCAAGAACTCCTACTTTGCCAAGTGTAAGGAGATATGCAGGAAGGATGTCGAGCAGGCATTTGGTGTGCTCCAATCTCAATTTGCGGTTGTCCGGAACCCCGCTCAGACCTGGTCGAAAGATCAAGTGTGGGAGGTCAAGACTTGCTGTGTCATCTTGCACAACATGATCATTGAGAGCGAGCAGGAAGAGCTAGTGTTTTACACTGAACCATATTACAGGCAGGGTCATCTTGCCCAAGTTGATCACCAGCTACCGACAACCTGGACTGCCCTCCTTAATATGCGTCAGGAGATCCGAGACCCACATGTGCATCAACATCTATGGCAAGATCTGGTGGAGCACCTATGGAGGCACAAAGGCAACGTCTAGCTCGACGTATGATGAAATATGAGTTTTTATTCTTTCTTGAACTATTTGATTTGTATTAATTTGTTGAACTTTTTGATTCATATTGATTTTCTGTGATGAACTATGTGACTATAAATAGCTGTATGTTGAATTTGTGCCGAAGTACGTCGAATATGGGCCAATTTGCGTCGAAAGCAGTCTAAAAATGGGCCGAAATGCGCCGAAAGTGGGCCGAAATCGGTGCCTCAGGGCTGAACCTGGGGGTGCCTCTAGGAACCCGACCCCCCCCCCCCCCCCGGCAGAAATTTCTGGCGGGGCGCCCCCAGGCGGCGCTATTTCTAGCCCTTGAGATGCTGAACGTCTGGAGATGATCGCATGTTGTTCTGACCCTTTGTTCATATTACTTAGTTGGCATCGGTAGTCTTTGTTTCATATTCATGGGTAAAGGCTAGTTTTCTCTTTTATTTCGTTACACCCAAGTACTTGCTTTGTGTTGTTTTGGTATAATCTTGATCACTGTGATTTATGGATGGCTTGTGCTTATTGGCATGATGTGTATTGTAAATGCCTTTTGGCAGTGGGTCTCATACTGTATTCTTCTTGAAGAAAACCATAAATCTAGTTACTTAATTATATTTACTATGGAAACGGAAAACTGATCTCTACTCTACCTATGACCCAAGAAATTTGGATTTGAGTCAATGTTTGGCTCGTTTTGACTTTTTTTAGCAAAGAACTTGAGAAATACTCCCTCAGTCCCAAAATAAGTGACTCAACTTTGAACTAACTTTAGTACAAAGTTGAGTCACTTATTTTGGGACTTAGGGAGTACTTGTTACTTCTCTTAAATCAGAGATAATACATGCCTCTCAAATCCTTACATTTTAAAATTGCATTATATATGCACATATTAGTCAACCGGGAGAGAACAAAATGAATTAGTTCACTGAAATTTATAACAACCATGATAAGTATGGACCCAGTTAAACAAAAGCACTTCAGATGTACCATAAATGGCCAATATTTATGAAGACCTTTAATACAAAATACTCATGCACTGATCAGGGATAAATGTTTCTTTCCACCACAACATAGGGGCGAACAATGGCTTACAATGCCTACATATAAGACCACCCAGCAAGTGATGCGTTCTCATCATGCTTCACTAGTCATTTCCATGCATATTTTCCATACACCAACTACTAGAGCAACAATAATGCAACTTATGCCTGGGAAGCAGAGAGTTAGCTTGAGAATAGGAGACACCGGGAAAGGAATCCCTAAGTTGGCCGATGTTTGCCGTGCTCTCAGCAGGGCAGCCACAAGAACATTTCCCGATGCACAGGCAGCCAAACACTTGACTATTAGCGATTAGCACTTGTGTCTAGTTCGTGCACCAGGCTCGTACGGACTCGTGCAGCCAATATCCCTACATAGACAAGCCATAGATCAACGGAGATGTGGTTATCGCCCCAGGTACCACGGCCGGCCAGAGCAACGTGATTGGAGATCGAGGAGGGGGGCAACCCGTCGTCGGCCCAGGAAGCACCAACGGCCATAGCAGGGAAGCTGCCGTGCTAGGTGGTGCGTGCCTCTACGGTCGCCACGGGGAATGAGTCACCAAGCCGTCGGTCCACCCACGTCCTCACCCGGCCACGCTATCTACAGCGAAAAGTCTACACCTACGAGCTTGAACGCACGGAAAACTCTCTACGGACTGACTTGTCCACCACCTCGCCTATCCCTTCCTACCTGGTTTTCTATTGCGGGTCCACTATTTCCAATTAATATACGGCACATCATCCTGTAACTCTTGGTCCGTAAGCCTTGTCCGTAACTCAGTCCATTTGTCGCCCGTCCCGACGGTTCCAGGTCCTTGGCGCGGGAAGCGCTGTCCACGGTGGGTCCGAGCGTGCGACGTGATTGAGGAGGAGCGCCTCGGCGTCTGCTAGCGGGAGGAGTCGCTGTGCTGGGGCACATCTTGGTAGCCTGCATGTCTGTGAGGAGGTGGAGGGAGTGTGCGAGGTCGGAGCTCGCATGGCTAAAGGGGGTGGCGCAACACAGGCTCTGGCCATGGCTACTGGCTACTGAGACGATGGCTACCTTCGGGAAACTGGGAAATTTTAGTGAAGTAGACTCACAGAGATGTGCCAATCTGTCGTCGCTAGGTGGTCTACGGATCTGGATGTAATTTTTATTATTTGTAGTGTTCGTTGTACTACCATGATTGAAGATGAATAGATCGGAGTTTTATCCCGCAAAAAAAAAAGTCATGGATTTGGAAAAATTATACAATCACGGATTTGAAAAAAGTATGTTTATTTTTTTAAAATACGCGACCTTGAAAAAAGTAGTACATGGATTTGAAAAGATTATGTGAATTTCAGAAAGTTCACGGATATGAAAAAATTAAGAGAATTTGAGTCATCACCGGTCAAAACTGTGGTCTGTCAGCACCAAAACCGGTCAAAATCGAGACCAGGGACGAACCTTGTCCGGTTTCGGTAATTGGGGGTGCAAGTTGTCCGGTTTCGGAGTTGAGGGACCAAATCTAAACTTCACGAAGAGTTGAGGGATGAAAAGTATACTTTTCTCTAATAAAAATTTAACGGCCATGCTATCATAATTGAAATCAGTTTCGACCAAGGCGGTAACTAGCGTTTTCTGAAGAAGAAAAAGTCTTAAAAGTGGAAGTTAGATTATTGGGGAAGTATGTGTTCAAAACCAGATTTCAGTTAAAATCTGGAAATTCGCATCGTGGGTCCTCAGATTGACAAAGGAACCGCACAGATTTGTGGTGGAATCACCACCAGCCACTTAAACACTACTTTATAGATAACCCCCTATTTGCTTGATAAGTGAGATTACCATCTACCTTATCAGCTACTCCACTTCCTATCTCGCAGAACCTCTCACGGCCGCGGACACAACCTGCAGCGGCCACAACGGCATGCACTGCGCCAGAGCCCCCTCGGCGAGGAGGGCTCCTGAGGAGCCTAGGCCAGGGATGTTGCCCATGGTGCAAGCGAGGCTGCTTGCGGCGTTGGCCCAGACAGCCTAATGAGCGATGACCGTGTAGCGGTCGAGTAGGCCTACGCAGGCGACGAGGCCCTTGTCTGTGACAAAAGGGTCTGTGTGCTCCACGCCATAGCTTACAAGGGCCATCTCGGACGACACCATTCACAAAGATGGGCGAACTTGTGGCCATGATGAACTGCTTAGGGTGTGTTTGGTTGCGTTCTCATCTCAACATAGTTGTTCCCTCTTCGTGCATGCTCATCTCAGCACCCCTCTTCATGCATGCTCCTAGTGTATTTGTGTTGAACTAGTGTGGACTCATGCACCCTTCATACACTCTACCAAACACTCAAAAGTGGGTCGGGAAGGGAACTGTTGCCCTCATGCACCCTTCATACACTCTACCAAACACACCCTTACTGCGTCCAGAAAAGCTTGAATATATAGTTGAATGTGGTGTTTTGCTATATTTGGAATTTAGCTAAAAATCGTGACATTAAGTTTTTTTTATGGAAAAATGAATAGTTTTCTATTTTCCATGTAATGGCTACAAGTAAATAAATAAAAGTATCAAACAACCATTGTGTGGAGAATGGTCGTTGGCTTTGACATGTTTGATATAACCAATAGGTATTGTATAAACCAGCCCCTTTTCTTCAATAGGTTCTTCACAAACCTTTTTACCAATTCATAAGAAAGTGCCAAGCAAAGTATCACTAACATATGAAGCCATAACGATGACTAAAGTAACAAAGGAAAATAAAAAATAGCCTTACTGTTGGAAATATGCCATAGACGCAATAATATTGTATTATTATATTTTCATAATTAAGAGTTTATATTTCATGATATAACTGTTATGATTCTGGAACGTGCGATTCAGTGAAAAACTCATATGTACGTTTGGAATGATAAAAGGTAAAAGTATAGGTTTCTAGTCTTGCCATTAAGTCTGGCTCAAGTGTTGTTGATGATCATGTTTTTTCGGTCCTAGGATATCGTTAAGTGTAACGATTGTCCTAAAACAATATTGAGAGTATGACAATATTGAGAGTATGATGTTAGAAGAACGATCATATTTAATGAACCTAAACATGGTTGTTATACATTGACATAATATCGTCTAAAATCAATTGTTATAACACGGAGTGTTAGCATGTGTTTTAGTTCCTCGGACCATGAGAGTATCGTAGTCAACCTACTGTACGGTGGATTTTGGGGTTGCTCAATCATCATCTGTAACATGGCGATCACAACGACAACTTACAGGTTCATCGGGAAATTTGACAAGGGACTGGATAGCTGAAAAGTGGTATTTGCTCATCTAACGATGGAGCGATATTCTTATGGCCTTCTCGGGGCGACGGCTTCCAAGAGCACAATCGGCCAGAGCAACGCCATTGAAAATCAAGGAGGGGGGTAACCCACCGTCGGCCCAGAAAGCGCGAATGGCCAGAGCAGGGCAGCTGCCGAGCTAGGTGGTGCGTGCCTTTCCGGTCGCCCAGGGGAATGAATTACCCAGCCGCCGGTCCACCCACGTGCTCACCCGGTCACGCCATCTCCTGCCAAGCCTCTTGGGCAGCGCCTACGCTAGACAAAGACTAGCTCGCCCGAGTATTGTGCCTTCGCCGCCCATCCCGATGGCTCCACGTCCTTGGCTTGGGCGGGCGACATGACTCAAGAGGTGTGCTTGCCTAGGCGTCAGCTAGCGGGAACAGCGACCAGCTGGAGGAACCGCCGTCCTGGGGCGCATCTCGGCGGCCTGCATGTCCGCGAGGAGGTGGACAGTGCGTGATGTCAGAGCCTGCTGTTAGAGCTGCTCCCTTGCAGCCCCTTCTTCCACCTCTAGACTACCTAACGTAGCTCTCAAGAATAAGATAACACAAGAATTTTGGTGTCCGCAGCCTCACACCGCTGGCCTTTTCTCTTCCTATTCTCTTGTGTTAAAGTAAATAGTAGACGCGTGCACACACAGCCAGCGGCCACACCGGCCACTAAACCCACGCACGCACGAGTCAGGGTGGATGACACGAGCGGTCTTTCGGACCGGCTCGTGGCCCGCTCGGTCCTGGCCAGCTCGGGCCTAGCCTGCTCAAAAAATTGGCCGGTCCGAGCTCAGCAATCCGGCCCGACAAAGCTTCGGTCCGGTCCGGGCTTTAACCGAGCCGATCGAGCGGACCGCAGAACGTGGCGGGGGTGTGGCCGGGGCATGGCGAGAGCGTGGTAGGGTGTGGCAGGGGCGCGCCGGGGGCATGGAGGGGGCGTGCCGAGGGCGTGCAGGGGGCAAGTTGAGGGCGTTGCGGGGGCGTGGCGGCCCAGGCATGGCGGGGAGGCTGAAGAAACAGTCACCGTTTATGCCCGCCGCCGCGGTGGCCGTCGTCCGAGCGGCCACTAGATTCGTTAACCCTGGGAACTATGTCCACTGGACGCGTCCCACTCGGATCTGTCGTATGCACCAAATAACGAACACGGCGTGGGAGGTCCTGCATCGCCGCATCGGGCATCGTCTTTTTCATCTCAGTCCACCGGCCGTCGTGCCTAATTCGTCGTCGATGAGCTCGCTCTGGTGATCTTCTTGGCTCCTCTAGGTCCCTCTGGATCTTCCAAAGCTGCCTGACATCTCCACGACTAGCCCTGCTACCTCCAGCGCCCTCCCCGCGTCGCCATGCTCCGGCGTGTGCTCTGTGCTGAACTCCGGCCGGTCCAAACGAACCGCTCGGTCCGGCTCGTGCTTCGTCCCTGCCGGTCCGGTCCCTGGAAACAGGACGGCGACGCTGCTCGGTCCGGTCCGGTCGGGACCGTCGACGGCCGGTCCAAAGGACGGCTCGGTCAGGGACCGGACCGGCCCGGACCATATCTACCTTGACGCACGAGTGTGGACCAAGTTGAACAAAAGCACTATACATGTGCCATAAACGACCAATATTTATGAAGTCCTTCAATACAAGATATATCATGCATAGATCTAGGATAAATGTTTAATTCCACCACAACATGAGGGGCCAACGATGCGTAACAATGCCTACATATATCACCACCACGCAAGGGATGCATTCTCTTCATACTTCACCGAGTTCTTTCAATGTATTTCTCCCACACACCAAATGCTAGAGTAACAATAATTTGAGGGAAGCAGAGAGTTAGCGTAAGAATAGGATACACCGGGATAGGAATACCTAGGATGGACCGAGATCATGGTGCAGTCAGCTATGGAGCAACGTGAACATTTCCTGGTGCACAGGCAGCCAAACACTTGACGATTGACGATTAGCAATTTTGACAAGTTTGTTCACCAGGCTTACAAAATGTCAAGAACCTGCGGCATCCCTTCAGAGACAATCCATAGATCAAGGAAGCGCACGTGTGATGGTCGCTCCGAGCAGCACGATCGGCCAGAGCAACGCGATTGGAAATCAATAAGGGGGGCAACCCGCCGTCAGCCCGGGAGGTGCGAATGTCCAGAGCAGGGCAGCTGCCGAGCTAGGTGGTGCCTCTCCGGTCACCACGGGGAAGGAGTCACCAAGCCTCTTGGGCGGCGCAGATGCTAGAGCTATACATGGGTTGACTCGCCACAGTTCCGACCATTCGTCGCCCGTCCCAACGGCTCTAGGTACTTGGCTTGGGAGTTGCAGTCCAGGAAAGGGATGAGGAGGAGCGCCTTGGCGTTAGCTAGCGAGTGCAGCGACAACGACCAGCGGGAGGAACCATGGTGCTGCGGTGCTCCACATTTGACATTTTTGCACAAACCATGTTTCAACTTATTTCGTCCTGGAAATTAACACACTTGTGCATTGTGCCTCCATGTATATCTATATTTTTCAGATTTTTTTGAAATGTTAAATTATGAAATTTAGTGATTTTTGAATTTTTGAAAAACCGGCCTCCATAGTGCTCGGCCTCAAAAAGGATTTTCGATTATACTGACATATTATAGTCAACCAGAAGAGAACAAAATGAGTTGGCTCACTGAAATTTATGACGACCATGATAAGTATGGACCAAGTTGAACAAAAGCACTTCACATGTACCATAAATGGCCAATATTTATGAAGACCTTCAATACAAAATATCTCATGCATTGATCTAGGATAAATGTTTCGTTCCACCACAACACGAGGGGCCAACGATGGCTAACAATGCCTACATATATCACCACCAAGCAAGGGATGCATTCTCTTCATACTTTACTGAGTCCTTTCAATGCATTTCTCCCATACACCAACTGCTAGAGTAACAATTATTCGAGGGAAGCAGAGAGTTAGCTTATGAATAGGATACACCAGGAGATGAATACCTACGATGGACCCAATTCATGGTGCGGCGAGCTTTGGAGCAACGTGAACATTTTCCGATACCCAGGCAGCCAAACACATGACAATTGGTGATTAGCAGTTGTGACTAGTTTCTGCACCAGCCTTACAAAATGTGAAGACCCGTGCGACATCCAAACGGAGACAACCCACAGATCAACGATGTGGAGGTGTGATGGTCTCCCTGGGCAACACGAACGGGCAGAGCAACTCGATTGGAAATCGAGGAGGGGGGCAACCGCCGTCAGCCCGGGAGGTGCGAATATCCAGAGCAGGGCAGCTGCCGAGCTAGGTGGTGCATCTCCGGTCACCACGGGGAAGGAGTGACCAAGCCGCCGGTCCACACACGTCATCACCCGGCCACGAAATCTGCAGCCAAGAATTTGAGAATTCCTCGCCGCTTCGATCCGAACAAGCAGTGGCGTAGCCACAAGGTGGCCAGGGTGGTCCATCGGATTTGGCTTACCATCAGCCCATATAGAATATTTTCGAGCGTTCGGCCTAGAGAAAAAACATCGCCAACTACGGCAGCCCAGATGATCATTTCCTCTTAGTCGCACAAGGCTAATTAGCTTGTTGATCGTTCTCAATTCCTGATCCTGACTAAACGTACATAGATGCAACTTGTTGTCAGTTTTGACGCTCCTAATTCCTCGTGAATGGCTAGACTTAGCTAGCAGAGACAACACGGCACGGGGCAACGAAAGCGGCCGTCAGCATGCTGCAGGCAGAGGCGGATGGTTTTCCGGCGTCGTGTGGCATCCGGCAAGGGAAGGCAGGGTGTCGGGGGGGGGGGTGCGTTTAAGGCAGGTTGAGCCGCTGAGCAGGAGCACCGACGTTAACACATGTATACCTTTTAAGTTCTCATCTCTTTCAAATTATGTTTTCAGTTTTTGCTTTCATGGTTTGAATAGGCTTCGCCGAGACTGCAAATCTCAACGTTCTTTGCTTTCTGGGTTTCTTTAGATTACAATGCCTGTATTGGAAATTGATTTTCATAGATTCACTCCAATTGAGAGTTTCATTGATTAAAAGATATTATAGAAATGTTGCAAAAAGAATAGGGCCAGAGATGCCGCGTCCTCTTATTGATTTCTGCATTTGATAAATTCTTTATTAGAAAGATAGCATGATGTATTATTGCCAAAAAAGAATGTTTCAATTGGACCACCCTGGATCGAAATCCTAGCTACGCCACTGCGAACAAGGGAAGGTGAGGGGATTCGGGCGGCGCCGACGGAAGAGTGCCAGTTTCAGGATCAGGGAGGAGGAAGGGTTTTTGACTTCGCCGTTTCGACTCTCGAGACTGGGGCAGGATCAATCCCCCCCC
>LR738712.1:760374093-760389953 GCA_902687465.1 Secale cereale
CCCCCCTCCCTGCAGTGAACATGATTCTTCATGGTATTGCCGAACTTGTCTAGAGCAGAACTGTTTTGCTAAGCTAGCATAACGTTTGTGTCTTCACCCTGTTTGGAACTAATAAGTTATCTAAAACACAAATAATATGGGAACTCACAGAAAACATAATGAATGTTTTGTGAATGAGGAAATATTTTTGTTACTTTAATTAATTACAAAAATACTTGCCAAGTACATGCATAGATAGCTGAGAAATGTGTTGCAAATTAATTCAGATGAATTATATAATGGATTCAGGCTTCATATATGGAAGTTCATAAATGAGTTTGAAAATTCGTATTGTGGTGTCTAGGCCAGCTCAGCTCTTTGTCTACGCCAACCTTTCCTCTCAGATGGGCCTTGAGACAATGTGTGGAAGTCCGGGCCAAACCTCTAGTTGGGCTTTCAAGCACATGCCACCTCGGCTCCCGCGGATTTCCTGCAAAGTAGTGTTGAGCAGATTGGGAGAATAGGAGTATACTAGTGAACGGACACACAAGTGCGTTGAGTGACTCACCTCCAAAAGAGGAGACGGAATGGTGTAGCCACCACATCACAATCGCCTTCATTGCTAGCCATCTCTACCTCGGCAATGTCAGTTATCTCTTCCTCCTCCTCCTCCCCTCCCCCTTTTAAATTTTTATTTTTCTTTCACGATCATGCACGATCACACATTTGACTGAACCCTACTTTTTGTTTCTCACCCGTTAACGAATTCCTCATGGATGTGTGTTCCAATTGGTAGTATCATCTGAAGGAGAAGTTTTTTTTTTCGCGGAGCCCTAGCCTCCCGGGTTGCATCTAGCGACTCCGGAGGCCTCCCCGCCGCCACAGAAGAGACTTCCCTATCGACGCCCCACCTCCCTGCCGCCACAGGAGGAGGCCGCCGGGCTGACGGCGGCAGCAGGACGGCCCTAGTACTCGTGTAGCACTTCTTCCTCCCCATCTTGCAGATCCACATAAGGCGTCCCTTCTCCGGCCTCGGCTGCAGGTGGCGGCATCTTTGCCTCGGTTGCGGCGCCGGCTGCTTGCCTCATGCCTCAAGCCTATGGTGCTGCTGCTCACCTGCTCCACAGCGGGTGACGATGGATCTAGTGTCCTTGATCGGTTGGTAGCGGGCATGGTTGTGTTGCTCGGTGGCCCATGGAGGCGTGGGTGTGGCATGGTGTGCATGTGTGGAGAATGACCAGATCTGGCCTTTTCATGTACAACAGCTGAGGCGGCAAGGCGGACGCCATGGTTTGTGGCCGATGGTCTCCAAAGGTGGTCGATGGTTGGCTGCAGCTCTATTCCACTTGGGGCCCTCGGAGCATCGGTGAGATGCAATCTATGGACAATGACTTGACGCAGAGGATATTATTGTATAGCGACGGCGGTCGTCTCTCGACGCATGTAGTTTCTGGGATCGTGGAAAGTGGTGGCGACAACACATAATTGACTTCCATGGTGGTGATTCTCAAGTGCCCGGTCTCGAGCTCTGAGGTGAAAACCTAGGACTGACCCGAGAAGGTTATACCTGGCAATGGCGGTGTACTTGCATCGTAACCTTGTTGATGTCATTGCTCGGATATGCTCGGACCGGTTCTTCAGGGTGAAAACTCAGAATCCGGCCTTCGATGTCCGGATCCGGTGACGGCGATGTTTAACCGTCGCTTCCTCCCTAAAAGCGTTGCTATTGAAGAACACGAACATCATTGTCCTTGTATTGTCATGTAATTGATGGTGCGGATATAGTCCTTGTTGTAGTTTGTCAGGGTTTTTTTTCTCTCGCTTAGGCATAGCTTTGGTCTTATATGACTTTGCTATTTGCCGTCGGGATTTGTGTGTGTTGGTATTGGCCGTGTGTATCCCAGTTATGTAGAGGCTGGGTGTGTATTCATTGTATTTGTATCCACTTGATGCTTTATCTCGAGTTAATAAAATCCACCCTTTATCGGATGTGTGTTCCAATTGGCATCTCTAGAAGTTATTTTTGCAAGCACTCACATCATGGTTGCAGTATGGTAAGATATGTTACATTTTTTTTGGACAAAGGGTGTCTTTTATTGACTTATAATGTAGCATCAAGCGATACAATCGTAACGAGCACCCACCTAGCTTCTGCATAACTAGGATGCACACAACCAACACTACGCACGCACATAAAAATCACATTGGCAGAAGCAAAAGTCATGTAAGACCGAAGCTATGCCTAGGCGAAGAAAAAATAAAAACCAAAGCAGTCGAAAAACCCATCGGTGATGTACAACAACGGCCATAGACATCAATCATCTTTTGGCAACATAAGGACTACGGGAAGTGTTCTCCAGAAGCAACGCGTTCAAGAAGGAAGCGACGCATATACGTTGTAGTCACCAGATCCACCACTGAAGATCAGATCGTGGGTTTCACCCTGGAGATCAAGTCCGAGCAAACTCCAAGCAATGCCTTCAAGAGGGTAACGATGTAAAAACACCACCATTGCCTGGTATAACCATGTAAGGTCAGACCTAGGATTTCATCCAGGAGTTCAAGACCGTGTAATTGAGAAGCACCACCCTATCAAAGGTCCTATGTTATCTTCTCCACTTTCCACGATTCCGACAGCTTGACGAGGGAGGAAGGTCACATGCACATTCAAATCCCAAGTTTGGGATGATCTTGCGTACCCGTGCCGTCCTCACTTACTACCACTAACCATGCAGATGTTGAATTGACGACCACTAGGTCATGTCGAGTTCGTTTGGAGATTGGAACACGAGGCACAAGCTTTGCCCTCCTTAGTGCTTGTGCTTGGAGATTGAAACATAATCTAACCGACTAAGATTCTAGGTCTAGTGGAAATTGAAGTGATTTTCTAAGAAAAATTGGCTAGCTAATGCATTGGTAAGCCAAAAGTGGCAATGGCAATACTTACCAAAAGCTGCCAATTTTATGTGAGGCTGGAATTTTTTTTATAACCAATCAATCACTAACCAATATTTGGCACGAATTTTGGGCATCAAACCAAATATGCTAGAAATGCGTAAGTGTATTTTGACCTGTTACTATGTACTCTGTCCAGTTTTATTGGGCCCCTCGTATTTTGAGTTCGATTTGACCATCTATATGATTAAAAATATAAAGTATATGCTACAAAAAGTATATTGTTGGATTTGTATTAGAAAGAGATTTTCAATGGTATATTTTCCATGACATATAATTTATATTTTATTAGTTTAATTTATGATCAAACTTTGACCCATAATAAGAAGGGAGCCTAATAAACCAGACGGAGGGAATACAATATATGGGTAAGTATTAACCAAGTTGATTAAAAACATGTCACATGCACCATCTTCGATCGTTATTAATGAAGACCTTTAATTCATCAAAATATCTCATGAATTGATACACAATAAAGTTTTCTCTCAACCACAACATGAGTGGCTAACAACGCCTACATATATATACCACCACCAGGCAAGTGACTATCTCCATGCTTCACAGGTCATTTCGATGTACTTCTCCTATATACCAATTGCAAGAACGACAATATGCAAGGCGGTAAACATAATGTAAACTTAAGAATAGGAGACATCGGGCGCGGAATACCTAGACTCGAGTGAATATCTGGTGCTGGTGGCAAACCGAGCAACGTGAACATTCCCGTTTGCACAGGCACCTGGGCTAAACATTTTTTGTAATAGTAAGTAGTAGCCATAACTCAAGATGCATGTAGGGTGGAGTTACCCGCTATGGCGCCCTGCAAGGCAACCCCACCTCGCGTCCCTAGGCTGGCCGCATCGTCTCTAGCAGGCTCAACTGGCCTGTCGGCATTGTCTAGTCGAAACTACTACACGGACGACACTCCCCGCACGATTTACGGAATATTGCTAATCTGAGGGATGGGCTGCACTTAATTCTGTGAATGGGTGGCTGGATGTGCTGCATCGTGGAGGGATCGGCTAAAAACCGTCGTCCGCGTAGCAGCGTTCTTGTCTAGTGGGCATCCTGCATAACTTGTGTTAGCTTTAATCTTGATATTTTGTATCTCCATGTTTATTTTAGTCTTGCATGTAGTTTAGCTTAGGACTGTTCCGGCAAAGTCATGACTGCAGTGAGATGCCATTGCACTGTGTGATGCGGTGTAGTAGTGCCGTGTGACGCGGCAACGTCAGGTGAAGCGTGACGAGCTACATGGCCAAGTTGAGCCGGCTGATCTGCCTGAGTCATCATTTGTTTGTTAGCATGCATAAGTATTCAGTTGTATGGCCGAGTCGTGTGGCTGCTGGAGATATTCCAGGAGTAAGATAGGTCACGAGTGTTGAGTATAATGTTTATTAGGAAAGAAGAGATAGATTAGGATTTGTTATGGCTTGTCTTGTACTTCAAGTAGATCATTGTACTCCTATATATATGCCCACGAGGCTCAAGCAATAGAATAACTATTCCATCAAATCCTCTCTCTCCTTTCTAACATGGTATCTATCGCAAGTCGATCCTAGACACTAGCCGCCACCGCTTCCGCACCCGCGCGCCGCCCCCGGGGCATTCGGCCTCCATGACCGCCGCCGGGGGCCGCGCCGCCCGTACCTAAGGTTCGTCCGCCGGTCGTGTTGACCGGCTGCCCTACAGAGTCTTTTTCCCTAACCCTTTCTCTGGGTTTTCTCTCTCCCGTCGGTCATCTTGATCGACGGTTTCTTTTTGGTTTTTCGATCTAAAATCGGTTTCGTCGCCCACCACCGCCGTCGACCTCACGCGCCTCTACTCCGACTTCGGCAGCGACTGGCCAGCTACTTCACCGACCCAGTGGCCTCGCGCGACGGGCGTCCCGTCAAGGCCGTCGTCACCGCCCTGCTCCGACCGGGACACCTGCATCGCCCATCCGACGGCCTCGCGCCATGCGGCGGCCAATCATTGCCGTCGTTCGCGCGCCGATCAGCCCATCTATCCACACCACCCGCCTTCATCGTGTCTGCACGGTGGCCCTGCGGTCTACCTCACCGGCCTCGTCTCTGACGGCGTCAGGCTCGTCGACTATCATAGCTCGGGCGCCGCTACTATGTTGGTCGCTCGGGCCTCGCTGCCCGGGTGCCGATCGCACGACGTCCCACGCCACTGTACGTCCTCGCCGGCTTCATCTCGGACTCCGCCGCCACCCCGTCTTCACCGAGCGGCGTCCCTGACCTCGCGCGGGGTCGGATTGATCACCCGCCCGCCGTCGCGATCCGCCACATTAACGCCGCGCGACCGACCTGGCCCGTTGGTTGCGCGCGCCTCCGCAGGTCCTGTCAAGATCGTCCCCGAGTTCAGCGCCTCTCCACTGATCGAGCATCGGGCTGCCGCTGCGTCGCCCCGTGGGGCCGTAGCACCGTCGCCCCGTGTTTCTCCTCGCGGCTGCATCGACTCGTGCGCCGCCACTTCGTAGCCCCTTGGGCCGTAGTGCCGCGATACGCAGTCCCCGCCGCCGCCCGAGGCCGTCCCCGCGGTTACACCGACTCGCGAACCGCCGTTGCGTCGCCCCTTCAGGCCGCAGCGTCGCGGCCTGCGGTCCCCTCCTCCGCCCTGAGGTCTTCCCACCGTCGCCCCGACCCGCTTGCCGCCGCTGCGTCGCCCTTCGGGCCGTAGCATCGCGGTCCGCGGTCCACTCCACCGTCACCGCGCATCGACTTCCCGTGGTACGTGCCGCGCCATCTCCCTTGGCGCAGGAACGTCACCGTCCGCGGCATTCTTCGTCATGCTATCAGAGTTCTTCTCCTACTTCGAGCACCGCCGCCGCACTCCTAACCTAGCCGCCACCGCCGTCGCTACCTTCGTAGCCGCCGCCGGCGACCGTCCACCCCCTTCATCTTCGACCAAGCACCAGCCCGTCGCCAGCGTCGCCGTCATCTACCCCGACCACTTCGTCTACTCCGACCACCATTGGTGACATCGGCCCTGCGCCGATGGACGCCGCAATCGTTGTCGAGTTCTTCTCTGCTGGCTCCTCCGACTTCTCCGACATGGCGTACAGCTCGTGCAGGTCCCTCGTCTACGCATGCCCGGTGCTGGCAACAACGATGCGTGCCTTCATCCACGACGCGTCCCCGGGCCTGGCAAGCCTGGTCGGTGCTTCGTCAACTTCGTCTTCGTCCGTCTACGCATGCCCGGTGCTGGCAACACCGGTGCGTGCCTTCATCTACGATGTGTCCCCGGGCTTGGCAAACCCGCCGCGACGCGTCGTCAAAAACATCTTCTTCCCGGTGCACCACTACTTCGACACCACAGCGCCCATGCTAACTCGGCGCCCCTTGCGACCGCGGCTCCATGGTGACTTCCTCGACACCGGCTATCCCGACTCGACATCGACCAGAGCATTCTTCGCACGTCAACCTCGACAACGGCAACACCACCTACGCTCTCGGCTACATCGACAAACGGCACAATGGGCTACCGCCTGCTTGAGCGACCTCGTTGGTTTCCACTCCAGTCACGACTCCGCGATGCGTCGACCGTTCCGACTGTGGGGGGGTGTCCGTTAGCTTGCCTTCGGATTCTTCTCCAGTCTCATCGTCTGCGTCGCTACCATTGTGACTGCGGGGGGATGTTGAGTATAATGTTTATTAGGAAAGAAGAGATAGACTAGGATTTGTTCTGGCTTGTCTTGTACTCCAAGTAGATCATTGTACTCCTATTTTTTTGATAAGCACCTCCTTTATTAATTGGCTACGATAGTAGCATCCGATACAATTAAGGGGATGATAACCGACGGGGGATCATCCATCCATACATCAGGAGAATTGAATCTAGCTAGACTAGCTAATTCATGTGCTACCTTGTTATTCTCTCTAAAACAATGCTCATAAACAATATGACTGAAGTCTAAGGAAATGAAATAACAGTCATCGAAAATCGCACTGGCTACCGAAGCTGAGTATCCTTCTTTGAGTGCTTCAATCACATCCACATTATTCTAATTCACCTCAATTTTGCTGCATCCAGTTGTGCGAGCAAGATTTAGACCAAATCTGATTGCACTTGCCTCAGTAGTAAAAGCATCATAACAAATTCCAAGTTTCCCATTTGCTGCAGCAATAAACCTGCCCTTGTGGTATCTAATGACTGCCCCTACTGAGCCTTCAAGCAAGTCCTGATCAAAACTAGCATCCACATTTAGTTTGACATACCCGGTCCTTGGTCTCATCCAACCACCCAACTGAATTCTTGGCCATGGTGAATTTGCTGCTATAAAGTTCTCTGCCAAGGAACGTACAGCAAGGTTGATCTGTGGCGCCGTTTGTGGATCATCTCCATGTGTAATTTTCCTCCTTTCCCACCACAAGTACCAACAGCATATAGCCACTGTTTCTCTCAATTTTGGCAATCCTAACACATAGATATGATCATCTGGTAGGCTGAGAAGATAATGTAATACAACCTCTCCGCAAGTATCCATCGCCAAACCCCTCTGTATAACATCCCACACTCCAAGCAGGTTCCAAACCTGAGTCGCAACTGCAGATTCAAAAAGAAGGTGACGGATGCTTTCCGGGCCTTTGTTGCATACGGGACAATTTGGTTTGATTTTGATATGTCTATCAGCCAGAATTGCGCGGCATGGAACAACACTAAGAAGTGCTCTCCACACAAAATGTTTTACCTTTGCTGGACAGCGCAAGCTCCACACCGAGTCCCATATAGGTGTTGGCGAGGAAGAACTCGCTCCGCCTTGCAGATTGCGCCCAAACTTTGACTCCCAGATGGCGTGATATGCTGATCTTACTGTAAACGCACCTGTTTTAGTGAAACTCCAAGCTAAGAAGTCTGTCATTTCATATATTGGTAATGGAATTGCAAGAATTCTCTGAGCATCTACACTGCAAAAAGATTGGTATATCAGCCCCGAATCCCAGTCACCTGTCACTGGGTCTATAAGCTCTGACACTCGAGAGAGGAGGTGGTTCCCTCTCTCAGAGATTACTTTCCTTGTAGGAGAGTTTGGGATTCAACAATCTTCCCAAATTTTTATTTTTTGACCATCTCCCACCCTCCAAATATGTCCATGCTTCAAGGTTTCTACACCTGCCATTATACTTTGCCATGTATAGGAGGCTTTCTTTTTCAGAGTAGCATCCATAAGATCCTTATCAGGGTAGTATTTTGCTTTGAGAATCTGTGCACAAAGGGATTCGGGATTGTCAATAAGTCTCCATGCTTGTTTAGCCAGTAAAGCCAAATTGAAGCAATGAATGTCTCTGAACCCCATACCTCCTCTACTCTTTGGTATGCACATCTTCCACCAGGCAAACCAGTGCATTTTCTTATGTGATGCATCATCGCCCCACCAGTAACGAGAGATCGCATCTGTAATTCCTTTACAAATTTTCTTTGGAATTTTGAATACCGACATCGCGTACGTTGGTATAGCTTGTGCAATAGATTTGATTAGCACTTCCTTACCTCCCGAAGACAGGCACTTTTCCTTCCACCCTGTAAGTTTCACAATTAACCGATCAATCAAGTATTGAAAGTTGTCTGATTTATCCAGTCCTAGGGTAGTGGGTAATCCCAAATCTGTGTCGTTCAGACCCTCCGTCATAATATTCAGAGTAGTGCACACCTGAGTCTTGGTGTTTATATCTGTACTAGGGCTGAAAAAAATGCTAGACTTATCCAAACTCACCAATTGGCCGGAAGTCCCACACTAAGCATCCAGGACAGATTTTAAGCATATTGCATTCGGAACATTTGCTCTCATAAGGATTAAGGAGTCGTCTGCAAACAAGAGATTTGTAACAGAGGGCGCATCTCGACACACCTGAACCCCCACAATTCCGCCTGATTGCTCTGCATGATCAAGAAGTGCCGACAGACCCTCCGTAACCAATAAGAATAAGTAGGGTGATAGAGGGTCACCTTGGCGGAGACCCCCCGATGGTTTGATTGTATATGTTTCAACCGAGTTGTACCTCACTCTGTATTCCACCGACGATACACATGCCATAATCATTCGGACCCAATCAGCTATAAATCCCAGTTTTAGAAGCATTGCCTCCAAGAAGACCCATTCTACACGATCATAGGCCTTGTGCATATCTAATTTAACTGCACACCATCCCTTTTTCTTCTGTTTAATTGCGTGGAGACTCTCATAAGCTATCAAGACATTATCCGTGATTAGTCTCCCCGGAACAAAGGCACTTTGTGTGGGGCTAATGATTTCAGGAAGCAAACCTTTTAGTCTCATAGCAATCATCTTTGAGATAACTTTATAGACCACATTGTACGAACTAATGGGTCTAAACTGCGTGACTTGCTCAGGAGTATTCACCTTTGGGATCATCACAATAGTAGTTTCATTCCATCCCGATGGGATCTCCTGTGATTCAATTGCTCCCAGAACTTCCATAACAAGATCATCACCTAACATTGGCCAAAATCTCTTGTAAAAAGCTGCATGTAGCCCGTCAGGTCCTGGGGCTTTAAAGTCTCCGATCGAGAACAAAGCTTTCCTAACCTCTTCTGCCGTGTAGGGGGCCATAAGAGTTTCATTCATAGCAGCAGTAACGCGAGGTTGTACCTTCGACAACACGTTGAGGTCCGGCTGCTGAACCTGTGCTGTAAACGGAACTGAGAAATATTCTGAGATAATTTTATTAATATCCTCCTCTTTTTCCTTCCATACTCCAATGTCATCCAACAATCTCTTGATGCAATTCCTCTTCTTGCGTGCCGCAACCGCTCTGTGAAAGAAAGTTGTATTACGGTCCCCGTGAAGCAACCAGTTTGCCCTTCCACGTTGGAGCCAAGTTAACTCTTCTTGGTCCAGTAGATTTTCAATTAGGACTTGGATATCTTTCATTTTCTGCCTATTGTCAGGACTATTCGTTCCCCTTCTTAATTTCTCCAGATCTTTCTTTAACTTATTTATTCTCTTCTTAGGGCTCTTCAGGGTCTCACGATCCCACAAATGCAAATCCTTCAATACCGCCTTGGTCCGATTCGCAAGGGACGGGCCTAGTCTAGCTATCTTGGCTCGTCCCCAACCAGTCTTTACAATCTCATTCACTGTCCCTTCTTCCAACCATCGTGCTTCGAACATTCTTTTCCGGGTCTGCTGCTGCTGCATCAACATTGGTTTGAAATACTCCGTATCGAGCAAAATAGGCCTATGGTCAGAGTGGGTATGGTGTTCGTGTACCAGACCCGCAAAAGGGAATTTCTCTGCCCACATCTCATTACATGGAGCCCTGTCAAGTCGCTCTCTGATCGGTCCACGACTCCAAGTAAATGTATCCCCTATCACCATCACTTCATGTAACCCACAGTCGTCAATGCAGTCTCTAAAATCCCGCATATAGTGATCAGGCCGGTTATTACCACCTTCCTTCTCAGTCATGTTGGTTATTTCATTAAAATCGCCCAGGATCATCCATGGCCCAGAATTGTTTGCATGAATATCTCTTAGGTACTTCCATGAGAGATACTTTCTCTCCCAGCTCGGTTCTCCATAGAACCCTGTAATACGCCAAGATGGTGAGTTTCCATCCATCACTATGCCATCTATAACATTATCCGAGGAGTAATTCAGAATCACTTCATTTGATAAATTATAATAGAGTACAAGCCCACCAGCACGTCCATCACTAGCCACTAAATGGAAGCGATCGAACTCTAACTTAACCCTTAAAATTTCTACCTTGTCATTATTTAGATGTGATTCCGACAGAAAGACCACATCTGCTCTCATCCGCCCTTGGAGATCCAAGAGCTCTCGAATTGCCGCAGGAGAGAGCATCCCACGGCAATTCCACGCTAGGGTTTTCATTGGTCCCGGCGATCTCCCGACTGGAGGTCGCCGATGTATTTGAAGAAGTTGCCATTACTGAGCCCCCAACGCCAGTACCATCATTAATCGCTTGTCCCTTGCCTTCCTCCACATGTTTGTATCTCTTATGTTGTTTGCGATGGGAGACGTAAACTGGGGGTAGTGGGGGTACAGATAGTTGGGTCTTCGCCACCACCATTGCCAATGGGTTTGTCCCATCGACCCCCTCTCCAGAGTTAAGTTCACTTCGCCCTGCCGAGAAAGAACTTGAACTATTTTCAACAGAGAGACGCTTATTTGGCTACATACTATCCTTTCCTGACCCTGAGACATTCACTTGTCCAGCAACATCAACCTCAGCAGTTCCCTTCTCAGTTTCCATTCTCCCCCCAGTATTCACCTGAGTCTGGTTTTGCGCGTTAAAGCGCCAGCTCTGATTGGGGTTATACGTGGTTCTCCCCCTTCCTCTGCCTCCTGCCATGCCTCTTGTAGCACGACCTCTCTGGGGTCCCGCCACACCACGGCCATCATGTCCGGCTCTGAAAGCATCAGCTAGCACAAACTCCCCCCATTCAAAAGTTGATACATCATGCTCTCCATCCCCACACTCTTCATACCAGTGACCAAATTCGCCACACTTGAAATAGAAAGTGGGTAGCTTTTCATACTTAACTTGATAGCGCACTCTTTCATTCCCCTTCTTCCCTGTCACAAACCGCTTTATCTTGGCATTGATGTCAATACTAACTTTAACGTGGACAAATTCCCCGAAGAAACCGGCTGGTAACCTTAACTGGATCTCCTCCACTTCACCAATGCGTGAAGCCATACCTCGAACTGCCGGTTCAATTAAAAAGTTATTTGGGAGGCTATGAATCTGCGCCCACACTGTGAGTTTGTCCAATTGAATTGACTCAGGGTTTTTAAATCCATCATACTCCTTCATGATGACTGCCTGTCCCTTGAATAACCATGGTCCTTCAAGCATTGCCTTGTTCCAATCTGCTAAACACCCGAATTGCGCGGTGAAAAGGTTCTCATTGATCCTCCTCCAACTCACAGTTTTTGCTGGGTTCCACGCCGCTCGCATATCTCCGTAGAGCGTGCTTGGGCTGAAAGTTTTTGGGGTATGAACCCTAGCAATCGCTAGCCACTTAGCTGCAGACATCATATCAGGGAGCTCCTCTTCCCAGACGAAGTCGTCATCCTCTTCTTCCTGTAAATTCAGCCGAGCCAAGAGATCTTCTGTACTCTCCTTCGTCCCCTTCCTCTGCGAACCAGGCGCCTCGTCCTCCATGGTCGCTGAAACCGAACGCGATGCGCAAATCCTAGTGTATTCCTGTCCCAAAAACACCCCAGATCCCTCGTATCCAAGGCCGCGGGAGCAGCCCGAGTGAGAGGAGGGTCAGCGGGAGAGGATCCGTCCGGGAGAGAGGGAAATTCCGGACGTAGTGCGTTACTGCATGGACGTAGATCATTGTACTCATATATATATGCCCACGAGGCTCAAGCAATACAACAACTATTCCACCAAATCCTCTCTCCTTTCTAACAATGGGTAGTGCGTTACTGCATGCATGTGTTAGTGGGAGTTTGTTGCCGAGAGTAGCGGCTGGTTAGTGCGTGCGTTTGTGTACTTAAACAGTTGTTGGCATATTTGTTCAGCAGTCAAGAGAAATAGAGAGAAGAAAAGGCCGGCTGTGTGATACAGCGGCACCAAACACCTGTGTCTTTTTTCTGTTCATGTGAGAGCTACGTGAGGTAGAAGAAGAGTAAGAGGAGCAGAGAGAGTCAGCTCCAACAACTTGCGTTACGACAACATATCTACCTCTCTTGCTATAGCGGGAGTGCTCACAACAGAGCCGTCTGCCGGAGCTAACCCTTAGAACTTGATCAGCGATACCTGATGATGTTGTCGACGGTGGTGGCGTGAACTTGACCCAACTCCTCGGATGCGCGCAGTGACTAGATGATGCTGTCAACGGTGGTGGCGTGAACCTGCACATGCTTTAGCAAGTACATATCCTTTTTCCAGTACTGCTACACTGCATGCTTTAGTGTTACTCTCAAGTTAGTGTTGCATGTGCAGTGTCAGTTTTCAGCAAACATCCGAGCCAGTTTAGACTCCATGTGCACTACAGATACAAATACCAGTTACTTTGCATTTACCTTAGAGAGGGGAAAAACCATGGATTGTTGTTCCTGCCTCGTTTTCATTTTCATTTTGTTATAACGTACCAAAAACACACCGTTTGTTTCTCTCAGTGAAAATTCAGTGGTACCCTTGCTGATGAAACTAAAGGACTGACGAAAATAATTTGGTTTACAGAATTTGGACAGCTGGGCATATAGAGAATCTGGTTTAGAGAGTAGGCGAGACCACTACTTAGATAAAATAACTGGGTTAAAACCATAGTTTTAAATAGCGCGCTAAGCCTCTTAGCGGCGGACCTCTTCTAAACGCTATAGCGCGCTATTTAAAATGTTTGTTCATTTGTTTGGACCAATGTCTCTTAGCTCAAGACTTTTTGTAAATGCTATAGTGTGCTATAGCAAAGCTATTCCAGATCTTTGAAACCCCATTCCTCCTTGTTTTTCTTGAAATGCATATCGTCCACCACGCAAAACTATTCATACTAGTCGTCAACCCGTGCTGCAATTAGGGGGTCATGCAACAATAGAAGTACCAATGTCATATCGATATTTCATTGTACTTTAAATTATATGGAATTATGAACTCTAAAATTAGTATTGAAAACATGCAAAAAAAATCTTAGCATGGAAAAGTTTCATAAGAAATATTGCCAAAGAGACGTTGTATTATTGAGTGCAATGCTTACGGTGTTGGAAACCTTGTGGAAACAGGTAAATACATCTTGGATCAAGATACATCTGGTTCTATCAGCCATAGAAAAATGTGGTCTATTTCTATTTATAACGATTTCTGTCCGATGCGGTTTACTCGTCGATTTTGGTGTCGCGAAAAACAGAGTGTCCGCGTTTTTGTAATTTCAAAACTGCTCTAAACCCGTAATGAATTAGAGGGAGTGTTCTACATGAAAAAGTAGCATCTCGGCGATATCTTTCCAACCATGTATCGTTCGGATCATTTCGACCAGCGGTTTGTAAAAATTTCGTGAAAACGGCCGCTGCCTCTCGTAGTCAGCCTCACGATTTTCAAAATTAAGTAAAAACCGTAAGGAATCTCAAAAACATTTCAACATATGAAAGTTGCGCCTCGTTCGTAGCTTTCCAATGGCGTATCGCACGCCTCGTTTCGACAAACGATAAAAAAACTGAAGCTAAACAGTACCGAAAATTGCAAAAAATTCGAAAAAACATAATTCCGCAATATGTTAAATTCAAAACTGCTCTTAAACTGTAGCGAATTAGAAAAAATAATAGACATGAAAAATATGCGCCTCAACGATACCTTTCCAACGGCGTATCATTTGATTCATTCCGGCGAGCGGTTTTGAAGAAAACATGAAAAAACGCTCGCTGTCATTCGTTATGAGCCGCACGATTTTCGAAACTGCTCTTAAACTGTGATGAATTTTGAAAAGTGTTCAACATGGCGAAGTTGCGTCTACTCCTTAGCTTTTCAACGGTATATTACACACATAATTCCGATAAACGGTTAAAAAACTAGAGCGAAAAAGTACACAAAAAACAACACGTATAGTTTTTTCGAAACGAAGTTCACCTTTCGTTGTGTTGCAGTAAGAGTGCAGTGCCCTTGCATTGTGCGTGCAGTGCGAAAGTGTTATGAGAATATTATTCTCATAATGTTACGAGAATAGACCGGCTATATATATGCACACGAGGCTCAAGCAATACATCATCTATTCAACCAATTCTTTCTCACCCTTCTAATATGGTATCAGCCTAACCGATCAAACTCTAGCCGTCGCACGCCCGTCGTCCAGGGCCGCGCCGCCCGTGCCTAGGGTTCGTTCGCGGTCGTATTGACAGGCTGCCCTATAGAGTCTTTTTCCCGAGCCCTTGCTCCAGGTTTTTCTCTCTCCCGCTGGCCACCTTAGTCAGCGTTTTTCTTTTTGTTTTTTTGATCTAAAAAGATTCGGTTGTGTCGCCCACCGCCGCTGTCGACCGCCGCATGCCTCTACTTCGACCCTGGCGCGACCAGCCGTCCTCTCCTACGACCCAGTGGCCATGCGTGACACGGCGGCACGTTAGGGCCAGCAGCCATCCGCGCGTCGGCCCGCCCGCCGCCCTGCGCCGGCCATCATCGCCATGTCCAGGAGTTCAGCACGCCCCACCACCGATTGAGGGACGGGCTGCCGTAGCGTCGCCGCCCTATGGTTCTCCCAGTAGCTGCACCGATACGCGCCATCGCTGCGTCACCCCTTCAGGCCGTAGCATCGCAGCACGTGGTCCCCGCTGCCGCCCGGAGGCCATTCCCGAGGTTGCACCAACCCGCGTGTTGCCACTGCATCGCACCTTTGGGCCGTACTGCAGCGACCCGCGGTCAACCGTCGCCCCGTGGCCGTCCGCTCCCGGCCGTCCCCGAGGCTGCACCGATCCTCGCGCTGCCGCTGCGTTGCCCTGACGGGCCGTAGCGAGCATGGCACACGGTCCCTGCAACCGCCCTGAGGTCTTCCCCGCCATCGCCTTGACCCGCGTGTTGTCGCTGTGTCGCCCCTTCAGGCCGTAGCATCGCGACGCGCAGTCCACTCCGCCGTACCCGCGCGTCGACTTCTACGTGGTATTGGTCGCGCCACCTCCCTAGGCGCGGGAACGCCACCGTCCTCACCGGTCCTTGTCACGCCTACTTCGAGCACTATCGCCGCGCTTCGGACCTAGCCGCCGCCGCCACCTCCTCAGGCCGCCGCCGGTGCTCTTCTTCGCGGTCCACAGCGACTACCTCGACAGCGCCCACCCCGACTCGACATCGACCACGGCGTCCCTCGCACGGCTACCTCAACATCGGCTACACCACCCTATGCTCTCGGCTATATCGACATCGACACAAAGGGCTACAACCTTGCGTGAGCAACCTCGTCGGTTTTCACTCCAGCCACGACTTCGCGATGCATCGACG
>LR738712.1:760391232-760415517 GCA_902687465.1 Secale cereale
CGACGCAGTGAACTTGATTCTTCATGGTATTGCCGAACTTGAGTAGAGCAGAACTGTTTTGTTAAGCTAGCATAACGTTTGTATGTTACCCCTGTTTGGAACTAATATGTTATCTAAAACACTATCGCAAAAAAAAGTTATCTAAAACACAAATAGTATGGGAACTCACAGAAAACATAATGAATGTTTTGTGAATGAGGAAATATTTTTGCTACTTTAATTAATTTCAAAAAATACTTGCCAAGTACATGCATAGATAGCTGAGAAATGTGTTGCAAATTAATGCAGATGAATTATATAATGGATTGAGGCTTGATATATGTATGGAAGTTCATACATGAGTTTGAAAAAAATTGTATTGTGGTGTCTAGGCCAGCTCTTTGTCTACGCCAACCTTTCCTCTCAGATGGGCCTTGAGACAATGTGCGGAAGCCCGGGCCTACCTATAGTTGGGCTTTCAAGCACATGCCACCTCGGCTCCCGTGGATTTCCTGCAAAGTAGTGTTGAGCAGATTGGGAGAATAGGAGTATACTAGTGAACTGACACACAAGTGCGTCGAGTGACTCACCTCCAAAAGAGGAGAGGGAATGGTGGAGCCACCACATCACAATCGCCTTCATTACTAGCCATCTCTACCTCGGCAATGTCAGTTATCTCCTCCTCCTCCTCCACCCCTCCCCCGTTTATATATTTATTTCTCTTTCACGATCATGCACGATCACACATTTGACTGAACCCTACATTTTGCTTCTCACCGGTTAACGAATTCCTCATGCATGTGTGTTCCAATTGGTAGTATCATCTGAAGGAGAAGTTTTTTTTTTCGCGTAGCCCTAGCCTCCCGGGTTGCATCTAGCGACTCCGGAGGCCTCCCCGCCGCCACAGAACAGACTTCCCTATCGACGCTCCACCCCCCTGCCGCCGCCGGAGGAGGCCGCCGGGCTGACGGCGGCGGCAGGACGGCCCGCGTACTCGTGTCCCACTCTTTCCTCCCCATCTTGCAGATCCACATAAGGCGTCTCATCTCCGGCCTCGGCTGTAGGTGGCGGCATCTTTGCCTCGGTTGCGGTGGCGGCTGCTTGCCTCATGCCTCAAGCCTACGGTGCTACTGCTCACCTGCTCCACACCGGGTCACGATGGATCTAGTGTCCTGGATCGGTTGGTAGCGGGCATGGTTGTGTTGGTCGGTGGCCCATGGAGGCGTGGTTGTGGCATGGTGTGCACGTGTGGAGAATGACCAGATCTGGCCTCCTCATGTACAACAGCTGCGGCGGCAAGGCGGACGCCATGGTTTGTGGCCGATGGTCTCCAAAGGGGGTCGATGGCTGACTGCAGCTCTATTCCACTTGGGGCCCTTGGAGCATGGGTGAGATGCAATCTATGGACAATGACTTGACGCAGAGGATATTATTGTACAGCGACGCGGTCGTCTCTCGACGCATGTAGCTGCTGGGATCGTGGAAAGTGGTGGCGACAATACATAACTGACTTCGATGGTGGTGCTTCTCATGTGCCCGGTCTCGAGCTCCGAGGTGAAAACCTAGGACCGACCCGAGAAGGTTATACCTGGCAATGGTGGTGTACTTGCATCGTAACCTTGTTGAAGGCATTGCTCGGATATGCTCGGATTGGTTCTTCAGGGTGATAGCTTAGAATCTGGCCTTCGATGTCTGGATCCGGTGACGGCGATGTTTGAGCGTCGCTTCCTTCCTAAAGGCGTTGCTATTGAAGAACACGAACATCATTGTCCTTGTATTGTCATGTAATTGTTGGTGCGGATATAGTCCTTGTTGTAGTTTGTCAGGGTTTTTTCTCTCTCACTTAGACGTAGCTTTGGTCTTATATGATTTTGCTATTTGTTGTCAGGATTTGTGTGTGTTGGTGTTGGCCGTGTGTATCCTAGTTATGCAGAGGCTGGGTGTGTACTCATTGTATTTTTATCCACTTGATGCTTCATCTTGAGTCAATAAAATCCACCCTTTATCGGATCTGCGTTCCAATTGGCATCTCTAGAAGTTATTTTTGCAAGCGCTCACATCATGGTTGCAGTATGGTAAGATCTGTCAAATTTTTTTCCGACAAAGGGTGTTTTTAATTGACTTATAATGTAGCATCAAGCCATACAATCATAATGAGCACCCACCTGGCCTCTGCATAACTAGGATGCACACAGCCAACACTACGCACGCACATAAAAATCACATTGGCAGAAGCCAAGTCATGTAAGACCGAAGCTATGCCTAGGCGAAGAAAATTAAAAACCGAAGCAGTCAAAACAGCGATCGGTGATGTACAACAACAGCTATAGACATCAATCATCTTTTGGCAACATAAGGACCACGAGAAGGGTTCTCGAGAAGCAATGCCTTCAAGAAGGAAGCGACGCATATACGTCGTAGTTACCAGATCCACCACTGAAGGTCAGATCGTGGGATTCACCCTGGAGATCAAGTCCGAGCAAAGTCCAAGCAATGCCTTCAAGAGGGTAACGATGTAAAAACACCACCATTGCCTGGTATAACCATGTAAGGTCAGACCTCGGATTTCATCCAGGAGTTCAAGACCGTGTACTTGAGAAGCACCACCCTATCGAAAGTCATCCTATGTTATCTTCTCCACTTTCCACGATTCCGACAGCTTGACGAGGGAGGAAGGTCACAGGCACATTCAAATCCCGATTTTGGGATGATCTTGCGTACCCGTGCCGTCCTCACTTACTACCACTACCCATGCAGATGTTGAATTGACGACCACTAGGTCATGTCGAATTGGTTTGGAGATTGGAACACGAGGCACAAGCTTTGCCCTCCTAAGTGCTTGTGCTTGGAGATTGGAACATAATCTAACCGACTTAGATTCTAGGTCTAATGGAAATTGAAGTGATTTTCTAAGAAAATTTGGCTAGCTAATGCATTGGTAAGCCAAAAGTGGCAATGGCAATACTTACCAAAATTTGCCCATTTTATGTGAGGTTGGAAAAAAAAACTGTAACCAATCAATCGCTAACCAATATTTGGCACAAATTTTGGGCATCAAACCAAATATGCTAGAAATGTGTAAATGTATTTTGACCTGTTACTATGTACTCTGTCGAGTTTTATTGGGCCCCTCGTATTTTGAGTTGGATTTGACTATCTATATGATTAAAAATATATAAAGTATATGCTACAAAAAGTGTATTGTTGGATTTGTATTCGAAAGAGATTTTCAATTGTATATTTTCCATGACATATAATTTATATTTTATTAGTTTAATTTGTGATCAAACTTTGACCCACAATAAGAAGGGAGCCTAATAAACCAGACGGAGGGAATATAATATATGGGTAAGTATTAACCAAGTTGATTAAAAACATGTCACATGTACCATATTCGATCGTTATTTATGAAGACCTTTAATTCCTCTAAATATCTCATGAATGGATACACAGTAAAGTTTTCTCTCCACCTCAACATGACTGGCTAACAACGCCTACATATATACCACCACCAAGCAAGTGCACTATCTCCATGCTTCACAGGTCATTTCGATGTACTTCTCCTAATGTACCAATTGCAAGAGCAACAATATGCAAGGTTGTAAACATAATGTTATATTAAGAATAGGAGACATCGGGCACGGAATACCTAGACTCAAGTGAATATCTGGTGCTCGTGGCAACCGAGCAACGTGAACATTGCCGTTTGCACAGGCACCTAGGCTAAACATTTTTTGTAATAGTAAGTAGTAGTCATAACTCAAGATGCAAGCAGGGTGGAATTACCCGCTATGGCGCCCTGCAAGGCAACCTCACCGAGCGTCCCTGGGCTGGCCGCATCGTCTGTAGGGGGCTCAACTGGCCAGTCGGCATTGTCTAGTGGGCATCCTGCATAACTTGCGTTATGACAACATATCTACCTCTCTTCCTATAAGGGGACTGCTCACAACAGAGCCGTCAGCTGGAGCTAACCCTTAGAACTTGCTCAGCGCTACCTGATGATGTTGTCGACGGTGGTGGCGTGAACTTGACCCAGCTCGTCGCATACGCACAGTGACTAGATGATGCTGTCAACGGTGGTGGCGTGAACCTGCACATGCTTTAGCGTTACTCTCAAGTCATTGTTGCATGTGCAGTGTCAGTTTTCAGCAAACAACCGAGCCAGTTTAGACTCCTTGTCCACTACAGATACAAATACCTGTTACTTCGTACTCCCTCCGTCCGAAAATACTTGTCATCAAAATGGACAAAAAGAGATGTATCTAGAACTAAAATACATCTACATACATCCCCTTTTATTCATTTTGATGACAAGTATTTCCAGACGGAGGGAGTACGTATTTATTTTGGAGAGGGGAAAAACATGGATTGTTGTTGTCTCGTTTTCATTTTGGTTTTGTTATAACGTACCAAAAACACACGGTTTGTTTCTCTTAGTGAAAATTCAGCGGTACCCTTGCTGATGAAACTAAAGGACTGCCGAAAATAATTTGGTGTACAGAATTTGGACAGCTGGGCATATAGAGAATCTGGTTTAGAGAGTAGGCAATGTTGGAATTAACCACGAAGTCCAGTCCGGCTCGGGCTTGGAACCATCACCGAGTAGGTTTTGGTATTAGCTAGCCTAGGTGCTATTTATGTACTTTGTAACCTGCCCCTGTAATTGTATCAACCCAAACAGATCAAAGCAATATACGATAACCAGGAACGACACGTTCCTGTCGCTATCAAATCGTTGTGCCTCGTGTTCGCGTGCGTTTCGATCTAGCAAACCGGCGACTCGTACGTGTACGTGTACGTGCGTTGTGGCCGGCGGAGGAATCGATTCAGCTGCTTGCTGATCGATAGTTAGCAAGCTTTGTACGTGTGTCTTCTCAGCCAAAGCAGACGTCCGGCTAGCACAGCTAGCGATTGCTGCGTACGTAGGTGCACCGGCGGAAAGTACTCGTCCGGAGCGATGTCCGACGCGGGCCTATGGCCATCAATTGGTATCAGAGCTTTGGTGTATTGACGTGATTTTCGGAAAGCAATCGAAAGATCATGTCGAACACAGGCAAGGATGCCCGTGATGATGGTGATGACGATGGCGATGATCTCCCCTTCCGGGAGGTGATCTCCCCGGCGGAATCTGCCCGCCGAAGATGCCCTTTTCTTCTATGTAGGTTTCCGCCTCGAAGCGGCGGCGGAACTCCGTAAAAAGTCCCGTGCCTAGGGTTTTCGGAGGACGGGGAACATATATGCAAAAGGGGGTGACCAGAGGTGGGCCAGGGGCTCCAGGCGCCCCCCCGGCGCGGCCAGGGGGGGCGCGCCCCCAGGCCGCCTGGGCACCCTGTGGGCCCCCTCTGACTCCCCTTTTGCGTGTCTTCGTTATTCTTCTGAAAAACACGTCCCGTCAATTTTCAGGTAATTTGAAGGTGTTCTTCTTCAGCAACTCAGTATCCACTTTTTCCTGCTGAATCCTGCGTCTGCTGTTTCGGCATCGGAAAGTTGCAAACTGTGTAAAATAGACCAAAACAACATAAGAACATCATCATAACTTGAAATATATCAATGAATAAGGATAAATTATAACACAAAATAGTGATGCATTTTGGACGTATCACCATGCCGGAGAGCGAGCCCCCTGATGTGCGCGCAGGGGTGCGTGGCGTGTTGTAGTTCATCGGTGTGCCGCGGTCGATATCGTGGACACCAGGGTCCGAGGTGTATACCACGGTGAATGTGGTCGACGCAGAGTACGCCTCGGCCGCGCCAGGGACGCGCCACGCCCACGGCATGCTTTCTTCGAACACCACGTCCCTTGACACCTGCACCTTCTTCGTCGATGGGTTGTAGACGCGATAAGCCTTGGAGCCTTCTTCATACCCGACGAAAACCATCGGCGTCGAGCGATCGCTGAGCTTGGTGATGCCGGGGCCGACGTGCTTGACATGTACCGTGCACCCAAACGTGTGCAGGTGTTGCACGGCAGGCTTACGGCCGTGCCACACCTCATAGGGCGTGACACCATCCAGGCTTCGGGTGGGAGCGCGATTGAGCACGTACACCGCGGTCCTCACCGCCTCGGCCTAAAAGAACGTCGGCATCTCCATGGTCTTCAGCATGCATCTCGCCGTCTCCACCACTGATTGGTTGCGCCGCTCGACCACCCCGTTTTGCTGCGGCGAGTATGGAGCGGCCGTGTAGTGCTTGATGCCCAGCTCCTCACAGTATGCTTTGAACTCTCTAGAGTTAAACTCGCTGCCGCCGTCCGACCGGAACGCGCGCAGCTTGCAGTTGCCGCTTGCCTCGGCCTGCGCCTGCACCTTCTTGAAGCGCTGGAAGGCTTCGTCTTTCGTTCTCAACGGCTCTAGCCACATGTAGCGACTATAGTCATCCACTATCAGAAGGAAATACTTGTTACCTCCTAGCGTGGTCGGCTTGATCGGGCCGCAGAGATCAGTGTGCACGAGCTCCAGTCCGTGCTCTGCACGGTACTCCGACGACTGTGGGAACGGTGCGCGATGCTGCTTCCCAAGAGCGCACCCATCGCAGTACTGCTCGACTCGGTCGATTACGGGCATGCCGCGCACCATCTGCTTCATGGACATAGCTCGAAGTGCGCGGAAGTGCAGATGACCCATACGACCATGCCAGCGCCAGGTCGGGTCGTCCCCTTGTGCCAACAGGTAGGCCGGCGCGTCCATGGTAAGGACTCCAGTGTACAGGCGATTTCCCGATCGCCTGATGCTTGCCAGGGTGCGCCACGCGGGGTCTCTGATGACCATGAGTCCGTCTTGGATGCTGATGACGCAGCCTGCCACGTCTAGCTGTCCGACAGAGACAATGTTCGTGCGGAGGCTCGGTATGAAGAAGATGCCTGCGAGCGTGCGCTGGTCACCACCCTGGCAGCGAAACACCACTGTGCCGCGCCCACGAATGGCCACGACCGAGCCGTCCCCGAACCTCACCGTCCGTGCACGGTCTCGTCGAGGGACGCGAAGACGCGCCTGTCTCCCGTCATATGGCTGCTGGCTCCCGTGTCAAAGAACCACACGCCGTCCGGGGAGGGCACGGGCATGACTTTCTCCTCGTTGAGGTACACCACTTGAGGTGCCATGTGATGCGGTGCGTCAACAGAGGTGACCACGGCCATGTAGAGGCCCTGATCAAGCTCGGGCTGGGCTTCAGCGATGTTGGCCTGCTCGTGCTTGCCCTTCTGCTCCTGCTCGCGGAGCCATGTCCGGCACTCCTTCTTCCAGTGCCCGGGGATGCCGCAGTGGTGACACTTCCCTTTCTTCTTCTTGCCGCCGGAGCCGCCCACGACCGTGCTCCCCGACGCACCCTTGCTGCCGCCATGGGTCTTTGCCTTGGCGGGTGATTTGCTCTTGCCGGTGTTGCTGCCGCCGCCTGACGATGAACCATCAGCGCCGCCCACTTTTTCGCGGGCCAACCACTCCTCATGGGTGAGCAAGAGGCGCCCGGTGATCTGCGCCCCGTCGTCGAGATCATAGTGATCCTCACACGCGGAGAAGCGGCCAACGAGTTCCTCAATGGACATGGCCTTCAGATCGAGAAGAGACTCAATCGCCATGGCCATTGGGCGGTAACGGCGCGGCACCACCCGAAGAAACTTCTAAACAGCCTTGTGCTCAGTGACGGGGTCGCCGTACAACTCCAGATCGGCGACGAGAGCGGAGAGCCGTAGCCCGAAGTCCTTGACGGACTCATCGTCCTTGAAACGGAGATCCTCGAACTCCCGCCGGCGCACCTGCGCCTTGGCCTCGCGGATGCGCTCACTGCCCATCCGCATCGTCTTGATGGTCTCCCACGCTGTCTTCGCCGTGTCATTAGCGGCCAGCACACGCAGCATCGGTCGCCAGTGAGAAGAATCTGCAGCGCGCGTCGGTCGTCGTTCTCATCGGCGGCGGCGTCGGTCACCGCGGACCAAACGAGAGCCACCTGCAGTTTGACCTGCATCACCAACGCCCACACCTGATACTTAGTGCGCGTGAGCATCATGCATGTCGCCGACTCCTCTCACACGACGCGCTCCACCACCCGAAACTCGCCGCTGCCACGGATCAAACACCGCCGGCCACCGGAGTAGGATCAAACACCTCGCTCTGATGCCAATTGTCGTTGCCGATCGGACGTGAGGAAGAAAGAAGAGGGATCTGCGTACAAGGATGAACACTCGAGAGAGGGAGAAGTTTTGTGCCGCCTGAAAACTCAGCAGCGTTTTCTGTTCTTTCTGTTTCCTTTATCTGCTACAACCGAAAAGCTAACAACCTCCCAGTGGACGCGCTATGATCCGTGACGGCCGCGCCATCCCACGGCCACGATCCACAGCGCATGCATCCACCGAGAGGAAATGAAGGGAGAAGTGGTCAGTGCGTTGAACAGCACTTGATCCACAGCTAGCTACGTGCATGGGCGTGTCACATCACCCGCATGCATACATTATTCAAAGGAAAAACAGAAAACTACTATCCTGATTACGTGAGCTTAATAAGGCTAACATAAGCATTGCTCTGTCGTGGGTGAGAGGGACATACGCGAGGCATTCGGCGTGGTTCCTTTTATTTGGAGGTACTAGAGCATTCCGAATCTGAGGGGAATGTGTCATTCAAGGGAACAAGCAGATTCCGTTTTCTCGATCAAACCAAACACAAGAGAGATCCTAGGTGTGGAACGGACTCGTTACATTCCACATGATGACCTGAACCAAAACTTAACGGCAACAACCTGAAGAAGCACGGTGGAGTTGAATAACGACCATGATAAGTATGTACCAAGTTGAATAAAAGAACGTCACATGCACCATAAACATCCATTGTTTATGAAGAGCTGCAATACATACAATGTGCATTGGTCCCAGATAAATGTATCTTTCCACCACAACATGAGTGGCTAAAGATGCCTACATGTATGCCACCACCAAGCGAGTGATGCATTCTCTCCAGGCTGCACGGGCCATTTCAGTTTACTTTTCTTACGCACCAACTCGTAGAGCAATTTCAACACATTTTTCGCATACACCAACTCCCAGAGCAAAAACAATGCAAAGTAAATCGAGAATTAGTTTAAGAATACGAGGAATCGGGAAATGAATATTTTCTGTGATATGGAGGACGGAGACTGTCCGGCCCAGTAAGACCTACCGGCTTCAGCACCGCGATAGGGGAGTGGGAAATCCCGGGGAGGTTTGGAAAGGTAGAGCTCAGGGTCCCCGAGCACCTCTCTCCAATCACTAAAGGGGAGCACTTGTGCCCTTCCCCGGGCACGGGAGTTGGCCGGTGGGCCCTTTCAGGGTCGTTGGCGTTTTCCACGTGAAAGCTTGCGCCCCCCACTACAGGGGTATGATGATGTCCACATTGGTGTCTTGTCCCACCTCCTGACCATGACGAAGGACTGCACATCTCTTCCCACTCTTTTTGGCTGATGATAGGATTTGGTGGACGGTCATAGCTAGAGAGGACGGTTGCATACTCTTCTTGTAAGGACACACAAACACACATTGAAGGATAGGAAGAACACCGCAACAGACGTATGGTGTTGCACCTCCTCGGTGGCTTGAACCTGGATAAATAAAGCCTCCCTCTAAAGTGCTCCGAAGTGTTTTCACCTCTTGCCAAACATCTAGGGGGGGGGGGGTGTCTCCTCGATCCCTGATATCGAAGATCACCAGTCTACATATAATGCGCCAGGTAGGGGGTCTAGGCTTCAGGTACCCTCGATCCAAAAAAGAGGGATGGATTTCTCGAAGATGACGATGGTGATTGGTGCCCAACACAACAATCCACCGAGCACCGGTCATCACGGCTGCGGTGGCCAGGACCGTGAGGAAGATGGCAGCACCCTTTGGTGCCGCAGTTGGGAAGAGTTCATATTTGACGCGGTGACAGACTCACCCCCATTATAGCTGCGACTGAGTCAATATTGATGACTGTGGTCCTCGGAATGCCGGGTGACGCTTCCAGGAGCCAAACACTGCGGTGCGATCAATGTCACACCGACAGGGAAAGGAGAGGATACAGTGATGGGGCTCGTCGCTGAAAATGTCAACATACGCTTTGTCATCGGAACCATGTAAGTCACCCAGCAAGGACGCCCCGAGCACCCCGCTTCGTACAAGAGCTTGGGGGCACCCATGTATCCCTCTTGCATCTCCTCTTGGCCCCTAGCTTTTCGGATGGATGGTGTTCATCATGGCCGCTCACCCGGGCGGATCGCCCGACGGGCGGATGGTGCTGAAGCACCCCGCTGGTTGTACAAGGCTATTTTTTGTAAGCAGAAAGTGTCGTTAAGTGACACAAGTGGTCCGGACTTGATTATTCGGACATATACCTGAGCGTTGAAAGCCTGCTTTGAAGATGCCCTTGCATCTTGTTCCAAGGTTAACCTATAGAAATTTCAAATTTAGTAGTATAAGTTTAAGGATAGGCGTTGCTATGCACAAGCATGTGCTTGCTACACTGGTGAAATATGTAGTGTATCTCTCAGCTTAACTCCTTCTGCTATTTTGAACCATCTTGTATCTACCGGTAAAAATAAAACATCTTTCATATGATTACCAACTGCTTATAGATCCCCATTTCTATATTTGAGGGACACTAGGATGTACTCTCCACCATTTGGGAGGTTACACTTACACCCTTCAAAAGTTAGCTCCGTTGATGATTCTTTCATGGGAAAAGTGTATTTTTTGTCCCTATATTCTCGCGAATGTTTATCCCGGATATTTTTTTTATCCCGGATAACGCTTTGAGCGGTTTTAGTCTGACGTGGACATCCGATTTAGACTAATACTGCTGACATGGACCGGTTTTGACATCCACGGCACTTAATTGACTAAAGGACCCTCCCGTGGAAGACTAGGGTGGTATGGCACATCGTCCTCCTTCTCACTATTGTTCGTGGCAACCCACATATATGTCGTTGCTACTCCCATAGGATTTGTTGGGTTTCCCTAAAGAAGAAGGGTGATGTAGCACATAAATATTTCTCTGAGTTAAGAATCAAGGTTTCATTGAACTAGTAGGAGCACCAAGCTAACAAGATAAACATCGCATGCACACAAACAAAATAAAACTCTTGCACCCAACACTGCAAGAGGGTTGTCCAACCCTTTATCCTGCTATTTAGAAGATGAAAAGCAAATAGATAGTTAGGTAGTTGTGTAGTAAAACAACAAATAATAAAGGCTTATAGAAAAGCATTTTTGTAGAAGAAAGTATTAATGGAGAATAAACTTATGGGCAGGCCCGTCCACGAGGGAGGCCGAGGTGGGCGACCGCACAGGGCCCCCAAAAATTTAGGGCCCCCAAATAGCTAGCTACTTAGTATACTTTATATTGTTCGTATAATCAGAAACTTAATCCCGCTAGCTAAACGTACTACCCAATAGCAAGGAAGGACTAAGCAAACGTACTCTTCAGCAACGCCAGCCCACGAGGCCTGCTAACACACGGCCTGGCCGTTCTATTAATCGCTAACACGCCGCCTCGCTACCGCCAATCTCATCTGCTGCGGCGTTGCCTTCCGCCATTCGCCCAGGACGTCGCCTCTGCCTTCCGCCATCGGCGATCACCCGTTTGCTTCAGTCCTCCACTACTAGTCAATTAGGTATCTCCACATGTAGTTTACTTAATTTTGTCCCTTCCTTTATCACTTGTAATTGATTAAGTTTGATCTCCCTGACCTAGGTTAGGAGTAGTCGAGTAGGACGAAATTATGTGTTCCTGGCACTGAAAAAAATAGCACGCTATAACCTCGCTAATAGCGTGTATTGAGAATTGTCTCGCTAAATATATCAGTGTACAACGTCTCGCTAATAGCACGCTATAACGCGCTATAGCACGCTAATAGCATATTTTGAGGTCGGCGCTATTTTGCTGTAGCGCGCTATTTTCCTGGGCATGGTAGGTAACCAATTTATTTGTCCATGGTGTTAGATTAGGAGAAGGCCGAAATTAAGGTTGTTCCTGATCAGTTGTAGTACTTGTTTTGATATCTTTAATCACACTAATTAGACAATGTCATGTTTAAATAATTTGTCGTTAAGTTCCTTTGATATATAAAAACGGGAAGATGTTTATTTTGCGATCCTCGTAATGTTTGCAAGAAATAGAAAGTATGATTCAGATTGTGAAAAGCGTAAGAAGAATCAGAAACTAGAAGCACAGGTTCAATCCCAATTGGGTGCTCTTGACAGATCTGTTATGGAAGAATCAACATTAAATTTTGAAAATTAAACTCCCAATGATAATGTTGATGATGGCCTTGGTGATGAATCTGATGGTCATTGAAGTTGGGATTGAGACTGACAGTGCAAGTGAAGATGTTGGTGCTAATATTGTAGATGAAGGTGATGGTGCTAATATTGGCACCAGAGATATGATTGAAGGATTCTGCTTTTTGATAGAACATGAGGTTAGTTTATTCCTTTAGCCCCATTTTATTATATTTTTGCATTAGTACATCATATATGTCTAAATATTGTGCAAAACAAAACATACTTGAAATTATATAATAAAGTGAATGTATGCTTTAGGTACATTAGTTCTTCTGTTATACGGAATTTTGAAAAGGTTGGGCCCAATTTTGATTTTCGCCCCGGGGCCCCGAATTTCTGAAGACGGCCCTGCTTATGGGCCATAGGTTCACTAGAGGTGTCTCTCTCGAAAGAAGGGAAACGGCCTGGTAACGATAACGGCATGGTAACAAATTACAGTTGGGCAGATGACAAGAATAGCAATGTTTATGAGTATAATTATTTATGGCATAAATCTCATATAGTCATTACTTCGGTCATAAGTAGACCATTTATCCAAAAGCAACTACTACAATTACTCCACCCCAAGATCGCTATACAACATGCATCTCAAAGTATTAAGTTTATAAGAAACAAAGTAACACAATAAGAAAGATGACATAATGTAGACAGAAAGAAATCTAGCAATAAGACTACAGATCGTCCTTTTATGTTTATTGGCAACAATATAATACATGTCCTCGTTCTTATTGTCATTAAATTAGACCACCGCAAGATTGAACCCACTACAATGCACCACTCCCTCTGAAAAATTACTCATCAATCTTGGCTAGAGAAAACAAATAGATAGAAACCATGCATAGCTAGTTAATTATACAACAAATAAACTTTGAAAGATTCAATATTATTCAATGAACAATTAGATCATAAACTCACAATTTATGATATCTAGAACAGTGCTCCAGATGGGATCTCTTCTGAACAGAGGCTTGCATGGCGAGAAAATTGTTCTGAAGGTACGACGAATGATTTTGGTATTTATAGAAATTTTGAGCGGAGGAATCTGGAAAGGCGATAACCAGGGGACCATAAACCCAGTGGTGCGCCCACCCTCTGGCCGCCCCTTGTGGCTGACTAGTGGGTCCACTCGACACCTCCCGAAGCTTCCGGTGCATGTTGTTGCCAAAAAAATAGTGTTAAATCGGCAACTATTTTGATTTATGTAGATATTGATTTCTTTAAAAACCAAAAACAAGTACAAAACATAAGCTGGCACCGGGAACTAAATTAACTAGAGGATACCCCGCGCGTTGCTCCGGGAATTAGTTCATGAAAATTTGGGTTGACAACGCATTGCGACAGAATAACCATATATTTGTGTGCATGTGATAACAAATAATGTACTAAACTGGTATCCATATATGCATTATGGGACCAACACACCAAATGTTGCTTTGACTATTGAGGGAAAAACAACCAAGTCACCTAATTTTTGTGATAGATAACAATTAACCTTTACTGTCCATAAATGAGGTTAGGCTAAACACCATTAAGCTTTACTATCTAGAAGCTACTTCGCGCATTGCGGCAGAATTTCAAGCAATGAATTTTCAAGGAAACAAAATACCAACTAATGTACTAACGTGGAATCACTACATATGCACTATCAGATCAAATGGTGTTTCCATCAATGGTGACGTACGGGATTTCGGCTTTGACAATTGGTAATTTGCTATTGTGGCATACACTGGCACATAAACCATGGAAATTAAGATAGGACTTAGGATATACAGATGCATATGTGCGGCATGTATGGTGAACTCGGGTGTCGTCTCCGTCCATGCCTTCCGAGAAGGGCGAGATATCATACTTGTGTTGATGGCCGCTGGTTACCAGTGTTATAAAAAAACCAAGTGATACTGGCTTTGTTTGCACGGTGCCGCCACCCATGTCGACGCCATCATTCATGTCAGACTGATGCCCCTGTCCAATCACCACATGTGTTTCTTGAGTACTGAACAAAAATAAATCTAACAATTACGAAGTATTAACTCAATGAACAACAGGAACAAATAATTGAAATAAAACCAATGGAGCAGTCATCAAAATGCATTTGCTAGAAACCTCGAGCAGGGAGACATTATATTTCTATAGAATGGCTCGATATATATGATCCACTCAACCAACATTAGAACTACCAAGCCTCGGTCCTCACCTCAAATGAGTAGGTAGGCTGATCCATACGTGATGCCATTGGCCCACACAGCAGAGACGCTGCCATCATCGCCTGATGACCCTACATGACGAAAATATATAATAGAACACCTGCACCCAGGCCCTCTCTATCAAGCCATCCATTATGTGCATCATGATTCGTGCAAACACATTTCTTTTTTTGTTTCTCTCACACAAAACATGTTTTGAAGTTCAAATCTTTGCAGCGTGGCAAATATTTTTTTCTAGAATCTAGGGAAAATCTTTTCAGAATTTTTTTGTCAAACATAAATATACAAAAAATGATTTTTTAGATATAATCTAGGAAAAATCATTTTTTGTATATATATGTTTGACAAAAAATTCTGAATTTTTTTTCCTAGATTCTAGATAGAAATCAAAGGTTTGAACTTCAAGACATGTTCTATGTGAGAGAAGCAAAAAAGAGAAAATTTCATATAGAAAGTTAGTTGTGTTGCACAGATCTTAAAGCAATATTGGACAGCCAGGATAGCAGGGCCCGGGTGCAGATGTTCTAAAAATCCACGCCCCACTTGTGTTGCGTGAGCTCTGTCTTGTGTGCTCTTCCATGTCGCTGGATGGAAACCATATAGAAGCAAGTGTATATAGTACTGTAAAAGGGAGAAACAGGACTATGTATTATCATCATCGAATGAAAGAACTGAAATAAATCCAAACTCTCATCCTATCGTTCTTTCTCTGCAACTCATCCCCAATTTCTTCTGATCCACATCTTCTTTTAGCTGTTGTTCTTGGGGACATCAGTCGCTTGGGCACGTCTAGGCTGGGTAGCGGCACCCTCCCGACGCATGTGCTGCTCCTCTTGTCGGCGGTTCGGATCTGAGGCCCTGCCCAGCGCCACACCAGCGAGGCTGAAAAGAAAGCCGTGTCTAGAGTCCAATCACCCAAGCGGCCGATCTGATTCCGGTGGAACACCAAGAGATAGATGGGAGATGAGTACCTGGCGCCGCAGCCGCCGTCTCGAGCATTGCAGGGCACAACACTGGCAAGGTAACATTGCCCGAAAGAATCCTTGAGAGTCGCGGAGCCGACCCTATCTGCTTGTCGTCCTGGAGGAGTGTCCTGATGCTAAGATCTGTTCTAACTTCTCAGCCTCCAGGGCCGTCGTTTGGGTGGGGAGGGGGAACAGTCTTTCCGTTGAGATTTGAGAGAAGGAAGGGGTGGGGTGTCTCATTTTATTTTGGAGGAAAGAGGGCCGTAGTTTATGACTGGAATTGGAACCGTTTTTCCGTTGAGATTTGAGAGAAGGAAGGGGTGGGGTGTCTCATTTTATTTTGGAGGAAACAGGGCCGTCGTTTATGACTGGAATCGGAGAGACGGCTCATCTTGATGGATTCATTACATTTGGTAACCGAACGCATGACGTAGGAGTATTATACACTAAAGTTGATGATCTGGCAGGGCTGCTGATGTGGATGTTGCATGTTAAGATAATTAGATAGTGGGATGGTATATAGGATGATGTGGCACATCGCTGATGTAGATAGTGTGCATGATGAGAGAATATGGAGTAGTGGGGAGCAACTTCTTAAGAATGATAGATAAGTTAGTCTAGAAAAAAAAATTGTAAAACAAGTATAAAAAAGAGAACATAATGGTATTTAACAATGAAACATTATTGATACGTTTGAATGTATTAGTCGTGCCATGTGGGCAGGATTATTCAAAACTGGATGTGCATGTGACTAAAACCACCCGAAGTGTTATTGGGAAAAAAAACCGGTTTGATTTCGCTTTCTTAGAACTAACTCATGAACTGATATTTTAACCCCTCGCAGTTAATTTATTGTTCTTCGAAGAATACTGGACTAGAAGATGGCCAGATTCCAGTTGGTTTGTTCTATACTCCTACTATACCAAAGAAAAATAAATACAGATTCGCATCAAAGGACAGTGGGAATAGGAAACATTTGTGTTCTTCATCCTTAAAATGCTATGTTGAGTAACGTGATTGTATTAGGAAACATAGGTTAGACTAGGAAATATTCTGGCTTGCCTTGTACTTCAAGTACATCATGTACTCCTATATATATGCCCACGAGGCTCAAGCAATACAACGACTATTCCACCAAACCTCTCTCTCCCTTCTAACATGGTATCTATCGCAAGTCGATCCTAAACCCTAGCCGCCACCGCTTCTGCACCCACAAGCCACCACCGGGGCGGTCGGCCTCCATGACCGCCGCCGGGGGCCGCGCCGCCCGTACCTAGGGTTCGTCCGCCGGCCGTGTTGGCTGGCTGCCCTAGAGAGTCTTTTTCCGGAGCCCTTGCTCCAGGTTTTTTTCGCTCTCTCGCCGGTCGTTTTGATCGTCGTTTTTCTTTTTGGTTTTCCGATCTAATCTTGATCGGTTTGCGTCGCCCGACGCCGCCGTCGACCCCGTGAGCCTCTACTCCGACCCCGGCGCGACTAGCCGGCCTCTTCTCCGACCCGGCGGCCACGCGCGCCGAGGTGGCCCGTCCGGGTCAGCTGTCGTCTGCGCGTCGGTCCGCCCGTCGCCCTGCGCCGGCCGTCATCGCCCTGCTCCGACCAGGCGGCCTCGCACCATGTGACGACCAATCATAGTCGTCGCTCGCGCGCCGGCCCGCCCATCGATCCACACCACCCGCCTCCGTCGTGTCTGCACGGCGGCCCTGCGGTCTACCTGGCTGGCCTCGTCTCCGGCGGCGTCAGGCTCGTCGACTGTCTTAGCTCGGGCGCAGCTACTACGTTGGTCGCTCGGGCCTCGCTGCACGGGCGCCGGTGCTGCTTGGTAGCGCGGGTGCCGATCGCACGACATCCCACGCCGTCCGTCGTCGCCGGCCTCATCAAGGACTCCGCCATCACTCCTCCGCCGAGCGGCGTTCCCGACCTCGCGCGCGATCGGCTTGATCACCCGCTCGCCACCGCGATCCGCCTAATCTACGCCGCGCGATCGACCTAGCCCGTCGGTCACACGCGGCTCCGCAGGTCCAGTGAAGATCGTCCCGAGTACTGCGCGCCTCTTCGTCGATCGAGCATCGGGCTGCCGCTGCGTCGCCCCGTCCGGCCGCTGCGCCGCCGCCCCCGTGGTTCTCCCCGCGGCTGCATCGACTCGTGCTTCGCCGCTGCGTCGCCCCTTCGGGCCGTAGTGCTGCGATGCGCGGTCCCCGCCGCCGCCCCGAGGCCGTCCCAGCGGTTGCACCGACTCGTGAACCGCCGTTGCGTCGCCCCTTCGGGACGCAGCGTCACGGCCCGCGGTCCCCACCGCCGCCTCGAGGTCTTCCTGCTGTCGCCCCGACCCGCATGTCGCCGCTGCGTCACCCCTTCGGGCTGTGGCGTCGCGGCCCGCGGTCCACTCCGCCGTCACCGCGCGTCGACTTCCCGTGGTATGCCTCGTGCCATCTCCCTTGGCGCGGGAACGTCATTGTCTGCGCCGGTCTTCGTCACGCTGTCAGGGTTCTTCGCCTACTTCGAGCACCGCCGCCGCACTCCTAACCTAGCCGCCGCCGCCGCCGCTCTTCTTTGGCCGCCGTCGCCGCTACCTTCGTAGCCGCCGCCATCGCCCGTCCACCCCCTTCGTCTTCGTCCAAGCACCAGCCCGTCGCCAGCGTCGTCGTCATCTACCCCGACCACTTCGTCTACTCCGACCACCGTTGGTGACATCGGCCCCGCGCCGATGGACGCCGCAATCATCGTCGAGTTCTTCTCTGCTGGCCCCTCCGACTTTTCCGACATGGCGTACAGCTCGTGCAGGTCCCTCATTTACGCATGTCCGGTGCTGGCAACACCGATGCGTGCCTTCGTCCATGACATGTCCCCGGGCCTGGCAAGCCTGGCGCGACGCTTCGTCAACTTCGTCTTCGTCCGTCTACGCATGCCCGGTGCTGGCAACAACGATGTGTGCCTTCGTCTACGACGTGTCCCCGGGTCTGGCAAACACGGCGCGACGCCTCGTCAACAACATCTTCTTCCCGGTGCACCACTACTCCGACACCACTGCGCCCATGACTAACTCGACGCCTCCTTGCGCTCGCGGCTCCACGACGACTTCCTCGACACCGGCTACCCCGACTCGACATCGACCACGGCATTCTTCACATGGCAACCTCAACAGTGGCTACACCACCTACACTCTCGGCTACATCGACAAACGGCACAAAGGGCTACCGCCTGCTTGAGCAATCTCATCGGTTTCCACTCCAGTCACGACTCCGCGATGCGTCGACCGTTCCGACTTTGGGGGGTGTCCGTCGGCTTGCCTTCGGATTCTTCTCCAGTCTCACCATTTGCGTCGCTACCTGTGTGACTGCGGGTTGATGTTGAGTAACGTGATTGTATTAGGAAACGTAGGTTAGACTAGGAAATATTCTGGCTTGCCATGTACTCCAAGTAGATCATGTACTCCTATATATATGCCCACGAGGCTCTAGCAATACAACAACTATTCCACCAAACCTCTCTCTCCCTTCTAACAGAAACACTGCCATATTATCAGCTCTACTGGTTGCCCCCTGTGTTCTAGTTGGGATGGCTAACTCACCCGTTCTTTCATCTGCCCAATCTACATGCAAGCAATTTCGATCAGAAATGGGAGGCCGAGACGGGAACGAGACTCATCGTAGAGGTCAATGAAGGGCTGGACAGGCCAGGGCCTGAATTAATCGGAGGCCTGGAGCATGGTGTCCTCGGTGACGTACGACATGACGAGCCCGAGCTGCGCCGTTTCACCCTATCAACCTGCCACCGCACACGGCCCATCCCGGGCAGTGCTGGCAGGGCTGTCGACGGTGAGCCAGCCAGCAAGCCGAGCAGCAGGACCAACGGCACCATTTCCATTTGGCGGCTCAGGTTGAGGAGCTCCACGGCCATGGCTGACATGGACTGGGAGCAAGCAAGCTGGCAAGAAGCGCAGTTTTCGATTCAGTGCGAGGGCATTGGGCAGCTTAATCAACCCCGTAGGTCCGTGGACCGTGACGATCTGTCGGTGCGGTGCAAGTGTGCTCCAATTTTTATACTTGGATGATTGCTGAAAATGTCTCTGCCATGGATTGTGCTCATTAAGGAATACCATTTTGTAATGCTACATCGTATTATCATCTGCGGGGCAAAGCAACGTTGCAAAACAGAGGATTGTTATAGAATTTTGAGGTGCTGAGATGAGCAAGTTGCAGAGCTGTTAACTACAGAGACTCTCTATGTCAAGAAATATAAGAGTGTTTAGATCACCACTTACTAGTGTACTAAATTCTCTTATATTTCTTTATGGAGGGAGTACTTACTTAATTTCATTGTTTCGAGTGTCAAACTGTTATATTCAACCTGGTCCATACTTATGAGCGATATTATTGAACATCTTTTATTCAACTTGGTCCATACTTATGAGCGATTAATGCACACAAAATTTACAAAACGAATATGATAAGTATGGACCAACGATAAATACATATTATTTTTCCATTTCATAAGTCTCGTTTTTATTGTTTCCCATCATATATTTAGATTTTGAGGTGCATTAAATCGCTGCATGCAAGGATTAAGAGAAAATTCACCAATGCATATAAAAGTTTCAGGCCATTTATTGATCACACCTGCAGGCATTGTAATTAATGCATTAGTAAACACATTCTTTTTGAGAAAAAAATGAGCACATTAATTGCGTATTTTTTTAAACTACACATAATATTCCACCACTCATATTGTGGACGAGTACATAGTTTGATGCGACTTTTGAATTGAGCCCTTTAAACCGGAATTGAGCAACTACATATAATGTGCATTGATCTGAGATAAATGCTTCTTTCTACCACAACATGAGTGGCTAAAGATGCCTACATATATCCCATCACCAAGCGAGAGATGCGTTATCTGCATACCCACGAGTCTTTTCAATGCATTTTTCGCACACACCAACTCATAGTGTCATTTCAACACATTTTTCTCATACCCCAAATCCTAGAGAAAAAATAATGCAAGGAAAATATAGTTTTTTTTAAGAACAGGAGGCATCGGAAAGTGAATAATGTCAGTGATATGGAGGACCAGGTCCCCCGGGCCAGCTATGACCTATTAAATTCACCAGCACGATCGCCCCAGGACTAGTCATCTTCCCCAGGGAACGGGCGTTGCCCGGTGGACCCTACTGGCGTGGCCGACGCTTTTCACAGGAAAGCATGTGCCCCCGCTGAAAGAGTATGATGATGTCGACAAAGGCGTGGTGTTCCATATTGCAGAATGTGGGCGGAGTTCTCACTTGTCATGCACAACGGGTACTTCAGCGCCCTCTCCAGCTGCTCACCGGGCAGAACGACGACACATCTCTGACCATCCTTCTCTGCCGACTATAGATTTCGATAGAACAGTGGATGGTGCATCGAGACGTCTCTTCACGGCATCGCCTCCGGTCAGCATCTGCTAACTTGTACCTACGGCGTCGCTGCACACCACACCATCGCATGATGTAGCTTGTCAGATATAACACCCATGAGAGAATGTGTTATGTTGTACAACAAAAGCATATGGGGTCCAAATACAAACCTATAGTATTACAAATCTTGTTCAACAAGATTTAAAAACTTCAAACTACTTGTACCGAAAGTCATGGTACCACAATGATACTATGATTCTTATCCCAACCTTAGTCACGACCACCGTGACCAAGTTTATTACTACGACTATAGTCTATGATTGAAGTTCAGGTTTATAACTTATTACTTAGTCGACGCCTTGGATTCCGCTGATAGATCCGGATCCTCATAGAAATACTCTCCAGCGGTATTCGGATCTTCCGGCATCTCCTTCAAATATTCAGATTCTAAATAATAGAATTAAAGGGGGTGAGTACTTGAGGTACTCAACAAGTTCATAGATATTGTCAGTGGATATGCACCTAACACATTAGTGAGGCCGAATAGGCCACAACAAAGAATCTTGCAGATATCTTGTAGAAGTCATGTTTTAGTAAAATTGATGTGATCATCAGACTTCACATGTATTTAGAACCTCTGATGGATCCTTGCCCGCCATGTTCGTAGATATTTCCCAGATCGGCTACTTTACCCATGAGCGATTAACTGCCCTTTTGTCGGGTTCGTAATCCAACAGGCAAGCAATTTGGATCGGAAACAGGATGCCAAAGAGGAAATTACCATAGAGATCGATGAAGGGCTGGACAAGCCACAACCTAAAGTTACCGGAGGACTGGAGCTCGGTGTCCTCGGCGGCGTACAACATGACAAGTCCGTTGTACGGGCTATGCTGGCTCGTCCTGTTGACCTCCACCACCCGGTCTATCTGGGGGAGCGCTGGCAGGGTCATCGTCAACGAGCCCGCCAGTAAGCACGGGAACATGAACATCTACGCCATTTGGTGCCTGAAGCCAGAAAGCTCCCTGGCCATGGCTGGCACGGACCAGGAGTCTGAGAGTGGGCAAAATTTTAATTATAGTTGATCCTCTAAAACAAGTTAGAGGAGTAAATTTTTTGGTTTATTCATCTAAACCGGACGTAGCCGATCCCCTAAACCGGTTAGAGGAGTATAAAATTTATTCAACTCCTTCGGCCCAAGAGTAAAAATACTCCCTTCCTCCATGTGTTAAGTAAAATGTCCTACCGCTCCACGCGCCAAGATACACATCACCCCGCTGCCCAATCTTATCACACGCCGCCCCCATGCCAACTCCGATGTCCGCGCGCCGGTGATGATGGTTGGATATAGCCACCACCGTCCTCTCCCCATCCTCAGCGTTCGGTCGGTGGATCCGTGTGTGCATACAACATCAAGTCGGCGCACTTGTATGGTACCGCCTTCCGCCGGAACTTCCTCGACGAGTATTTGTTGCCGCCGGAGCCACAACCCCTGGGTAGCCACCCCACGTGAGAGGAGGGATGGCCGCGAAGCCCGCGAGCATCTCACAACGGACCAAGCCGGCGAGGCCTACAAGGAGGAGCGCTGCATGTACGCTGAGACGCGGCAGACAGGACCAAAATCAAGCTATGAAGGTGGGAAATACGATGGCCACATCGACGACGCAGACGCAATCATCGGCGGCCTGAGCAGGGCAGAGTGGGAGGCCATGGAGGAAAAATCCAACTAGGTTTTAATTCCTCGCAAAAAATTCAAATTTCATTTTAAGTTCTACGTAAAATATTTAGAAGTTGCACCGAATGCCGTTTAATTATGTTTGGGACCGTATGCCTTGCAAAAAAATTAAACCGCTAAATTTAAGGATTCCGCTAGAACGAAATTTCTTTACAGCAAATGTGCTACTCTAAAGTTGACTACGCCTTGTATTCCTCTAAAATGTAGGAGATCGGCTAAAGATGCCCTGCAGTAATCGGGCAGTTTAATTAACTCTGCTAGTCCGTGGACCGCCGCCACTATCTGTCGGTACCGTGCTCCTATTTTTATAATTGAATGATTGGTGAAGAGCTCCCTGACATGGATTGGGGCCATTAAGGAAGATCACGCTTTGAACTGTACGATACTATACTCCTATATAATCTTCGGGGTAGATCGTTTGGAGCAGCACAGTTGCAAAATAGAGGAGGGTTATATGCTCTTTAGAGGAACTGTGGCGAGCAATTTGTGTAAGTTGTTAATTACATAGAGTTACTTAATTTGAGTGTCTCAATTGTAAATAATATTGGTGGCAAAATGTTATGTGCATTAACCATATTAACCGCGACTAGCCTCCTTGTGCACTGGAGATGACAAAAAACATGTTCCAATTTATCCTCCTTGTCCGCCGAAGATGCAAATACATGTTACCCTGTTTATTATATCTCATAGATGTGAAAATCCATGGATTGCTTTTCTTCTCTAGTGTTCGTTTTTGGTTTTGTTATGCAGTAGCAAAACACACCCTTTTGTTTATGTTAGTGGAAGGATGCCCTTGCTGATGAAACCACAATGATTGCGGAAAATATTTTATGAAGTAACTCATCATGATCACAAATTCACAGCGTGAGCCATCATCACTCAGAGCCCATGAAAATTGAGATAACATACTAGCTGTCTGGACCCAGGAAGTTTGGATTCGAGCCCATGTTTGGCTAATTCTGAATTTTTTAAGCATAGAACATGAGAAGTACTTATTGCTTCTCATCATCAGAGACAACACATGCAGCTCCAATCCATATAATTTTGGAGATGAATTTTTAAATTGTATTATACCGGGAGTGAGGCGCTTTGGCTTTCGGCCACCATGGAGGCTGATTTTTTTGGAAAAAAATCAAAAATTCAAACTTTCTAGTTTCAATTTTTTTTTTGAAAAAATTGCACAAGTAAGCAAGGTTGTTATTTGTATATGTCTGTTAAATTTCAGGATGAATTACGTTGAAATGAGATATGTACAAAAAAGACAAATTCATGGCCGGGAGCATGAATAGTATCATGTGTTAAAAAACTCCAGATTTGTCTTTTTTGCACAACCCTCACTTCAAGGTATTTCATCTCTCCAATCACTAAAGGGGAGCACTTGTGCCCTTCCCGGGGCACGGGAGTTGCCCGGTGGGCCCTTTCAGGGTGGTCGGCGCTTTCCACGTGAAAGCTTGCGCCCACACTACAGGGGTATGATGATGTCCACATAGGTGTCTTGTCCCACCTCCTGACCATTACAAAGGACGGCACATCTCTTGCCACTCTTTTTGGCTGATGATAGGATTTGGTGGACGGTCATAGCTAGAGACGATGGTTACATACTCTTCTTGTAAGGACACACAAACACACATTCAAGGATAGCAGGAACACCGCAACAGACGTATGGTGTTGCACCTCCTCGGTGGCTTGAACCTGGATAAATAAAGCCTCCCTCTAATGTGCTCTAAAGTGTTTTCAC